>JAGDYQ010000098.1:138121-640621 GCA_021962125.1 Bulinus truncatus | reverse complement strand
CATATGAAAATGAATAAGAACAATAATAATAGTCACGAGATAATACATGTTGTAGAAATTGTATGTTCTATAACATAATATAAAATCTTTGTTCTAGATATGCTATGTTCTATAACAATAATAATTGTCGTAAGATTATTTATCTTCTAAATATCCTATATTCTATAACAATAATGAGATTTATGAGATATGTCGTATTGTATATTTATATTTAACACCTTTATCACTAGATTTACTTTTAACGTTTACTGTTTTTTTTATTCTTTTTGATGTTTGTCTTTATATGTTTGTACAGCAAACACTTACATATTTTCATTTTATTATTTGTACATGTTATGTAATGACTCATTCTACAGCTTAAATGTCACAAACTCAGAGATTGATCATAACTTAATATCAACTTGTCACATACTCAGAGATTGATCATAACTCAAAATCGACTTGTAGACTACTGTTCACACAAGATTTCGACCCATTGATTTTTTTTTAAATCTCGTACATTTTCTGTTGTTGAATTTGTTTTTTGAAGTGTGTGTATTTGTGGTTGTAAATTTTTATGTTCAATTTCTATAGAAAGCTATTAAGAAATATTACTCACTTTTAAGTGGCCACTTAGTCTAATAGAAGGTGTCATTATAAGGTGACAAGTTCATTTGAATGGTCTAAAAGTCAAGTAGAACTTACACTCGCCAGTGAATAATAAACGAAATGTCTCAATTTTTATGTTAAAAATTTATTAAAAAATATTTTGACTCTTCAGAATTATTCTTTTCTCTCATGAACTATAAAATTACATTTTTATTTCGGCTGTTAGTTTGAAATTGACAAATACAAGGGTGTGACTTTTCAGAAGAAAAATAAAATTAAAAATGATCCCTTTATATTGGATCTTCCCTTGTAACAGGGATCTAGAAATCGGAGTGCCAAGAGTCAGTTTAAAACGAATCATCCTTATATTAAACACCATTAAGTAAAGGTTGTCAATTCAAGCCACCCCCCTATTTGTAGATTTCAAATATTACATTTTACACGTAAACACTTATAACATACTAGTTGCAAGTACCCGGCTTTGCCCGGGTTTAAAATAAGGTTTTCTGTTTACCTTCTGTTTTCTCCCTTCCTCTCTTCCTCCTTCCCTCCCACTCCCTACCTCTCTCCCATCTCTCTCCCATCTACCTCTCTCCCCTCTCCCCCTCCTTCTCTCCCCCCGTCCATCCTCCTCCCTCCTCCTTCCCTCTCTCTCCCTCCCTGCCCCCTCTTTCTCTTTATCTCTTCCTCCCATTTCTTCCATCCTCTCCCTCTCTCCTTCCCTCCCCTATCTCCCTACCTAACCCCTCTCTCCCTCCTTTCTCCCTCCCTCCCTCCCCTTTCCACCTCTCTCTCTCCCTCCCCCTTCCTTCTCCCTCATTCCCTCTCTCTCCCTCCCTGCCCCCCTCACTCTTTATCTCTCCCTCCCTCTCTAACCCTCTCTCTCTCTCCCTCCCTCCCCTCTCTCTCCCTACCTTCCTTTCTCTCCCTCTCCCCTGCTCCCTCTCCCATCTCCCTCTCCCCTGCTCCCTCTCCCATCTCCCTCTCCCCCTGCTCCCTCTCCCATCTCCCTCTCTCCCTCCCTCTCTCTCTCTCTCTCTATATATATATATATATATATATATATATACATACTTATTATTATGGCTTCACACTTCTTCTAAAATCCTTCTTCATTCCTTTATCTTCCTCAACCTGTACAAATCAGGGAGCATGAGAAACAACAACAATTCTTTGCATCACAAAGGCACAATACAGCACCAGCGCGCAAGTTCTATCCGATCATCGGGGAATGACGTCACAGAGGAATTTTATTTATGGCGCCGTCGAGATTACTTTAATATAGTAAAATACTACAATAAAAAAAATTAATTACAATTAAACTACCCATCGAGATGAAACGAAACATGTCATATAACCTTCCCCATGTAATTATGTGTATGTGTAACAAATTTCACATTATTTGGTTATCTGGATCTTGAGTTATAAGGGAACAGACAGACAGACAGACAACAAATGCCTCTTATACGTATAGAGATTCGAAATCAATTATCATAACTTTAAATGGTTTTCAAATGGTTAAATTGTCATAACATTAAATGATTTTCAAATAGTTAAATTGTCATAACATTAAATGATTTTCAAATTGTTTAATTGTCATAACATTAAATGGTTTTCAATTAGTTAAAATTGTCATAACATTAAATGGTTTTCAAATTGTTAAATTGTCATAACATTAAAGGGTTTTCAAATTGTTAAATTGTCATAACATTAAATGGTTTTCAAATTGTTTAATTGTCATAACATTAAAGGGTTTTCAAATTGTTAAATTGTCATAACATTAAATGGTTTTCAAATTGTTAAATAGTCATAACATTAAATGATTTTCAAATTGTTTAATTGTCATAACATTAAATGGTTTTCAATTAGTTAAAATTGTCATAACATTAAATGGTTTTCAAATTGTTAAATTGTCATAACATTAAAGGGTTTTCAAATTGTTAAATTGTCATAACATTAAATGGTTTTCAAATTGTTAAATTGTCATAACATTAAATGTTTTTCAAATTGTTCAAATTGTCATAACATGGAATTACAAAGCCTAAGAAATGTCACATTACGGGGGGGGGGTAATTTTTTAGATACGACTGTTGACCTGAGTGGCCCTGGTTCGATGTTCAGTTATCACCAATGGATATTTCAAGGGCAACAATTTCTGACTACGGCATATTGATCTTTAAAACTTGTCTAGAAAAATGGCGGACTTCAAAACCCTTCTATTCGTAATTTAGAACTTTTACATATTTTAAACCAGGTGAGTTTTGAAATAAAGTTATAGAACAAGGTTTATTTTCCCGAAGAATATAATGTTATATGTTTTTTTTAATTATTTATAAATGCTATGACAGAGCATATACCCCATTGGGAAACACAGGAAGTGTGAATTAGTTGTTTTACGTCTACCATATTTCAACCTACATTTGCGTTAAACAAACTGGGTTTCACTTTGTTTTTAGAAAAACATAAAATAAAATGATTTATAAGCTCTGCGTGTCTGTATCAAACTGTATTTATAGTATGTGAAACTTCTACGTCGATAGTCCCTTCTACCACATTTATTTTAATAGTTTCTCTGAACTTCAAGACTAAAACCCGAATAATACCTCAATATCACCACAGATAAAAAAATCGAATTTTTTTCCCTTTTAAAATTAATCTGTGAACAGTAAATAAGGTGTCTGATTGAAACTGGTAGTTAATTGGTTCTACCATTTCCTCCCAGTGGGCCTCGTACCAATCGGCGTTTTTCCGCTCTATCTTTCCATAGGTGGTGATGGCGGAGTTATATACGACATCACGCAGACGCGACCACCTAGAGTCGATGGTGTCAACTGCTAACTTTCTTTCACTGAGTGTAAATTCCAGACTGCTGATAAACTGTTGATTTATTTCGGGATTTCTGGCACAGTTGATATTGATGCGTGGGCGACCTTTTTTCTTGGAGTGATGCAGTTTCTTCGGCGTTATGCGCACCTTGCTTGCCACGAGGGCGTGGTCCATGTCGCAGTCTGCACTGTGGTAGCTGCGGGTGAGGAGGATACTGTCGATATTCCCTATTCTGGTGAGGACGAGGTCGAGTTGGTGCCAGTGGCGGGAGCGTGGGTGCCTCCATGACACCTGATGGATCTCTTTGCACCTGAAGAAGGTGTTGGTCACGCACAGGCCATGGTGGCGCGAGAGCTCAAGCAGTCTCTGGCCATTTTCATTTATCTTTCCCCTCCCAAAGCTTCCGAGACAGGTGGGCCAAGCCACATGGTCAGCTCCTACCCGTGCGTTGAAATCATCAAGGAGATAAAGGCTATCGGTGCTAGGAATCTTCAATAGCGCTTCATCTAGGGACTGGTAAAATTGATCTTTCTCCTCGGCAGTGGAGCAGAGGGTTGGAGCATACACGCTGAATATGTGAGCTGGGCCAGAGGACGTTGACAGTCGGAGGATTAGTAATCTCTCAGAGCCGTCTGTTGGGGGCTCTATGAATCTGACAAGCGTGTTTTTCACCGCGAAGCCAACACCGTGTTGCCTCGGTTGGTCTGAGGACTTCCCTTGCCAATAGAATGTGTAGTTAGCTTCTCTGATGGTGCCGGTTTCAGCCAGCCGGGTCTCCTGTAGAGCGGCGATATCGATGTTTAGTCGTGAGAGTTCCCTGTCAATGACAGCGGTCTTCCTTGCGTCATCAATCTGCTGAAGGTCAGATGTGAGTCCGGTACACATGGTCCTGATGTTCCAGCTTGCGAATTGAAGAGCTGGAGGCTTCTTGCTAGTTCTTATCTTGATTTTGCCTGGTGCGTGTGTTTTTCGGCCCACTTTTTGAGAAGTGCATCTCTAATCCCCACGCACCCAGCCATGGCGAGACAGCACCCAACTGGCTGGGGGCTGCCCAGCTTGAGGCGGGCGGTAGCTGTCCAATAAGGCGCGATGACCTCTCCCACCGTCGAAAGAGACCCCTGGCGCTCGTTTCCTTCGCCAATCGGATGAGCTTAGAACCGGTAACTTTCCCCTCCGTGTTGTATCGACATCGTGCGACGACGCTGGAGTATCCTCTCCAGTTTAGCTACAGAGCCTGGGCAGGGTAATATGGAGGGATAGCTGTTGCCCGTGCAGCATTCCCCCCTCTCCGCGCAACTGAGGGATCCAAGGGAAAGACAGAGTCGATACGGCTTGGCTTCAGCTGCGCCGCAGGAGTTGCCGGCGTTGACAATATAAGGTCTGGTCGCCTTGGGGACTCCAGCTCCGGATTTCTTTTCAGGGTTTACTCCCTTAGCCTATCCTCGTAGGAGGTATGCCTCTAGGCAGCAGAGGTTTGAAAACAGAGTTTTCCTTCTCCTAGATGAGCTACCAACCGAGGTTGACGAGCCCCATCTGCCCGAAGCGGCTGGTTTTGAGGCGCCAGTGAACCGCCTTCGCCCCTTCTCCTGTCAGTGGAAACAGTTTCGCCGGGCTTAGTAGCTAAGCCGCACGAGAAGGCCAGGAGTTGGACTTGGTTGTCAGAGGCTATTTGAGACGCACGCCATTGGGAACATTTTATTTGTTAGTGCGAGCTTATCCCCGCTACCAACCCCCGGCAGTAACAACCTTTTTACCTCGGTAAAAAGGAAAGCCCTACTGGCCTACAAGGCCAGGCCCAGCCCCAACACACTAAAAGCCCTACGGACAGCCAGGAGCAAAGCCCAGCAGACCGCCCGCAGATGCGCCAACTCCTACTGGTTGAACCTCTGTAGCAGCATTCAGGCAGCTGCCGATACAGGAAACGCAAGAGGGATGTACGAGGGCATCAAAAAGGCAATAGGCCCAACTCCCTCCAAAACCGCCCCCTTATATCCAAAACAGGAGAGGTCATCAAGGACCAGGAAAAACATATGCAGAGGTGGACCGAACACTACCTGGAGCTATACGCAACCCAGAACACTGTGACTGATGCCGCTCTTGGCGCTATCCCAGATCTGCCTGTCATGGAGGAGCTAGACACCACACCCACCGTGGATGAACTAAGCAAAGCCATCGACTGCCTTGCAAACGGAAAGGCACCCGGTAGCGATGGAATCCCACCAGAAGTTCTGAAGAGCGGAAAACCAACACTGCTAAAGCCATTGCACGACCTCCTATGTCGATGCTGGGAACAGGGCTATATCCCCCAAGACATGAGGGATGCCAAAATTATCACACTATACAAGAACAAAGGGGACCGGAGCGACTGTAATAACTACCGGGGCATCTCCCTCCTCAGCATCGTCGGTAAAGCTTTCGCCCGCGTCGCTCTAAACCGCCTGCAGGCCCTCGCCTCCCGAGTCTACCCAGAGTCACAGTGTGGCTTCAGGGCTGGCCGATCAACAGTGGACATGATCTTCTCACTACGTCAACTTCAGGAACAGCAGGTGCCACTCTACATCGCTTTCGTCGACCTCACAAATGCGTTTGATCTAGTAAGTCGAAGTGGACTCTTCAGCTTGCTGCAAAAGATTGGCTGCCCCCCACACCTGCTTGCAGTGGTCATGTCCTTCCACGACAACATGCATAGCACGGTTTGCTACAACGGCGCAATCTCCGAGGCCTTCCCAGTCAGCAGCGGAGTAAAACAGGGCTGCGTCCTTGCACCTACACTCTTCGGCATTTTCTTTTCCATGCTCCTCCAATACGCCTTCAAGGATTGCAGCGAGGGTGTTTACATCCATACAAGGTCCGATGGCAAGCTCTATAACATAGCCCGCCTCCGTGCAAAGACCAAAGTCACAAAGGTCCTAATTCGCGAGCTGCTCTTTGCTGATGACGCAGCCTTGACATCACACACTGAAGACGGACTGCAGCAGCTTGTCACTCGCCTCTCCCATGCATGTAAGGAGTTTGGACTGACTATCAGCCTGAAAAAGACGAATGAGTACAGATACACCCCCAAGCATTGACATCGAGGTCGTCGAGAACTTCACTTACCTCGGGTCCACCATTTCCAGCTCGCTATCCATAGACCCGGAGATCGATTGCAGAATCGCTAGGGCAGCCACAGTCATGGCGAGACTAAAGCAACGTGTGTGGGAAAACCCCAGCCTCACCGAAAATACCAGATTGCGCGTCTACCAGGCCTGCATACTTAGTACCCTCCTGTATGGATGCGAGACGTGGACCACTTACGCGAGGCACGAAAGAAAGCTAAACAATTTCCACATGAGGTGCCTGCGACGTATACTGCAGATAAAGTGGCAAGACAAGATTCCCAACACTGGGGTGCTGGAGAGGACCAACATGAGCAGCTTGTTTGCAGTTCTCAGCGAGAGACGCCTCAGATGGCTCGGTCATGTCAAAAGAATGGACGCAGGCCGCATCCCGAAGGACCTACTCTATGGCGAGTTAGTTACCGGCCAGAGGAAAACAGGGCGACCTAAAATGCGCTACAAAGACACCTGCAAAAAGGATATGAAAGAGTGCTCCATTAACCCCAACTCCTGGGAGAGCCAAGCAGCCGACCGCCAGTCCTGGAGGCTCGCTGTCCGGCAGGGTTCATTGCGCGCAGAGGCTGAGCGACAGGATAATGCTGCCCTGAAAAAAACAAGACGGAAGCGGAAAAAAGAACAGCTACAACAACAACTACAACAACCAACTATCTTCAAGTGTGACAAGTGCGGCAGGGATTTCCACTCCCGAGTCGGACTGCACAGCCATTCCCGGCGGTGTTTTGTAGACTCAACTTAGCTACACCATCGTCTCTGGAGACGGACGGATGCCGACGACGACGACGAATTGGTTCTACCTAACCTTATCTATGGCACTGTCCAACCTTATCTTTGGTACTGTCTAACCTTATCTATGGTACTGTCTAACCATATCTATGGTACTGTCTAACCTTATCTTTGGTACTGTCTAACCTTATCTATGGTATTGTTTAATATTTTCTTTGTTACTGTCTAAACTAATCTATGGTACTGTCCAACTTAATCTATGGTACTGTCTAACCTTTTCTTGGTACTGTCTAACCTTATCTATGGTACTGTCTAACCTTACCTATGGTACTGTCCAACCTTATCTTTGGTACTGTCTAACCTTATCTATGGTATTGTTTAATCTTTTCTTTGTTACTGTCTAAACTAATCTATGGTACTGTCCAACTTAATCTATGGTACTGTCTAACCTTATCTTGGTACTGTCTAACCTTATCTATGGTGCTGTCTAACCTTATCTATGGTACTGTCCAACCTTATCTTTGGTACTGTCTAACCTTATCTATGGTATTGTTCAATCTTATCTTTGGTACTGTCTAACCTAATCTATGGTACTGTCCAACTTAATCAATGGTACTGTCTAACCTTATCTTGGTACTGTCTGACCTTATCTTTGGTACTGTCTAACCTAATCTATGGTACTGTCCAACTTAATCTATGGTACTGTCTAACCTTATCTTGGTATTGTCTAACCTTATCTTGGTACTGTCTAACCTTATCTTTGGTACTGTCTAACCTTATCTATGATACTGTCCAACCTTATCTTTGGTACTGTCTAACCTTATTATGGTTTTGTCTAAGCCTATCTATGGTAATGTCTAGGGAGCGACCGATATGCCTTTTTACCGATAGTCCGATACCGATATTTTCCCCCAGCATTTTTACCGATACCGATACCGATATTTTATTTTTAGGGGCTGTCCATTATTTATGTCAACAAATTTTTGGCGATTTTTACCCCCCCCCCCTTGTCAACAACTTGTCAAACTTTCCGAGACCCCCCCCCTATAAAATTAAGTCAACATTTGATTACCCCCCCCCCTAAAAAGGTGGCTTCCAAAATGTTTATGTGGCAAAATTAGTAGGAATATAGTTAGTTTAATTAAAATACTGGATGTTAAGCGAGTGTGTAACACAGAACTACAAACGCTGCTTAATTTTCCTATTTATTAAGTAATTATATTAAATTTAAAAAAGTAACATTGTTGACGTCAACTTTTCTTGACCTCCCTCCCCTCCCCCTTGTCAACAATTGCCAAAAATTTTCTGACCCCCCTTCCAGCTATTTTGTTGACGTAATTAATGGACAGCCCTTTAAGCAACAACAATGCCAATAGCCAAACACGTGTTTCTCTCGTGCTAATACAGCTAATGACGTATGTCACCCATGCTTACCCCTTCCCTGTCATATTTCGTGACACTTCGCCGACAAGTAAGTCTTGTTCCCCCCCCCCCCCCAACTTCCCATCCCAACAAAAAATACGCACAGATGTTCACTAATTGTATCATTCAAGGTCATACATTAGAATTAAGAAATGCCAATCCTATTGTTTCAAGGTCGTATCTCTGATGTATACGTGACAATCTCTGTGTACGGGTTTTTTTTCCCTTTTTTTTTAAATCTTGTCTGATCTGGTTATAGAATTGGGCTATTTACTGATTTTCTTTTCTGCTACTCTGTTGTGAAAAAAAAAACAAGTTATCGGCAGCCAAAAAACGGCCGGTCCGACAGTTAACCCATAGTGCCAATATCGGTTCGACTATCGGTCGCTCCCTACAACAATCGGCCGATCCGATATTAACCGAATGTGCCAATATCGGTCCGATACCGATAGCGATCCCATTATCGGTCGCTCCCTAGTATTGTCTAGCCTTATCTTGGCTTCTTTCCCTGTTCTTACTATGGTATTTATTTGTATTGTTATGTTTTAATTAATTGTTTTAATATGTCGGATATGGTTTTTATGTTAAAGCTAGTTAATAAACAATTCTATTTTTTTGTTTCATGTGACTTGGTTTGATTGTAAATAAATTAAAAAAAAAGTCACCATTGTACTTGTTTTGAATCGTCCATGGCAAATACAAATGTTGGATTAATTTTTAAAAGTTATTTCAGACGCTATATAATATTAGTGTTAGTTTTATCATTTTAAAATATTTCATTTTAAAAAACTGGAATTTGTTTCAAGCAATTTTTTTTAAACTGATATTGAAGGTATTAAAGTATATATTAATTAATAAATATGTTCTTGAAAATGCTTTGTAGTGTAAGCAAATTTGTAAATAAATAAACTCATAGTTGAAATTTCTGACAATCTGTCTCTCTAGGTTTAAATTGTATAAGTAATATTGACTAAATACAAGTGTAAACCTTGTTTTAACTCTAAGCAATGAAAAAATGTGAGCCTGTAAATATTCTGGACATTTTATGTCTTTAAACTCAATTCATTTCTTAATGAAACAAAACAAGCCACTACTTGATGATATCTGTCATTCAAGTACATTTATTCACAAACAAGCCACTAATTGATGATATCTGTCATTTAACTACATTCATTCACAAACAAGCCACTACTTGATGATATCTGTCATTTAAGTACATTCATTAACAAACAAGCCACTACTTGATGATATCTGTCATTTAACTACATTTATTCACAAACAAGCCACTAATTGATGATATCTGTCATTTAACTACATTCATTCACAAACAAGCCACTACTTGATGATATCTGTCATTCAAGTACATTTATTAACAAACAAGCCACTACTTGATGATATCTGTCATTTAACTACATTCATTCACAAACAAGCCACTACTTGATTATATCTGTCATTCACGTACATTTATTCATAAACAAGCCACTACTTGATGATATCTGTTATTCAAGTACATTTATTCACAAACAAGCCACTATTTGATGATATCTGTAATTTAACAACATTCATTCACCAAAAAGCCACTACTTCGTGATATCTGTCATTTAACTACATTTATTCAAAAACAAGCTACTTGATGATATCTGTCATTCAACTACATTCATTCACAAACATGCCACTACTTCATGATATCTGTCATTTAACTACATTTATTCACACATGCCAGTACTTGATTATATCTTTCAACTACATTCATTCACAAACAAGCCATTACTTGATGATATCTGTCATTCAAGTACATTTATTCACAAACAAGCCACCTGTATGATATCTGTCATTCAAGTACATTTATTCACAAACAAGCCACTACTTGATGATATCTGTCATTCAAGTACATTTATTCACAAAAGTCACTACTTGATGATATCTGTCATTCAAGTACATTTCTTCACAAACAAGCCACTACTTGATGATATCTGTCATTCAACTACATTTATTCACAAACAAGCCAGTACTTGATGATATCTGTCATTAAAGTACATTTATTCACAAACAAGCCCCTAGATATCTGTCATTTAACTACATTCATTCACAAACAAGCCACTACTTGATGACATCTGTCATTTAACTACATTTATTCACAAACAAGCCACTACTTGATGATATCTGTCATTCAACTACATTTATTTACAAACAAGCCACTTTGATGATATCTGTCATTTAACTACATTCATTCACGCCACTAGATGATATCTGTCATTCAAGTACATTTATTCACAAACAAGCCACCTGTATGATATCTTTCATTAAAGTACATTCATTCACAAAAGCCACTATTTGATGATATATGTCATTCAAGTACATTTATTCACAAACAAGATACTACGTTATGATATCTGTCATTCAACTACATTTATTCACAAACAAGCCACTACTTGATGATATATGTCATTCAACTACATTCATTCACAAATTGTAATAAAAAGCATTTAATAAATAAATTATATTAGCTTTGATAAATATTTTTTATACTTGATGATATATATTATTCAACTACATTCATTCACAAACAAGCCCCTATTTGATCATATCTGTCATTCAAGTACATTTATTCACAAACAAGCCAGTACTTGATGATATCTGTCATTCAACTACATTCATTCACAAAAGCCACTATTTGATTATATCTGTCATTCAACTACATTTATTCACAAACAAGCCAATACTTGATGATATGTCATTCAAGTACATTCTGTCATTCAATTACATTCATTCACAAATAAGCCACTATTTGATGATATATGTCATTCAACTACATTCATTCACAAATTGTAATAAAAAGCATTTAATAAATAAATTATATTAGCTTTGATAAATATGTTTATAAACATTATTGTGCATTATAATAGAAGTGTATTTTTTAAAGTTTGTGTTTATTTTATTCGCTTCGGTCTGGCTAGGAAATACAAAGTTCTAGTACAAAGTTAACTCGGACTTGGGTTTAACCTCCAGTGCAATGTTAACTCGGAATTTGTTTTAAGTGGAGGTTTGAATTATGCCATCACAATCACAGAACTACAAAGCTCACGAAGAATAAAAACACAGGCGTGGGTGAACAATTCTTACCATTACACAAATATTTGTAACTGTATTGTACAGGTGAAGGAAATATTTTATCTTGCCCACTGGAAGTGATTGATCATAGGGGCTGACTTATGTGGGTCACATTCCTTTCTTGTATCGAGAAGACCTCCCTGCTTCACAGACAAACAACAAACCCTGACACCTGTTCGTGGAGATATTTGCTGGGCAATTCCATACAAGGCCAAATTCACAAGGAGTTAGTTAGACAGTTTTATTCAGGGGTAATTAGTTATATGCAGACTATAAAAATCCGATAAAACTTTTTATGTTGGGTGAATGTTATACATTGTTAAATTGTATCAGTTTATCATTAACTTAGAACATATAACGTCTTCCCTAAATCATCATTACATTGTTTTTAGTAATTACACATTAAGAATAGTTTAAACAATGCATTTACACTAGTCTCATTTAAAAGCATATCTAGCAAGAGCCGCTTGAAGAAATTCCGAGCGCCAGAGAAACGTATCGGATAGATATGTCAGGTCTGTTAATTACTTAACTATTGCCATATCTCTTATCTGTTATAACACATATTGATATTCACCCACATTTAGATCAACACACAAAAATAGATCAACACTTAAAGACACGTTTTCAACATATATAGTCTAACATGTATGGAAAGATCACCAAATAAAGGATTTACCCCTTGTGTAAACAAACCATAGAAATAACAACATCCGCAGCTATCATATCCAGGCTTGCGGAGCCGGAGCCGAGGAGCCGGGAGCCGCTACTTTTTGCTGGAGCCGAACCGGAGCCGAAAAATTCTGGCGGCTCCACGGCTCCCAAATGCTTTTTTTTTACAGCAGAATTTTTTTTTAGCTTTAAAATACCAAATTTGTTTCATTGTTTGCCTCCTACAATTTGAAATTTTGTTATTTTTACGAACGCCACAACAGTAACAGCGTTAAAATGATAGCGTGCAAGCATATCACCACAAGAAATCTTTATTGGGGAATCGTTTTGTGTTCGTTTTAAATCTTGTTTGCCCTCCGAAATTTTTTTAATGGTATGTTATTTTGTTATATATAAAGTTAAAACAGTTTTATTTCATAGAATAATTGTATCAATCACTTAAAATAAATTTTTACTAAGACGACAAATAGAACGCATCATTTCGTATTATTATTTGACCGCGAATCAGGCGTGTCGAATTGATGGTTATTTGCATTCATGCCAGCGGGCCCACGCAAAGAAAACAATTGTTTGAATTCCGTATTTAACAGCTCATGATTGCTTTAATTCCGTATTTAACAGCTCATGAGGGCTTCAATTACGTATTTAACAGCTCATGAGGGCTTCAATACCGTATTTAACAGCTCATGAGGGCTTGAATTCTGTATTTAACAGCTCACGAGGTCTTGAATTCCGTATACACAGCTCATGGGGGTTTGAATTCCGTATTTAACAGCTCATGAGGGTTTGAATTCCACATTTATCAGCTCATGAGGGTTTAATTCCGTATATAACAGCTCGTGAGGGCTAATCCGATTAGAAGACATGTAGAATGAACATATAACGTCACCACAGCATTTTGTGGGACTGTATGCCCAGAACAGTGAAAGGGAAACATGAACTAAAGGTACATTTTTAATGATTTTGTTTTAATATAAAGCTTTTAAAACATCTTACTCACTCATATGCTTAATAATAAAGACGCCATTTAGTGCTTTCTCTAGTAAAGCAAATCTCAATAATTGTTCAATAACAAAGGAAGATGGTTGCAAATTATTACGATTTACGAACTTGACCTAATTAGACTATGAACATTGAAACATCATTCTTTCCGTGGGATGACACAGTATTACGATGAATGTCTGTACCACAGATTATGTATTATAATGGTCTGTACTGATACATTTGAAAAATGCACTTAATATGTACAATTTTTTGTTGTTGTTTTTTTATAAATAAACTATTTTATATAGGAAACAAAACATCGTTACTATTCAGACATTTTCCTGCTTTTGATTTTCATCAAGGTTTGTGGCAGTGACTTAAACTTTACCAACCTCAGGAATAACTTTACCAGCCTCAGGAATAACTTTACCAACCTCAGGAATAACTTTACCAACCTCAGGAATAACTTTAACATCCTCAGGAATAACATTACCAACCTCAGGAATAACTTTACCAGCCTCAGGAATAACTTTACCAACCTCAGGAATAACTTTACCAGCCTCGGGAATAACTTTACCAACCTCAGGATAACTTTATCAACCTCAGGAATAACTTTACCAACCTCAGGAATAACTTTAACATCCTCAGGAATAACTTTACCAACCTCAGGAATAACTTTACCAACCTCAGGAATAACTTTATCATCCTCAGGAATAGCTTTACCAGCCTCGGGAATAACTTTACCAGCCTCAGGAATAACTTTACCAACCTCAGGAATAACTTTATCATCCTCAGGAATAGCTTTACCAGCCTCGGGAATAACTTTACCAGCCTCAGGAATAACTTTACCATCCTCAGGAATAACTTTACCAGCCTCGGGAATAACTTTACCAACATCAGGAATAACTTTACCAGCCTCGGGAATAACTTTACCAGCCTCAGGAATAACTTTACCAACCTCAGGAATAACTTTACCAGCCTCGGGAATAACTTAACCAACCTCAGGAATAACTTTACCAGCCTCGGGAATAACTTTACCAACCTCAGGAATAACTTTACCAGCCTCAGGAATAAGTTTATCAGCCTCAGGAATAACTTTACCATCCTCAGGAATACCTTTACCAACCTCAGAAATAACTTTACAACCTCAGGAATGCTGAAAGAATTATGCCCCCCCCCCACACAAACTAAACATTTTGGAACCAACAAATCGTGTAGAATATTATATTATCTATCTATATTATTTATTTCAATGTTTTTCATAAAGATACATTTATATTGCTGCGTGATGCCAACAAGGTATTTCATAAAGATACATTTAAATAGTTGTGTGATGCCTACAAAGTATTTGCATTTGATTATTTTAGACAGAGACTATGAATTGGCAGCCACTTACTTTACCTGTCCAAAAACAATGGTTTAACATAGATCTACATCTAAACCTTTAGATAGACTTAAACGCAGTATCGTAGGAATTTAGTACAACTGGTGCGATCGCACACGATGCCAAGCTGGAAGGTGTCTCGATATAGTAATTTTGATCAGATAGAGGAATTGAATGCAAAGTGCATTGAACTAACTGTTGTTTATTGTCCCCATCAAAATATGGCTGAATAAGGAGCACATATTTTTGATAATAGATCTAGAACAACTAATTTTAAAAGCACCAATAATTAATTTTGTCTCTTGCGAGAAATTAAATAATGTTACAATTCAAATTAAAAATTAATTTATGTGTTTGTGGTATGTGGGATTTTGGTAAATAGTTTTGACAATGATTGATTAATTCATCATGTGACTGCCAAAAAGAAGATTTCTAATAGCACTACACACATTTAGCTACAAATAGATGAGTACCTATGGATAGACACTATATAGATCAACATGTATTGTTAGGTACTGGTAAATGAATCCCCCCCTCGTCTGGCTAAATTACATTTCAAACCGGAAATGGTTACAATGCATAGGAAACTGAATATTTTACTCTATATTTTCAGCCAGACTATGTGACTAATTGTCAAAAGCCAGACTGGTATACAGTACTTTGAGAATCAGAACTAATTTAAAAAAAAATATATAGTTTACCAAGTTTTTAGGTACACATTAGATGCAGGGGACACAGTCATTTTAATAATTTAAATTATTTAATAGCATAGTTGTTTCCCTTTTACACTACACTTCATTGAATGACAATCACCTGAGTTGTTTATCATTTAATTTTAAAACTTCTTTCGTTCGATCGTGCACTGCGCATGTCACAATTGTGAGAAAAATTTAAAAGGGCTCGTCCTTCAATTACGCCAAGAACTTAGGGAAAGAGGAAGGGATATGAAAATATTTGACAGTATTTGACATGTGGAAGGGTATGTGTATCAGTCTGGTATTCTGTGTATCAGTCTGGTATTCTGTGTATCAGTCTGGTATTCTGTGTATCAGTCTGGTATTCTGTCAGATATTTCTGTCTGCAGGGCGCTCATTCAGCAATCAAAAACTGGTACAAAATTTTATAAGATGTGAAATGTCACTATCGTTTATTGTAGACTTATCAAGGCTAATATGACGTAGAGAAACAATTCATTTTGATAACCTTGCAAAAAACATGTCTTAAATTAATTTATAAATGCCTTTTTAGCTATACTACTATACTAAATCAAGCTGTATAATATTATTTTATTTAAAAATACAATAGACATTCAACTGTCTGACGCATATTATATTGTGCAATGACATTTAAACTTTCCCAATATTGTCAAAGGCTGTAGATCTCTACATAATAATCAACTGCCTTAAAAATAAAATAAACACTTTTATTACATTATTCGAGTTTTTTTTCTTCTAATTTCATTTTATTGCAGATAATTATAAGATCACTATGCTGGAGTGTCAATAGGTAGGAAGGGTAAAACTGCTTGTGCGTTCTTACATGTGGGCGCCGAAATAATCTTAAAACCATTTTTCCGCTATGGGCAATCTATAATCGGAGGACAGGTGCAGCCAGCATAGCCAATCTATGACCAGCGACCATGTACAGTAGGGTTATGACTTTTTTGTAACCTCATATTTACATGGCAAGAAAAGATAACCTTTTCTGAAAATATTTGAAAAACCTTCCCCACCAAACAATAAAACGAATATTATATATTAATATATGTAACACAACACTGTAATGGAAAGTTACATAAGAACAATAAGTGCAATGCATGTAAGCATGAGTATAGAGATGTCCAAAATATGAAATGATAATAAAGGACAGCATAGGAAACATAGATTAAGTTTTATGCTTCATCATTAGTGAGAATAAAACAGTTAATAGTGTCTTTGAAGTCTCACAACGTGGAACAATATCTTGCCTTATGTATATAGCTCTTTCTGCATAGCAGTTACTTCGTTCTATACCAGGTATTGCTTAATCTTCACAGACCCAGTGCCTCAAGAAGCATCTTTCTGCTTCAGTGTATCTATGCAAAGCAGCTGCTAAAATCTCTTTTCCTATTTTCCAGTCCCTTTGATCTGAAAACCATACTTCAGACCATGCATGTCCTCGCTATGAACACAAGTTCAAATTTCTCGTTTCTATTTTCCGGAATGCCAGCAGTGCTAGTATTGCACTTGAATTCCAACGAGCATTACTTAAAGCCGTCAGTCTCTGGAAGTGAATTACTGGAAAGGTTTTATTTCATTCGTAATAGTGAAATACTTGCGTCAAATGATGTAAGAACTTCATGTCGTCTTTCCATCCTTTGTTTTCTCACATGATTTCTGAACTACTATCTTGAGAATCAAGTGACTCTTTAAGTGACTCGTAATTTGCGCTAATTTCAGCAACAAATGGATAAGAAATGTTTGGATTAGACGTTTCCCTGCCGAAAACAGAATCCATAGCATGCTTGAGTACTAGGCCTAAAACATGAAGCTGGCAGCCTATGTACTGAGGGATTTGTCCACTGATTCTGTTGACAGTAATTTTGCAGCTTGCGTACCACACCATTTTTGCTGCCAGAATTTGTATTCCTTGTATCGCAAATAATTACTCGAATACATGAATAGAAGTCGTATTCAGCTAGAACAGCCCTATTCGCTGTAAATATTTCTCTGCTTTTCCATTTGTCAGAGACAATATGGCTAATCAATTTCTTTTTTAACGTTTTTCTCCTTCTATTCTTTTTCTGTCAAAATGTATGCACCATTCAAAATTTTGTAAGCTGTTTTTATAAACTGCAACTTCAACAAATCTGCTTCTATATAGGTTGCCTTATACACTCCTGACTGCGAAGGAGCTTCAATATTGGGAGAGTGTTCGCTTATTATTTTTAAAACTTTACAAGCTTTATTTGTTGACAAATTTGCTTTCCTACAAAATTAATTACAATCAAACGATTACAGTTGAATGAAATTAAAATAAAAGAATACAATATTCTCAAATCAACCAAACAGACTTTTCAAATTTCAAGCAGACCACTCGTGACAATTACCAAACAAAGGTATCAAAAGATTTGACCATTTTTGGTACAGTTGCAGTAGACGCATAATACATTCAAAAAGTGCTCTTAAAATTTAAAATAAACTTTTTTGATTTATTTTGCTTCAGACATGGAGGTAAAAAATACCCTATAAAGTTCCTGGATGTAATAAATGTAATCAAATATTTGTTAATGCGCAATCCATATAGAAGTAATTTTATTGAAAAACTGAAAAACGCTTCTTATTTGTAAACACAAGATGGCGTTGGTGGGGAAGGTTTTTTTGAGTGAAAAATAAATTAATATTATTTTCATATTTTGTTCACAATTGTTCATTAAAAAATGCCATGTAAAATAAGATTCTGAAAAAAATTTAAAAAGTACTAACCCTAATGTACAGTCATACATAGGCAATCTATACCCAGCAACCAAGTACAGTCAGACATAGGCAATCTATACCCAGCAACCAAGTACAGCCAGACATAGGCAATCTATACCCAGCAACCAAGTACAGCCAGACATAGGCAATCTATGACCAGCGGCCAAGTACAGCCAGACATAGGCAATATATACCCAGCAACCAAGTACAGCCAGACATAGGCAATCTATGACCAGCGGCCAAGTACAGCCAGACATAGGCAATATATACCCAGCAACCAAGTACAGCCAGACATAGGCAATCTATGACCAGTGGCCAAGTGCAGCCAGACAAAGGCAATATATGACCAGCGGCCAAGTACAGCCAGACAAAGGCAATCTATGACCAGCGGCCAAGTACAGCCAGACATAGGCAATATATACCCAGCAACCAAGTACAGCCAGACATAGGCAATCTATGACCAGCGGCCAAGTACAGCCAGACATAGGCAATATATACCCAGCAACCAAGTACAGCCAGACATAGGCAATCTATGACCAGTGGCCAAGTGCAGCCAGACAAAGGCAATATATGACCAGCGGCCAAGTACAGCCAGACAAAGGCAATCTATGACCAGCGGCCAAGTGCAGCCAGACATAGGCAATATATACCCAGCAACCAAGTACAGCCAGACATAGGCAATATATACCCAGCGGCCAAGTGCAGCCAGACAAAGGCAATTTATGACCAGAGACCATGTACAGTCAGACATAGGCAATCTATGACCAGCGACCATGTACTACAAGACATATGCAATCTATGACCAGCGGTCAAGTTCAGCCAGACAAAGGCAATCTATGACCAGCGTCCAGCGGCCAAGTCAGCCAGACAAAGGCAATCAATGACCCGCGAACATTAGGGTGATAACTATTTTCATTTTTTTTTCGTAACGAAACTGAAACCCCTTACATTCGAGGAACAATTGTATGTAGATGACAGTAGCAACATTAATTTTTTTTTTTTTTAAATTGAAAAAAGTTCCCCCACCTTTTCATTTTTGTTTTCACATATCGGCAGTTTGACTATCGGTTTCAATTTAACACTGAATTTTTACATGACTTACTAGACTGCTTTTAAACATATTCCAGTCAGTTGTTTCCATTTATTTATAAACAAGGCATCTACCCTCATCTTCTAAACAGTAGAGGGATCCAAGAATTCCATCTGTTGAAAAGCTATAATCAATCTCACACCGATGCTTTCAAACCGCTAAATTCTTGGAAACTTCACTTATCTTTTCAATAGCCAGAAATGGCGACTGGATCGAATCAAATTATAATTACGGATATAGAATTGCTCTTGAGGGAAATTCTGGACTTTCCACTATTATCCAGCGCACTAATTAGAAAGAAAATCAATTGTCTGTTTGATTTATATGACAAAAACAAAAAGAAACCGTCTGATAAATTTACTACAACATTTGATGTCACCAACGTTAACGGAGAATGGAAAAGCAAGGAGGATAACGAGCTCTACCAGAGGCAAGTTAAGAGTGGAAAGATTGGTTGTTCAATGACTAAACAAGCCCCTTTAACTCAATCCACCCAAGAAAACAAATCCGACAATCTAAAACTAAATCTCAAGCCAGCTCTTCTCAATCGCAACCTACACAAACACATACAACTGTCTCACAACCTACACAAATGCATACAACTGTCTCACAACCTACACAAAAACATACTACTGTCTCAAAATCTTTGGATTCTGAAACCTTTGCTTCTTCACCCGTCTCGACAACCTATTCTTCCACGTCATCTTCTCCTGAATGCAAATCGAAATACCAAAGAGCAAGCACTAAAACGGCGGGTTTGCTAGTACTGAAAAACAACATTTCTACACATAAAGCTTATGACGTTCTTGCAACCTGTAAGGACAGTGAAAATAGATAGATAGACATAGATAGATAGACAGTCATATTGTTAGATAGATAGACAGATAGATTGAGTGATAGATCGATAGACAGATAATTAAGTAGCCAAACGAATTGCACGGACAGTGAAAATAGGTCAGGACTGATGATTAATAGCAGCAGCGTGTAGAGTTAGGTGTTACGTAATAAGACAGATGGGAAGACGAAGGCGGGGCGAAAGGGACAGCATTGGTCAGTTGTAGGGACGCGGAGATATACATGTCACGACAGAAAGAGAGGGGGAGCAGAGTAGTTTTTGTTAAGTTTGAAGAAGGTAGCTAATTAGGAAGAAACGAAGGGATGAGTAGGAACAGTAGTATTGTATTGACGGAACGACAATTGATGTAGTAATTTATTGTGTAGAATTGATTTAATATTTGATGTTCACTCTTGGATATAAGTGCTTTAGATCATTCAATAAAGTGATTTTAATTAATAAAACGGAGTTTGTGAATTTACATTAGTTGTGTGTAAAGAAAGAAAAGGAAAGAAAGTAATTAAATATAAAGAAGATAAAAGAACAACCATCGAGATACGTGAAACCAAACCATTAGCATCCCTGACACAACCATTGCTGAACAGGGTTATGATGTGCCGATTCCAAGTCAGGTGGGTGTTTGGAAATGAGTAATCTCTGATGGACGGAAAATGAAAACCAAAATTTTTCAAAAACTTCAAAGGAAAGATCCCTATTGTCTCAAGTTTGATGGTAAAAGAGTGCAAGGGGAAGAGTATCAAGTAGTTCTGCTGAACAAATAAGACAACCGAGATCAAACTTGGTATTCTTAAATGTGAGAGTGATTCTGCCGCGGCAATTCACAAGGAACTACATCAGCTAATTGATGAATATGATGCTTAGAAAAATATTTGCGTGATAATATGCGACACGACCGCAGTAAATACTGTTCGTTTGCACGGGATTGTAAAGCTCATACAAGTTGATGTTTTGAGCAAGGGCTTTCAGAAGCCACAATATATTGACTGTCAGCACTATGTACTCGACCTCCTTCTGAAACATGTCATGAATTTTCTTAATCAAGAGACAACGAGCAAACCAGAACTCAATTATTCCTTCATTGACAAATTAACACAAAACTATGTTACTCTCGTTGCGACAGATGATGTATCATAGGCGTGAACACTGGATGGCGAGATGATTTCAAGTTCTTATATGTCAGGCATATCTTCATTACAAAACAAATTCACGTTGGACTCGCATCAGCTGGAAGAAACTACCGAATTTACACTAGGCAGATGGAACTCACATGCGATATATACTATTATAGCACTATTTCTGATGCCAGAGTGACGCACCATCCTCGCTCCTGCTTGCAACTTCATCAGCTATGAATGGGCGAATGCTTGATTCCATTTGCAAAACTACATTGAAGCGTCCTTCAATGAACTGTGCCCTCACTCATCAGGATAAAATGCAAGAAGGCAATTTAGTGTTTAAAGACGCATTGGTCAGTCAAGAAGTCATTAATTGACATTCGCAGATCTAACCAAATTACTAGACGTGCTGTGAAACTGATGGAGGAACTTCATGCGAAATCGAGAGAATTTAATTTTAATTTTTGAATCTGAAGTTCATAGAAAAAATATGTTTTAAACATTTCTTGTACATTCGGTACAGATTACTAACTGTTCTGTATCTTATTTGTTAATAAAAGTTCATTAGTTATTATTATTACTCGTTTGAATTAAGCTAAAAAAAACTTGTCCTTTTGGGAAAAAAAATATTGTTTCACTTTTTTCTTCCGAAAAAGGGGAGGTGTGGGAACTTTTTTTAAAAAAAATCAAAAATGCAATGTATATTCTTAAATAACACATAAAAGTTCCTCGATTGCAAGTGGTTTCATAAAAATATTATTTTTTGTTATCACCCTAGCGACCATGAAAAGTCAGACATAGGCAATCTATGACAAGCAACTAAGTACAGACAGACATAGGAAATCTATGAAAAGCTTCCAAGTGCAGCCAGATATAGGTAATCATTGACCAGAGGCCAAGTGTAGCCCGACATAGGAAATCTATGACCAGAAGCCAAGTGCAGCCAATTTATGACCAGAGGTCAAATGCAGCCAGACATAGGCAAGCTATGACCAAAGGCCAAGTACAGCACGAAATAGGCAAGCTATGACCAGAGGCCAGGTGCAGCCAGACATAGCATTCTAGACCAGAGGCCAGGTGCAGCCAGAAATAGGCAATAAATTACCAGCGGCCAGGTGCAGTTAGACATAGTAAGTCTATGACCATCGGTCAAGTACAGCCCGTTGAGCGTTTGAAGATTAACTGATTTTTCTTTTTTTACAATAGTCAAGTTAGATGTCAGTGTTTTATGTTTTTTTTTTTTTTTGTCTTTTACTTCGTTTTATAAGTTTGTATTTTAAGGAAGTATTCCTAAAATAGTGACGTTATTTTACACTTTTTCTCAAGGGCGGAGGGGGTGGGGGGGGTCTCAAAAAATGCTAGAATTTGTTGTGGATGAGCCCTTATGGATAAAATTATGCATATATATCTATGGGTAAAGCAAATGATTTGCTATAATCTTTACCATTAAACACAATAAACTAGTTTAAACTTCGAGTCGGAAAACCCAAGATATTTAACAAAAATCTAAGCACTGACAACTCTTCTAGAAGCTGATGGACTAATATTAGGAAAGTTCTTAAAGCCCTAAGACTGTGTAATTGGAGAAAAACATAGCCCTACTTGGTCAAATATTAAAGTTTAATCAGAAAAAAATATATATTTAATAGATTAAATAAAAAAAAAATACAACAACAGTGTGAGGATATAAAACTTTCTAGTTAACTCTCACAGTGGTGCGCACTAGTTCTACACATTGGGTTTAAAAAGTAAAAAAAAATGATCGGTCATAAACGGAAGTTAAGTCATTGACTGTTCAGCGTTTTTTTTCTAAAATAAATGGAAGACAATAGAAAGTATGTTTTGATTTCATTGTGGGTGTTAGTGCCCACTACATGCTGGTCAGGATGTGTTCAAGGTAGTACATAGAGTATACATATGTATTGCTATAGTTAGAGTAGCTTTAGTTATTTAATTATTCTTTTTTTTACGGTAATATACTAGTTAATATAATTAGATGTATTGTTTTTCGCTATTTATGATATCGACTTATAAAACTATTCTCAGTAAATGCAGAAATGTCCCACAATACAATTCTAGCAATTCACTTAGATGGACATTTTGATTACCACTTCAATGAAGCCCTTTAATTTTACAACCTAATTATAACAACATATATAAGGCGAAAAGTGAAGGCATGTCGAAAGAAACTCTTTAAAATAGACTTAGGTAGTAGCAAGTAGGTGTCGGAACTTTAGCCTCGCACAATGTCGGTGAAGACTGAGGGTAAAAAAAATACTCCTTTAAGTTTGCACTATCCTCTTTTCAATAAATGGAGTATTGTTTTCTTTTATGTACCATATATGTACCATTTATATACTATGTATATACCATGCATGTATCATGGTATCCGGATAAAATAACCAGCGGACGAAACCCACACAGGATGTAACCCCTACTTTTATTATAAAATATAATATTGCCTCCTCATTTTTATTATAAAATGTAATATATAATAACTAGATATAAACTATAAATATATATAAAAATTCATATTTTTAAGTAATTTTTTTTCAAAGAACCCAAATAAGCTGTATTACCCCGTGGAGCTACAGTGGTAAAAAGTCAATCTCTAGTTAGCTTTACATTACCAGGAAACCTATCTTACAAGGTTAAACAAACAGTATTAATAATTTTAACCCAAGGTCAAGACTGACAAACCCCCCCCCCCAAAATTAAGATTATTTTTTAGTCGATATTATTGATACGTCTATGTATACAATCTTGACCATTGGTTTAGTGAAATGTTTGCTAATATAAGCGATTATGTCTGTATACACATTGTATCGATAGGCATGTTGTTTACCTAAATAACCACCGTGATTCTTATGCTGTTTGTTTTATCTGCTGCTATAAAATGTGTGTCTGGCGTGAAAATTAAAAGGCAGAATTAAGATACGGTCCTACAGTACATATACTATTTACTGCTATTTATAGTACGTATATTATTTACTGCTATATTTCACGACGTTGATGTTTGCTGTTGTGGCCGACTTACTGTGTCCTGTCAGGCATGCAGAGAGATGGGGTCTGGGGGAGGGGTCATTGCCAGGGGTCCGCATCTGTAAGGGGGACCGGCCGCCCCGACCATGTCAATTTTTTCACGACTTGGATACCTTCAAACTACATGAGAGATCCATTGCATTTGTGGACTGCAACAAGCAGACGGGAGAGGATATAGCTCAGCTAATCATTGAGACGTTGAAAAAACATAGCATACCGCTTACGAACTGTCGCGGCCAAGGGTATGACAATGGAAGCAATATGAGTGGTTCATACAAAGGCGCTCAAGCAAGTATACTGAAGAACAATCCATTGCCGACGTTCTCACCGTGTGGCTGCCATAGTTTGAACCTGTGTGGCGTGCAATCGGCCGAGTGCTGTGCACAAATGATAACATTCTTCGCAGTAGTCCAGAAATAGTACAATCTCTTCAGCAGCAGTCCGCAGATATGGGAAATTTTGACTAGTGGCATCGGATGCTCTCTTCACAATCCGTCAGAAACGCACTGGTCAGCTCGTGTCGATAGTGTTCAGCCTTTCGCAGCGCATTGGCCAGGTATAATGACGGCGCTTACCCAAGTGCAGGAACAGAATTTGACACCAGAGACTCGCTCTGATGTAGCCGGCATGATTTCATACATGTCTTCGTTCGAATCAATTCTGATGGCATCGCTGTAGTTGAAAATTTGTAAAGCTGTCAATTTTAGAAAGTTGCTGCTGCGGGCAAGAGAAGCAATTCTTGATGTCAAATTTGCTAATATTTGTGACCTCATTGGCGACTTAAAACTGCTTCGATCCAAGTGGGATGAGATATTGTCTGAGAGCAAACTTGTCACTGAGAGCTGCGGTGTTGAACAGTCCCTGTGATTGGCAGAGACAAATTGCAAACGAAGACGACAATTGCCGACAGAACAATTCTCGACGACAATGATGATCAGCAGGATCGACACGAATACTTCAAGCGTTCCGTTTTCTACATCGTGATTGACTGCGTGATTGCGAATTTAACAACACGATACGAAGCGGCGAAGAATTTGGACGAATCGTTCGGCGTTCAGCGGAAATATCATGATATGAATACAGAAGACATCCTCATCGCAGCCAAGAACCTGGCGGATAAATATGCTTTTGATGTTAGCGCCGATCTGTTGAATGAGTTGGAGCATCTGAAAACAATACACGTTGCAAACCTCGGGCAGAAAGTTTGTCGCCATTGACTTGCTGAACCGTTTACATAATTTGAAAATCGATATAATGTTTCCAAACGTAGTCGTTATGTTGCATATCTTCTGCACACTTCCGGTTACCGTTGCTGAAGCAGAACGATCTTTCAGAACATTGGCCCGAGTTAAAATGTTCTGAGGTCGACAATGTGTCAAGAACGCCTAACCAGCCTTGGAATGCTGGAAGTGGAAGGTCGACTTGCAAGAACGATTGACTACAACAATATAATTGAAGTGTTTGCAAGAAGAAAAGCCCGCAAAGTTTTGTTGTAGCTTTCTCTCTGCATGTCGTAAAAGTCAGTTCCACAAAATTACGTTGTTATGAAAAACTTGTATAGCTTTTTCGGGTGCAAAGTAAAATAAATTTAGGCTAATTTGGAACTTACAAGCTCCAGTCAAATCTATTTACTGAGTGTTCACATAGTGGTCTGCTTCGCTTGTCTATCTAAACAAGCATTTTCATTTATGTGATTCAAGATAGAAGAAGATGATAACACCTAACTATTTTTAAGATTTATTGAATTTTACTTTATTTTAATACCCTTGAGTTGTACATATGAACGCTTCTTCTTCTTCTTTGTTCTCGATATGTGGACATGGAGGATTTCAAACAACCAGGCCTATAGTTATGATGAACTGCACGGTGGCATCCAGGTCCGTCTTGCTCCCATACAGTTTTTGTTTGAAGGAGGTCATCTGTGACCAGAACCTGTTGCGAGCTGTGTCATGTAAAGTGCATGTTTGGAGAACATGTTCTGCATTCTCTGGAGACATCCCACATGGGCAGTCCTCACTGTTTCCAATGCCTAGCCTTCGGAACATGTGTTGTCTTAGTCTGTTGTGCCCAGTTCTGAGTCTGAAGATAATATTTTGAGCTTGTCTGGGAAGATTATAATAGGGGTCGTTTTTGTCGTGATCTGGGTGATTATTCATCCATTTTTGTTGGATTTGTTCATTTATACAGCACATATGAACGCGTTAGAACAGATTACTATATTGCCTCTATTCCATACTACAAGGGACATAACTCTTTTATTTGTTTTATACAAAATACCGCCAGTGGTTTCGTGGAAAGCAGGACGTAGGACTTGAATTTCATTTTTTTCTTCACGTCTGCGTTATGAGGAGGTGGAAGGAAAAATTGTTATTTTTTTAAAGTGACACTTCACATTGTTATAGCATGTTTTTTTAAGTTACACTTCACAATGTTATAGCATGATTGTTTAAGTGGGTAGACCAAAAACAAACAAAAAATTAATCTGTGCGTCAAAAAATGTATTAGCTTTTATTTTTTTTAGAGGATTTCAAAAGGTCAAAGCAAAATTTCTGTTTCTCCAATAGATAACTATTTTAGGAAAAACTGTCATTTTTTCAATGGAAGAAAATGTGTTGCTGTTTTGACCTTAAAGTTTGTATTGACTAGCTGGGCAAGATAATCAAAAATAACAGTCGCAGGCATCTGACTTTGATTTATACATCTAAGAAATTAAAGCCAGTTTTTAAACATTTCTTTCTTTTAACCACAAAATTGCTCAAAACAAATGACAGGAACTGGCAAACATTTTCAAATTATTGTATGTTCTAAACGAAAATTCTGTGTCGCTGCGAACCCCTGCATAGCCTTTCCTGTACAGAAACTAGGAATGGTTTGGACAATTTCGAGGCATTGATTGCTGTGTGAAGTGATACTATGAACTAATATTTTGTTAAGTTATTTTAGACATTCATTGATGTGTGAAGTGATACTATGAACTAATGTTTTGTTAAGTGATTTTAGACATTGACTGTTGTTTAAAATTAACTCTAGACTTAACTGCTTTGCATAAAAAATTAACTAATTCATTAATATTTTGTGAATAATTAACACATGGCTAATTTATTGTGAAAAATTAACACATTGATAATATATTGCGAAAAAATAAGACATCAACCCGTTTCATGTTTTACTTTTGATTTAAAAAATAAGCTTGAAACTTTAAAATGTTGTTTATCATTTGATTTCAGATGTTTGTAAGAATTACATCTGCATGTATCGACTCATGAGTAAACATGGCAAATTAAATACAGAGTTAATCGATGGACTAAAATGTACACATGTACATCTGTGTTATCTAACTTACTCGGAAACTGGAATAGCAATAAATAACAAAATGTTGTTCAATAATACGTGAGTAAATGAAGATGACAGTAGCTTTCACAGTATTGTGTGTACTATCAAGTAGAGCAAAGTTATACAAATACGGCACTTTGTTGAGTTTAATGTGGCTTGCATTGAAACACTTCAATAAATGATGTCACATTGATTATTGTGTGGAGTATTGATGGCTGTATCAAACTTACTAGAGTTTATCTAAAGTTTTTAATAAACATATCATTTGTAGACATATCATTTTTAAACAATGATTATTTCCAATGTAAATTAACTAGAATAAAAAGAAGCCCTATATTACGGACAGTGGCGAGCATAACTCGCGCCCGGGGCCCAATAACTTTTTAGCGCCCTCCCATTCGAAAATCATATAATATTGTACGTAAAATATACCATTTGGTGCTCCTTTGTGAGTAGCGTTCGGGGCATGATGCCCCCCTCACTACGCCACTTACAGACATAAAAACAAACAATTTGAAATAATATTCTAAAAATTATGATTGGCTTAATTCATTCATTAAATTCCTCGTGCTGTAAGTGGATATTCGTTATTATTACAACGTTTTTCTTAACTTTACTTCTTGTCTGTTTGTTTGTTAGTTAGTTTGTCTGTCAGGGAATTTGGCAACCCAATGTTATACCACTTTCCGATAAGCTATAGCTCTGATACTTTCAATAAAACTCAGAACCGGATGACAATGCAATATTCTTACTATTTCATTATGATTTGATGAGTTTCTTAATAAATAAAATTAAATATGTATGGCGAATAGGTCACAGCCTTGTCTAAACCAAGAGAAATTACTGGTGCTAAATATAGTACACAGTAACGGAATTTGGCACCAATTTTAGACCACTTTCCGAAAAGCTATCGTGTGACGGATGGCCGAGTGGTGTAGATACTCGACTGTCGACCTGAGAGTCCTAGGTTCGATCCTCGGTGAGGCCCATGGAATTTTGCCCAGGTTAAATTTGGTACAAAGTCGTCCCACAAGTCCACCCAGCTTTAAATGGGTACCTGTCTTAAGTTGGGGAAGTAAAGGCGGCTCGGCGTTGTGCTAACCACAAATCCCTTCATATGCCGAGGTTATAGAAACATGAATTCTACACTTCATCTGCCCCGATGGCCCGTTAGGGCTGAGGGAATTTTTTTTTTCCGAAAAGCTATAGCTATGATACTATCAATATAGCTCAGAACCCGATGACAATGCAATATTCTTATTATTTCATTATGATTTTATGAGTTTCTTAAGTATTTTTTCTAAATAAAATTATTGTGGCTGAAGAAAGAATACTCTACTTCGCCCGAACACTTGTGACGTCATAACTCTCGGGTATGTTCGAGCAAACCTACATATAGTTAATCGGGTCCGTCTAAAACCAAAATTTTTAACTCTTCGCATTATTTGAAAAAAAAAATTACACTATAAAAAATATTTTAACTAAAAAGAAGAAAATAAAAATTACATTATAAAAATATTTTTTTATAAAACAATATTTTTCTTGCGTACTAAAAAGCAGAAAATAATTTCTGAATAAATTGGTCACATGATAATAGACTTTATAAGAGCTTCTGATTTTTAAAAAAACGAAAAACGTTGGGCGCATGAACACAAATATCCAGACCTTTCTAACATACTCTAATTTATATAAATGAAAACCTGTTTAAAATAATTTCCCTATATTAATATATTGATTCTATTGACTTTACAAGTATTACATTCAATATCATGAGTTTAGGTTATACAACACTAGAATTAATGTTACATACTCATGTGCATTTTGTTATCAAAGTTGTAATAAATGATCTGCAATATCGTGATATTTCGAAAACCTTCTGTAATAATTCTTTTGGGATTTAATTGTTATTTTGTTCATCTTCTGAGCAGGACCATTGTTTTAGTAATGGTAGAAAGTGTAATAATTTTGTACTGTATTGATCAGCACTGGTGTTTTAGTGATGGTAGAAAGTGTAATAATGTCGTCATGGGCGTCGCTAGGAATTTTTCTAGAGGGGAGGGGGGTGATACGTTTTTTATTTTAACTAACAATGCCATACATGTTTATTTCTCAATTTAATCCAAGTGAAGTATAACATTAATTATTTATTTTGACATAAATAAATGTATTTGAAAGTTGAAACATTTTGACTACAAGCACAAGCATGTTCCGATTTTTAATTTTTTCTTGTTTAATTTGGCCTTCTGTAGCTTGATTTGTCCTTCAAAAATGTTTTTGGAATTCAGGTTTTTTTATACTCTGGCAACTCTTGTTAGTTTACTAGTTATCAAAGGCCCGGTACCCGGACCGGCGAGTAGGCACACAGTTGGAGTTGAAAATGGTGATATATATTTTAGCGCGTAAACAGTCAGTGTATATCAGAGGTGTGCGGATCTTGAAATTTAGCGTCCGCGTCCGTCCGCGGATTTCTATCAATGATCCGCGTCCGCAGAATCTTACAACATTGGTCCGCAGTCAGTCCGCGCGTCCGCATTGCTGAAATTTACCTGTTTAAATGACTTGAAATTTTTTATGGTAACGCTAAAGAAGATCCGCGTCAGTCAGTCCGCGAGTCCGCAACTTAACCATACGAAGCATCCGCTGTCAGTCCGCTGATTCGGAAAAGTCTGCGGATCTGCGTCCGCAAGCGGACGCGTCCGCTGTCCGCTCATCTCTTGTCTATATACTTGCAGTGGCCCCAAGGACATGAACAGGTTATTGTAGCCAAAATACATTTGAGAATAGGGACACCTAATAATACATCAAATAAAATTCATATGTTAAATAGTTCCTCCCAAAAAAAATAATCCTCACTATGGGTAAACATAAATAACAACTCTTAAAATCATATTCCTTCATAATATTTTAATGGACTCCTTTCCAAACAGTTATTCATTTAATGTTTTATGACGTTCAACATGGCGTATTTAAAAAAAAAAAAAGAGAGACGTGAGTGAGTGCTTGTGTTAAGCAAAACGCTACATGTTTAACAGGTCGTTTATTTACTGTTTTACATTGTAGCATAGTACAATTAACTAAGAAAAATTGCCGACCCGGCAGTGCAGAACCAAGGGATTTACGGGCCCGGTGGCTTGGCCTCTTTGGGGGCTGCCCCTGCATTTTGGCATGAGATAATTTGTTGACGCTTCTTAAGCTTGGTCCCGAGAAGAAAGAATCGTTGTGTAGCTTTAGCTGACCTTCAATTAAAAACATAGTATTCCATCAATGCAGTTGAGGCCGCAGACGCAGAAAACATTAGGCCTCTTAAAAAAGAAAGACATATCAAAGCTTTCAACATTATAGTTCTGTGAAGCCAATGCCGAACCAAGGGATTTTAGGCATCTTCGGGAGCCACTACATTTTGACATGAGATAATGTACTTAATATTTAGTTTAAAAAATATTTTGGGGGTCCTCCTCAAACTGGGCCCCCTCCATACACCCTCTGTGTGAAGCCCCCATCATAAATGGGTTAGTTTGCATTGTAAACGTTGTGTACGGCGCTACTCAATCTCAACCCTTATTCAATTCATTCATGTGACGTAATAGTCAACAAATGAAAAAAAGTGACGTATTTTTTTTTAGGTTAGTAATAAAGGGAAATAATTGTACATTAGAAATAGACATATTTTAGAAATAATAACAATTTAAACAATATAAATATTACATAATATTTAGGTATCCATAATTTTGGTTTAAAATTGAGATTGTGGAACATAACACAGAATATTAATTGAACGATTTCTGTAAATATTTCTTTTACGATCGCTTCTCATTTAATAACAAATTGAACACCATAGATTTATTACGTTACTGTGAGATATAGATAGGCCTTTGGAATTTTAGATCGGTGGGTATAACTGAATATTTTGGCATGATTTTGTGTTACTTCTCCTAAGTTCGCTTCTTGCCATTTGGTAATGAATGAGGCGGTCGAAAACAGTATCACATTGTGATTGCCATTTGGCATTCACCATCTTACCTGCCGTATGTTAGTGTACGGTGTTTTGTCACCTCGGCACTTAACATATGGCTGGTCCAATGTCAATTCTGGCAGCCATGTAGGAGACTATTCTTACTCGGCTGGCCAGTTGGTAGCCGGATCATGCATGTTAAGAAGAAAGCAGTAAATGTTTCTGCCATCTTTGAATTGTCTATGCCGCCATCTTGGATGAATTGTTTATGCCGCCATGTTGGATGACAGACGGAAGTCGCGATGACAGACGGAAGTAGCGATGACAGACGGAAACCGGAACACATGATGTAAAATTTGTATTATAGATAATCGTCTGCCACTGAGTTAATTTTTAAATTTATCCTAAATTAATATGAAAAGATGGATATCAGAAAATAAATGTACATGCTCTATAAAACGAAAAGTAGAGCAATTGCGGAATCCCGAAGAGCCATTATTAAAAGATTTTAGGGCGTTTGCAGTATATGAATTATCACATGCATTGAGGACAACAGTACAAGTTCAGCAGCCAGACACAGCTGAAGAAACTATTCCTAATTTGATTATCGCTGTTACTTCTTCATTTCCTAAATTAGATATTGGAAGGTATGTCTTGACATACGACTTTTCAAATGAGTTGAAATTGCTGCTGATCCTTGATTGTTCGACCCATGATTTTTAGAGCTGACAGTGGTGGAAACAGAGGCTTTAGATATGCTTGGTTATCAAACTACTCATCGTGAGTTGTATACTTGCAAATGTTAAAAGCTGGCTTTTGCAAATTGTGCGTGTTGTTTTCGCAAAAAGTAATACCAGGAGTTTAGGGAGCATTTGTCATCAAACCACGCACAAAATTAAAAGATTTCAACGAAGATGCACGTAGCCACATGCAAAGTACATGGCTCAAAGACTCTTATTAAGGATTCAAGCTATTTTGTTGCACTATTGGTAGCCAAAGCAGTATCTATAGATGAGCAGTTGAACTCATCATTTAGAAGACAAATTAAAAAAAAAATGCAACAAACTGGGTCCCTCCATTTCTACATTTTTTTGCGGCATGCATGATTTGGCACTTCGTGGAAAAGAATCACATTCTGGTATTTTTTTACGACCTGTTAGAGTTTCGTGTTGAATCTGGAGATAAAGTTCTAGGTAATCATTATTTAATTGGTTCTTGCAGTGATAAGTACATCTCGGCAACTAGTGCCGCCGAGGGAGGGTGGGGCAGGGGGCAAATGCCCAGGGGCCCAGTGAGTTTTAGGGGCCCGGACTGAGGTGGCCAATCAACTTTTGAACAATTATTATCCGCACGAGAGGCCCGTGACAGCCCTGCCCAGGGGCCCTAAATTTCTGTCGGTGGGCCTGTCGGAAACTACACAAAACACAATGATCGAAATTTTTGGGTCTCATTTGCGTGAAGACATTGTTCGTGAGGCAAATAATTCAGTTGCAATTTCTATACTTGCCGGCGAGACAGTATAATTTCAGGCGTTGAGCAGATATCACTTGGTGTTAAGATATGTCAAAGAACACCATAATTACAAATTCATTAGAATTTGGATTAGATATAGCCCCGTAGCGTTAAAATTCTATAGCAGGGGCCAGTCATTATACAGCAGGGGCCAAGCTTTAGCAGGGGGGCAGGAAATAAATTTTACTAAGTAGAGCAAACAAGGAAAGGGGCCTGAAAAAACGCAGGGAGGGCTAGGCTCCCCTGCCCCCCCCCCCCCGCACGCTACGGGCCTGATTAGATATGACAAATTTTGTTGGGCAAAGATATGACGGATGTTCTACAATGACAGGTAAAGAAGGAGCAGTCCAAGCAATAATTCGAAAAAAAGACCCAAAAGCAGCATTTGTACATTGCAATTCACATACATTAAATCTTGTCGTAAACGATTTAAATAATGTGAATGCCGTACGAAACACAATAGGAAAAATTAAGTCAATTATAGTTTTTTTGCTTAGAAATTAATCAGCGAAGATAATTAATTCCAAATATTCCTTTGCTATGTGAAACTAGATGGACATATAAATATAAAAGGTTGCGGATTTTCGCAGAAAATGTGACAGAAATTGTTAAACAACTGGAATATCTAGAACAATCTGGAAAAAGTAAGCAAGTTACACATTAGTTACTTTCTGCTGTTAGGTTTAGAGTACATATGTTGTTTGTTTAGTTATTATACTTTAATGTAATAACCTTTCAGGAAATTTAGGTTAGTTTTATTGTAACAACTTTATGACATTTTTCAAAATGAATCGAATGTCGTGTTGTATTCAGCAGCACTATTGGTTTTGTGATGGTAGAAAGTGTAATAATGTTATGTTGTATTTAGCAGCACTACATTTTTAGTGATGGTAGAAAGTGTAATAATGTTATGTTGTATTTAGCAGCACTAATTTTTTTAGTGATGGTAGAAAGTGTAATAATATTGTGATGTATTTTCTCGCTCATATGTAGTACGCAAAGAAAATTACATATGTAAAATATATGTGCTTTTGATTTTTTTTATTAATGGTCAGAACTTTTTGTTTTAGCTAGCCCACGTATAATGAGCATATACATTTTGTTTAAAAAATACCAAATATTATCTAATATTTGGAGGATGCGGCCCTCTTCTCACCATGGCTTTTTTTTAATGTGGCCAGCCACCCAAAAAATTTGCCCAACTCTGGGTTAACTGAATGTTTTCTTTTGTTTATTATACGATATATTTTTGGAATAGGGACAACAGGCTTAATATTCTTATTTACTGTATACTTATTATATTGTCTACTCCAGTTTTTCTGATACATTTACAGATTCGTACAACACATCAGACAACTAAAAGATAGATTCCCCAGAATGAAATTATTAGTGTCTTACCAAGTGTTTGACAAAATGTTTGATACGTTGATGTCTGACAGAGCGAAAAAACAGTAGGTTTTATAATTTAAATATCCATCAATACAGTTGCATAAATAACGTATGTGTAGCCAATTATAGCTCCGCGCTTGATGTAGGTCCATGCACCCAAGAGGTTGTTACTGTTAACAGACACAAAAATCAATCAAGACCCAAGATTCTCATTCATTTTCGTGACTGTACCCCTATGAGTGTGGAAGTACGTCCACCGGTACCCATCACATAATACGTTCTTTAAGTTCTAGGTTGTTTTAAATGAAAATTATTCGTCTCTGTTTACCATTGCGTAAGGTTTTCCTTACCCTTAGGGTACAAGTACCACCGGTTGATAAACAGAGTACAGTCCTTTATCAGTCATTTCCTAATTGATAAGCTTAAACTAGAAGATCTTGACGTTTTATAATCAAAAGATGTGGCAGAAAATTACTTTTATCATATTTGGAGCTAAACATATGTGTAAACTTGTGTTTTTTAACATTTTAAACAGCACCGACATTATGCCAGAACTGTACTCGTATCTGTCAATTCAAGAGGAGGCATATAACTTTAATGTCTTACTATTATACCAGTCGTCTCAAAATTTAATGACAACCTAAACATTTTCTATGAACATGAATAAATAAAAACAAATAAACACTTTAACAATATAGTTTAAAATCATTCCTTTATGTATGCAAAATCTGAAAATTTCGGGATTCCATCCAAAAAAAAATTGTGGAAAAATTCAGTTGTTATAAAAGTCATAAAACAAGCAGCAGGAAAGTGTTGTTTTTGCATCTATGTTGATTTCAGTGTTTAAAGTCTGCACCAAGTCCGTCCTCCTGAACCCCGTCCATTACCATTTAAATTCGAGGTGCTGGTTCGCCTCCAAAAAAAAAAACAATTAAAATTTCACCTTAAAATAATAAAAAACTGTATTCCTATCAGTAGTGTAGTGCGGGGGGGGGGGGCTTCATGCCCCGGGCGCTACTCACAGAGGGGCGCCAAATGGTATAATTTACATATAATATTAAATGGATTTTTAATTTGGGGGGGGGGGGCTAAAGAGGGTGCGATCTATGCCACTGATTCGTATTATTTATAAATCATCATCCTTTTACTATTAAAAATGCGTGCGTAATGCTAACCTAAGCATAATTATTATCCTAAATGTTACCTAACTTTTACTCACCATCATTTTAAAAAATTCAGAGTAGCCTACATATTTCAAATTTACTAAATAATAATAAGATTAAGAAACGAAAATAGATGGGGGTGGGGAAGCATTTATATCCGAGAATTGAACCAAATACTGACGGAGACGAATAAACGAGTGTTAGCTTTCTGGGGGGGGGGGGGGTGCGAAAGATACTAATTTAGCGCATAACTTTTTGTTTTATTTGTTAACTTTTGTAGTTTGAATGCTATTGTTTTCCCCCAACTTTATTAGGTTTGGGCAGACCCGAAAAAAAAAGTAATAAAGAATAACAGCCGTGCATGCGCACATCTTTACTCTTAGTCTTCGACATATATCCCGAATAGGCCGAATGTAAAAAATATACACGTTCCGTTAATTTTTAAGTGTTTCTGGGGGTATAAATACTGCTTTTTTTTTTTTTAACTTTTGTTATTTTCATGTTTTTACTTATTACTTATTATTATTAATTATTTTAATGAAATTATTGGTATACTTGCTCTGACCTATAGATAAATAATAAAGTCGCGCATGCGCACATATATTGCTGGTGCCTGGAAAAAAATACGGAGTCCCGCTTGATGGTACCGTAGCCACTGCGATCATCATGGCACTTGTTACGGGACCGACCGGTCGGTCTCCTCATAGGCCTATGTACGGGAGACCGAACGTTTATTTTTTTTTTGTTTCCGGGGATTTTCGCGCAAATTGATATCTATATGTCAGTGCAAGTATACCAACAATTTCATTAAAATAATTAATAATAAAAAGTACGCAGTGTCTGTTATTTTTATATTTGGCATTAATTTTTATCGGGTCTGTCCAAGCCGTATAAAGTCATTTGCTGTTAATAATCGGAGATATTTTTATTTATTTTTTAAAAATTAAATAAGGCTTTGAATTATTTTAAATTACAAAATAAGAATATAGGCCTAAAACTATGTCAAAAGGGAGTGGAAATATAACCAAGCATTTTTTTTTCTAATAGTACATTAAAACTGAAGCTTAGTTTGTGTGATGTGCTGGCAGACATTTATTTTATTTTATTTATTTTTTTTAATTGAATGTTACCTATGGGCTATTAAGTGATTTGTTATAGTCAGAAGAATGGGCTTAATAAATAATAAAATCTGAAATGGACTTGTTTTTTTAAATATGACTTCTTACAACTTTTTTAAAGAAATATTAATAAATGTAGTATCTTTCTAGCAACAACTAGTTCTTTTCAATATTGAGTTCATAATAATTTAAAATTCAATTTGAAGCACATATTTAAATCTATGCCTTGAAGTACTTAAGTACATGTAATTTTCCCACATGCTATTTTTTTTTGGAGCTTATTTGCAAGAAACATCTTAATTTTATTTCAAGTCATGCAGAATATTTTTTTTTTTTTTAATGTTCACATTTTTGTTACCAGTGGCGCAACCAGGGGGGGGGGGGTGGCTTGGGCTCAATGCTATATAAACTGTCTATTTTTTATATGTGAGCTGTGTGTAAAGTCCCTGTAAGGATGAGATGAAATCCCTTAGATCCTATAAACCACTAATGGGACGGTTTTATGGTGCCCTTCTTTCATCCCCACCATAGCCGATAGTGCAATGGCCATGGAGGCCCCACGGGAGATATATCGAGAACTTGAGCCAAGACCTGAAAAATTTCCTTGGTCCTCACCGGAGATCGAACCAGGTACCTTCAGGTCGACAGTCGAGCGCGTTACCGCACGACCATCCGTCCCCTATGTGAGCTGTGAGCCCCCAGCATTTTTTCTGGTTGTGCCACTGTATGTTACCAATACTCTATAACTGGGAAATAAATATTAAAAATAGAAAAAAGAATAAGAGGCCAGAGAAAAAATAAAGTATCTTCTTTATTTGCCATCAATTTTCAGATCAACAAGAAACCAAGGGTACAATGGTAACGCCAAAATAAATACATTGAAATACATTAAGTCTCTCCACGATTTCATATTATTTCCATCCATGCACATAATTCTTTTCATGCAATGACCAAAAAATAGTTATTACAGTTTTCATAAGTGCACAATGATTTTCATAGAAAATAGTCTAAAAATCTATGTCACTATATAATACCAACAATATTTTATAAAACACTGTGTTTCAAGTCACTGATATCTGAACATACACAAAATTTTCTGTACCTAGCTTAAAAAAAGTGCACTCGATTAAAGAACACATGAAATGAAAAGGACATTTTATCCCAGTTTTAATGGTGGATAACTTGTTTATGTTAAAAAAAACCTCTGAACATAGTGATACATAAAAATGTTAAATAATATTTCAGTTTCTAAGGCATAATAGCACTGAATATTTCAGGGATTATGTGAGAAAAGCAGTGACAAATGGACTAATATATATATACATATTTAAAAAGATAATTTGAAATGAATTTCAATAGGCTACACCACGAAGGCAGAATAGACTGCAATAGAAGTCCAACAAGAAATATATAGAATGTTTTTTTCTTTTAAAAAAAAAAGAAATTTTTAGGGAAATACTAAAAATGAACATTAAGTTTTTGCACCAGTGAAAATATTTCTGTAAAATTAAAACAAAATATGTTGAACAATGTATCCAAAAAAAGATGATATAATTTAAAATAGAAATAACATGTAAAATTCACAAATAAAGAGCATTGCGCTCACTCAAAGGGCATAAAAATATCATGACTGATGTATTTAGAAGACTACCTCAGTATAAATGTAATCAATTTAAATGGAAAAAATATATACCCCCATCATAATCATGAAATGATTATTGCTGCAGTACGCAAAATAGAAAATACTGCAGGCAGAGCATTTATATGGATTTCAATTTAAAATTATGCGTGTTACAATAAAAGGAGAATAAATGGTAGAAAAGATGCAAGCAAATGAATAGGTATATTTAATCTAAATTATCAATACAAGGCAAAAAAACTGAACTGATAGTAAATAGTGTTAAAAAAAACAACATGAAATGATTATAAATGCCTAAGTTAATTTAGTACTAAAGATTTATTTAAAATCTTTGTCCAAGACAAAAGGATATACAAGAACTTATTAAAACCATAAATGATTAAAATAACAGAAGGTTTAGGAAAATCAAACAATAAATAACACACAGAAAATAATAATCTGAACAAAACAGTGGCTTATGAAGTGAAAATTTAAAAAAAATTAAGAAACATAAATACAAGAAAATAAACTTTTCTATTATTGAATTACAGCATATATCTTACATCTCCTAATTATCTTTAAAAATAAAAAACTCGCACAAAATAACTTAATAAAAAAAAAGTGTTCAAAAACATGTACATTTATACAAAATTTTCATGTCATATTCTAAACATCATTTAAACATTTATCGCAATACCAATTTTGTTTTGGTTTTGTAGTAATGCGAGCATACTCTAAATGGTACCACTCAAGACAACTTTCACATTCGATGCATTGTCCAGTTGCTGTATTTGTGTCGCAAGTTGGGCACTGCCAAACAGCCATGATCTTTCTTTTTTCTTATTGATGACAGTAAAAAAATTTCCATGCTCTATCTGAAAGGAAAGGTTTTAGAATATCTTTAACTACAAGTTCATTTAGCAACGATGATGGCAAATCAGTAGGGCTAAGTTTGAGTTCCTCCACATCAACAGGCCTTGTTGGCTTATGTATCTTCAGGTCTTCCTCCTACAAGTAAATGACCCAGCAACACTAAAAATACAAAAAGAAAAAGCCATATAGAGTGGTGAATTAGTTCAAGAGGCGGCATACAACATTTTGATTGATGCAAATTAAATGTATACATTGCATTATAATCGAACTTGTTATAGTTATTAAAATCCCACTTTCAAACATTATCATAGAAATGTAGGTCTATACAATTTTATTATTTTAAAATTCACTTACAATTAACTTTTTCCTGAACTGTCTTCTCGGTAAAAGATTCTAGTTATTATTCCATTTTCATTTGTTCTCAGTTCTAGATCAGGCCCTGTTTGAAAAAAAAAATGTTTTTAATACTTCTAACTGAACTGTAAATTTTGTATTTCATCGCTTTTAATTCATATGCTATTAAAAAGCTTATTTAATTATTATTCATAACACTGCAGTTTTATGAACGAGTTTTGAAGAAAAAACAATTTAATAAGTGGTTTTGATTTAGTGTTTATCTAGAAAAAAACCTCAAAGCATGTTGCAGAACAATATATTTTTAGGAACTCGTTCACTTATAAGGGGTAGTGGGAGTGTGACACAGTTTTAAGAAATGGTAAAATCATTTGAGTAAAAGATGTTGTGCTCTATACATTAACCAAGATAAAAATATAATACGCTAATAACCAATAATAACGAACAGTGTCAATGTATAAAAATTACCAACTAAACTAACCATTGCAGTCACTGAAAACAGCCAAAAGAGACTCCACATCTACTGGTCCTTTTTGCTTTGCTGCCAAATTGTGAACATCTTTTAGGTTATCTTCTTGCCTAAATAGAAAAAAACAATTTATATAATCAAAATAATATATCCAGTTTATTTTCACACAGTGCTTCCATTAATGATAACTGACTAAAAAATAAACCAGCTATATGTACTATAAGAATATTACATAGTTGTGGTCTTAATATTTTTTTTACACTGCCTACCTGTTTCCTTTAAAATATGTTCTTTTATCAGCCATTTGTTTGCATGCATGCTTAGCATTCGAGAAACATCTTTCCATTCATTCTCATTTAGTTTCCTTCTCTTTGGCAGATGTTCATATATCACCTAAATGCTAAAATATTAACAACTTTTTCGATTATGGATATAGAGTTGTAAATATGCATAGATTTAAAAAAAATATTGTTAGATTGTTGGTTAATCCAGCACTTAAAAATATATTTACCTTGTCTATGATATTGTTATGCTCTTCAACTATTTTGTCAACCTGGAATTGAATTCCATTTTCTGATACTTTCAACCACAATCCAGAAGGACAATCCATCTTGAAAGTATTATAATAGAATTTATGTTTAAGTTTAATTTTAAGTAAAATGTGTTTTTTATTAATTTTCTTATAGTTAGTTATTAATTAGTTAAAATTTTATTAATAATTAAAATTGTATTAATACTGAACCTTTGATTTGGCACTTTTTTAAAGAATCAAAACGATCGCCGACTTAAATCGCAGCCATCTTGGATTGATACAATTTGCGCGAAAATCCTGACTCCGGAAACGGAAACCACGGAAATGGAAAAAAAAATAAACGTTCGGTCTCCCGTTCATAGGCCTATGAGGAGACCGAACGGTTGGTCCCGTAACAAGTGCGAATAAAAAAACATTAATGCATTATGTATCTAATTAATAAAAACTTTTTGTATTAAGAAATACATTTATCATAAAATGTTTACAGCTTCTGGATATTCATAGAAGTTGAAACAATCAAAAGTATAACAATAATATCTAATATTTTTGAATAATTTCATTAATTTGTTCATCAGAGTGAGACAATCAGTTTTCAATTTAAATACTGACTATCAAGCTTCTTTTTTTTTTTTACTTTTCTTAAAAGTGTTTCAATTTTTCATTTTTTACATAAAATTAAACATCATTTAGCAAAGTAATATTTACTCAGATTCATTTTGACAAAAAAAAAAGGGGATCTTCATCACAAAACTTCAATTTGAAAAGTGTTATTTTAAAATATTAAGAAATATAGTGTGTTTTTGATTGCTATAAAACATTCATTTTTATGATAAAGTGGATATTTATTAACAAGCAGCATAAGTGTCTGCACAAGGCAAAATATTCAATTATTATAAATTAGAATAAAATATTGTTATAAATATATAATAGATTTTAACAACTTAAATTTTAATTTTTTATATTATACAATTTTGATCATTCAAAGTTTTAAAAACTAAATTAATTATTAAAAAAGGAAGAAAAAAATATAAAAACTATGAAAATTACAAAATGTAAGCTTTATTCATTATGGCTTGCAACCCCAATGTTTGCATCAAAAACTATTACATTACTTTTTGATTTATTGTGAAATTTGAGAAAAAATTTCCATAGCCATTTAAGTCCAGTAATATAAAAACAATTTTAAAAAATGAACTTGAAAATGTCCAAAAAATTTTAAATTTTAAAAAGAGAAAAAAAAAACATGCATAAAGTTAGTACAAGTCAATCATATGATATTAGAATTATTAGACCGGTGGCTCTCAAAGTGTAATGACACACCTAACATAATTTTATTTAAATTTGATGAATTTCACAAACAAATAAAACATTTAGCATTGTCTAAAGAATGGGTTAATTTCATAAAAGTTTTTCTATATTCACATTAAATGAATATGTAAATCTATGATTAAATTTATAACAGTAATATTATTAGTAAGTACATTAATAATTTGTAAGAAAAAAATTTAGCTAAAGCTTCGCGACTTAGAAGACGTAGCTTCGGACCATCCCCTGGTGGTAGCAAGTAGGGATGTGACGAAGTTCGAATTCGAATCCGACGACATTCGAACTTGACGTTTTTTGAGCAAATTCGAATCCGACGGATTTAAAAATTAGATAAGGAATACGACAGAAGTAGAATTAAAATGAATTTTATTTTATGCAAAGCATCTTGTACTGAAAGAAATGCTATAAATCCTCGTTTTCATGGGGGAGGGGGGTGTTGAGCCAAGTGTTGACCCAAATCCGCATCCGTATTCGAATCGGACGGATTTATATTTGCCAAATCCGAATCCGACGGATGCGGATTTTCATCAGCTCCGTCACATCCCTAGTAGCAAGAATGAAACTAAAACTAAAGAGAATTCTCAACAGAATATCAGACAGAAGAGTCAAATACAACATTAGCCTGCTGAAAGATCCTAAAACAAAAGAGCAGTTCAACTTAGTGCTGAGGAATAAATATGAAGTGCTTCAAGAATTTGTTGAAGATGAATATAGTGTACTCAATATGTGGCAGGAAGTGAAATAAAATTTAAGATCGTCATGCCAAGAGACAGTGGGTCCAAAGAAGCATCACCAGAAGGAGTGGATTACAATAGAAACTCTGAACAAGATAGAAGACAGGAAGAAAAAGAAGGCAGCAGTCAACAACAGTAAAACCAGGGCAACAAAGGGCAAGGCTCAAGAAGAATATGCAGAATCACACAGGGTCGTGAAGAGGAGTATTAGGAATGACAAGAAAAACTACGTGAAGGGTTGGCAGCGGAGACAGAACAGGCAGCATATAGCGGGGACATAAAAATATTATACAACATAACCAAGAGACTCTCAAGGAAGATGAACACGCCAGAAAGACCTGTCAAGCAGGGAAAAACCATAAACATCTTAGATCAACAGTTAAACAGATGGGCTTTGAAGAAGTACTGAATAGACCAGCACCTCCGAACCCCCCAGACATTGAACCACCCAAAATGGATCTCCCGATCAGCTGCGAAAAGCCCACAAGAGAGGAGATCAGGAAAGCCATCACTCTGATGAAAAATGGAAAATCAGCTGGACCAGATGACATTCCAGCAGAAGCACTAAAAGCAGATTTAAATACATCAGGATCTGGGACGAAGAACACATACCAGCAGACTGGAAGGAAGGTTACCTTGTCAAGCTTCCAAAAAAAGGTGACCTCAGCAACTGCAGCAACTACAGGGTATCACATTACTATCTGTACCGGGCAATGTTTTTAACAGGATTCTCTTGGAGAGGATGAAAGAAACAGTCGACCCACAGCTGCGAGATAAGCAGGCAGGCTGTCGAAAAAACATCATGCACGGATCAGATTGCAACACTTCGTATCATAGTTGAGCAGTCCCTAGAGTGGAACTCACCATTGTATGTCATCTTTGTGGACTTTGAGAAGGCGTTTGACAGTATAGATAGAGAGACCCTCTGGAAGCTCCTTCAAAACTATGGAATCCCACCAAAGCTAGTTATCATGATAAAGAATTATTACAGTGGTATGTCATGCAGAGTAATCCATGGAGGGCAGCTCACAAAAAGCTTCCATGTGCGAACTGGAGTCAGACAAGGATGCCTGTTGTCACCATTCCTTTTCCTTCTTGCAATTGACTGAAGAAATCCACAAGATAACGAAGAAATGGAATCCAGTGGACATTATTGAGCCAGCTTGACGACCTAGACTTCGCAGACGATCTTGCTCCCCTCTCCCACAGCCAACAACAGATGCAGGAGAAGATAGATAAAGTCTCAGCCACAGCGTTCGAGGTTGGCCTCAATATAAATCTAGACAAAAACAAGATCTTAAAAATAAACTCCACCAGCACAAATCCCGTCACCTTACCAGGAAATCTGGAAGAGGTGCAGTCCTTCGTTTACTTGGGGAGTGTTATCGATCAGTAGCGTGGCACAGAGGCAGACGTCAAATCAAGAATTGGTAAAACTAGAGCCGCCTTCATGCAGCTAAAGAATGTCTGGTCCTCCAGAGAGTTATCCTTAGACATCAAGATTCGACTTTTTAACACCAATGTCAAATCAGTCTTGCTGTATAGAGCGGAAACGTGGAAGATGTCTAAGACCACACTAAGGAAAGTCCAAACCTTCACAAACAGCTGCCTCAGAAGAATCTTCCCAATTCGCTGGCCATAGACCATCAGCAATGTCAGCCTTTTGGAAAAGACCTGCCAACTCTCAACTGAAGAAGAGATCAGAAAGGGGCGATGGGGCTGGATAGGACACACCCTACGCAAACCAGCAGCCAGTATCACAAGGCAGGCACTGAGGTGGAACCCCCAGCTGGAGAAGATGGTAAAGGACAGAGGACTCTGGAGATCTGTTGTAAATGGCCTATACCCTGCCACGGGCGAAGGGCAATGAATGAATGAATCGCCACTTATGCAATCTTTTACTATGTCCAAAAGTCTCTCACTTCACATTGACCATAACTCAAATTTAATAAATCCAACTATTTATTTTGCCAAACTGCTGCATTTAAGAAAATTATATCAATATATAAAATTTTAAAATTTGCATTTTTTTTTAGTTTTTAGGTTAAAAAAATGGAAAAACTTAAGGGACACTTATAGCAATTTCTGAAACAAAAACAAACTACAAGACTTTAAACAAATGGCTGTGGTCAAGCCAAACAGAATTTATCATACCTTTAAATGAAAGTGCTAAAGATAATTATCATTAAAAACAACTATTTTATTAAACAGAAATAGAACTGCATCATCAAAACAAAATGATTTATATGTTGACCTAGGTCAGTCTATTGAGACTCTTGGGGCTCCCCTCGTGAAAACTTGATGTATCTTGTAAGAAAAGATGAACAAATGAATATTCTAATAAGTCGGCAGTGGAATCAATATTAAATTTCATAGAAAACCATAGAAGATAGGTGCAGACAAAGATGAAGTCTTATTACCGTCTTATGCACAAACATTAAAAACATTTACCCCAGAAAGACAATCTTTGTTAAAACTAGAAATGGAAGAGCGTTTTGCAAAACAATTTTTCAGAGACAGAAAATAAATGCACAATAAAGTGCAAAATAGATAAGTATTTATCGAATCAATAATATTTTATTTTATTTTTTGTTTTAGATGTTATATGGAACATTTGATCAAATCCATATTTTTTTTTACCTTTAAGTAGGTACCACAAACTGGCTCAAAATCGTGGTTTTGCGTCACTGTAGTCAATATTTGGATAGTTTTAACTTAATGATTTCTCTACTTAAAACTGATCAAATCTCATAAACAGTTATATCATTTTAAACTATTTTGTAAGCCCTACAATAATATTTAAATTTTAATTACGTAAATTTAGAACAAAAGGTTACATTTTTAAAATGAAAACCATCACCGAAGTCACTTTTTACCGGCCGACGCGCGATCTAATTTGACTATCCTAATTTCAATCTCCGTGCGATTCTGGGCCATTCGTCCTACAGTAATGTCAAATATATCAATGTGTGCAAAAGTGAATGCACTTTACAACCATACTAAACATTTAATTAAATTATATTTAACAATATTTTTAACATAAAAAAATCATAATAAAAAGTAAATTATTTTTTGATTTTTTAATTTTGTAGGTTTTTCTTTAGTATCATTAGAAAGCCCGTCCATTTTGCTTTTAAAATGTTATAAAAAAACTTAATTTGTAAGCATGGCCCAAAAGCGCAGAGCGCTAAGAAATAGCATATAACACACATTTTTCACCCTTTCTTGCACGACCGTGAAAATGGCCGACAATCAAGTTAGCAACGCTACACCAGTCACAATGAATTGAACTTTATTGGGACTTAAACACCTAGTCGGTAAGTAAAAACGATAAAAACTTGTAGATAAATAGTTACATTATTTGCTCCTTACTCTTTTAGCTTTATATTTCTTTGGAAATGTTTATTGTTGTAGTTATAATAACTTTAATATGATAAACCTCGAGGCCATTTTGATGCTTTTGTACATTGAACGATACCCCTCATGTTTGCGGACACTTCTATTTTTTTCTGGGTATTTTTTTAGAGAGATAATAATATATTCTAAGAGATAACATATTCAAAATTGACTAGTTTATATTTTTTACCGTTGTTAGATAGTTTTATTGTCTTAAATTTAAACAAATATAACAGGTCACGTGGTCGATAATTGGTTGTCAATGTAAACATATAGTAGATTGTAGGCCGACCGAATTAACATAACTATTATTGAATGGATATTTTTTCAATTATTGCTGTAATATAACTGTGTATGTTTAGCATATGCTTAAATTCACTATTATTTAAGTCAGAACCATTTTTAAATGTCATAATTATCCTTATCAGACGGTGTACAACTCAATACTTTATAGAAGGTTTCTGTGCTAGTTGGAGGGAATACCTTTATTGCCTTGGCTACTAGACTGGTAATACATTACTTCATGGACTCATGTAACTGTTACGCCTGTATTTTTTTTTTATTAAAATATTTCATAGTCACTCATGCGTTTGTATAATTATTAAGTATCTTATTATTAATATTTGTTCAGTTTGAGCATTATTGACGTTTGAACATATTTTAGCTTTAATTAAACATGGTTCTCACAATCCAAAAAAAAAAAAGAACTGGTAATCAAGTTAAGTAACACATAGAAAAGACTTTTATGTGTTTAAATACCATATCAGCAGTATATTATGTAACTTATTTGGACCAATTTTGAATGTGGGTTATATATTTTAAAGCCTTGCAACTTTTAGAGTGAATAAGAGAAATATACACAGTCCTTTGAAGGAGTCTGTTCTTTCAAAACTACAGAGACTAACTAATGAACTTTTCATTCATTTTTTTTTATTTATTATATTAAGTAAACAACAGACATTCAAACTCTTGATAAACAAATAATAACAGAGAAATAGATGAAAACATAATAAAACATTTAAAACAAATAAAACTTTTAATGGTAGGGTCAGCCCCGTAGCCAGGGGTGGGGGGGCATTGTGGGGCCGTGCCCCCCGGCTAGGTGTGGAGTGCCCCCCCCCCGCTTAAAAAAAAAGAAGAAAAAGAGGAAACAATAAAGAAAAAGTAAAGGTGCCCCCTTGCTGGGTATTGGTGCCTCCCTGCTTACTTTGACATGGCTACGGGCCTGGGTAGGGTCAATAATTGGAAAAAATGTCCTTGATGAAATAGTAGTACTCTATCAAGAAGAAATTAGAGTTAAAATCACTAAATGATCAACAAAACAGTACATTATCTCTAAGTAAGCATGAATAGAAACAAAACAGATGTGTTTTGAAAAGCTTCAGAAACAAACCTTTATTACTATGAGAGGCATTGAAAGATGAAATTAAAAAAGAAGGGAATGATGCTGATCAACAGTGCAGGATTTATATATAACCTACACAAGCTATAGCTTAGGGCCCCCACTTTTTTAGGAGGCCCCCAAAAATTGTTAGAGTGAGCAATTGTCATATTTATTTAAATATTTGACAATGCCATTTAATTTCTGGAATTATAAAGGGCCCCATATCCCAAATGATGGATGGCCGAGTGGTGTAGATACTCGACTGTCGACATGTTATCTGGTGCAAAGTCGTCCCACAAGTGTCCACCCGGTTTTAAATGTGTACCTGACTTAAGTTGGGGAATTAAAGGCGGCTGGGCGTTGTGCTAACACACACAATCCCTTCATATGTCGAGGTTATAGAAACAGAAGAATACTAAACTTCATCTGCCCCGATGGCCCAGTAGGGCTAAGGGAACATTTCTATATCCCAAATAGCTTAGGGCCTTATGACGTCTAAATCCGGTCCTGCTGATCAATTAAATGGTACATTAATAACTCATTCAAATGGTTCATGCTTACGTTAACTTAAAAGTAAAATTACTTAAATTTCGAAAGTTGCACTTAATTAGGTGAGCTCCTGTAGTGGTAAAATGCGTAAATTATTTGTTAGCTTTCCATGACTTACGAAATAATTAGAATATAATTGAAATATATGCATCTAATGTTACGGTTACTATTGTTACTAATATAACTTTTCAAATAATACTTAATAGTGGATTTTTCCCTAATGAAAAGTATTTTTATTGATTTTTTACATGCATGGATTTATCCATCCCTGTACTGTATATATAAAAGTAATTGGTCTAACGACTATTTTATAGATAAGAACTATGTATATCCTACATTTTCATATATAAATGTTGAATATATACATAACAGTTCTTTTTTTTGTGAATTTTTGAAAATGACAAATTTTTTGAGTTTTTTATTACCCCACCTATTTCTAACCTTTATTTTATTAATCATAAATAATCTTAAGATATTATGACTAATTGAATGTATAGAGCTTAAGTTACCCTACAGATTGATGTAATTAATTCTTATGTGTGTTGAATACACATTTTATTATGATTTTTTGAAATGTCACGAATTTTGAAAATTTATCTCCCTTTTTATTTTTTCTAAAAAATGATGAAAACCCATTTTTAGTGCTATAAATTTTAATGATATTATAATTTTACACCTTTGAAAAAAATTGAGTTTATTCTATGTATATTTGTGTTTGTATTGAATGTAAATGATTTGGTGTACAGGAAATACTTGTGCAGATAACGCTTGGCAAAAATGGCATTTTTGAAGGTGTTGTGAAAAAATGAAAAAGTCACATTTTCAAAAATTTATATCTCTAAAACTATTTAAGCTAGAGTGATAAATTTGATGTCCACCATCTTAGATTCTCGAGTTCTTGAAATATTCATGTTGAAAAAAGCTGTAAAACCAATTTAAAAAATCAGTTTGTGGTACCTACTTTAAGTGATTGCATGTCTTTTTTCCATTGAAATCACTTCAATAAATTTGTTGTCTACCTTCTATACTTTTGGGTTTATAATGAAGGCAATGTCAATAAATAAATAATCAGTTACTAGAAATGGGCGGAAATAAATTACAAACTCCATGGAGTGGCAATAAAGGGGCAAATGTTTTTCTAGTTAAAAAATATTGTCAAAGTAAATGGTGCTAGTTAATGTTTTGAAATATAGGTCAAATAAATGGAAAAAGGGTGATTGAAAACCAAAATAACGGAACGATATAGGAAATAGGTTTTATTTTTACAAAAAAATAGATTATATTGTCAAAGTAAATGGCGCTTGTTAATGTTATGGCATACAATTCAAATAAATGTAAAATGGTTGATTAAAAACCAAAAATAACAGAAACGTATATGTATTGAAAGAAAAAGTCACATGCAGCTTATTATATAAAACACTTTAACAAAATAAATAGTACCAATGTATCTTAATATAATAGCGCTTATGAATATCAACCTAACAGTTACTATGCATGTGTATTTCCAAATACTACCAAACACTAAAATATTTCAAAACAAATCAACATCTGGGCAAATTTAAGACGGGTGGGGGGGGGGGGTCAAGCTACAGAGGGACAGATTAAAATTAGCACTTACAAGGCAATGTATTATTTATACTAGCCATCGATGGTTGACCCAGCAATAAACTGGTGTTACATGATCTGAACATGTGTAGAATGGTCTGTTAGGTCATGAACATTCACATGGGGGGGGGGGGTAATGTGTAAGCAGAGAGAGGGTTAATTATACAGTAGACATGTTTTAATGAAATCTAGTTATACAAAATGTATAGTTTACTGCTAGAGAAGACAGTTAAAACATAATAATACCTGATAATTAAAAATAAATATGCTTAGCTAGAAACTCACTTATTTAGCTAAGTCATCATAACTATAGTTTCTTCTGCATTTAAAATTAATTATAATTGTTTCCGGTTGGCTGACGTTCACTTTCTCTTTGCTCCTGTGTAGAGAAAGATTTTCGAGCTTTGAAAAATCTCGCGTGAGAAATAGTGCCGCGGAAAGTTTTGCCTTCGTTTGTGGATACCGTGAATAATAATTATTGAAAAAAGGCGTACCAAATTATTGTATTGTTCCCCTTTTGTATATAAATTAAACAATGCGTGATCAAAAAGTATAAAATATTTTGACATGTCTAGAAAATGTTCTGCCTGCTAAGTTTGGCATTCAAACCGCGTATTTGCCATATATGTTAGACATATATACCTAGTGTAAATTTAAATTTGTACCTTATAGATTTCTAACTCTCTCCAAACAAAAAAGGCTTCCACAAATGCTGTTCTGGACGTCCAACTAGCTGGTCAGGCCATCATTTCCCTGTGTTACGTATACATGTTTTTGAAGATATATAAATCGTATATGATTTTAACACTGTGTTTCTCTCAAAGCAAATAGAGGAACAGAACTTAGTTTATTATTTACCAGCAGAAAAAATGGATCGTTGCCTGAATTACCTGTCCGCAAAACATTTGTGCAATTCCACTTAACCATTTCGATGCTAAGGACTCTAAATTTGATGTATTTCCCTGTGCTAGCCTCCGAAATACAAAACTTTCTCCCTGTGCTGAGTTATTTTTTCGACCTCAGGTGACCCCAGGGCACCAATAAAATGCGACTGTGTTGGTCAATTTTAATGTACCCGGAATATTTTAGCAGTTGTTGTTCAATTGGAATGAAAAAAGGAAAACCTCTACAAAAGTTCCGCTTTTGAGAACAACAACTATTGGCTGATCCACATGACTGATGTCAGGAGTGGAATCGATACTAATTCCATAATATTTAGCATTCTTAATTTCAGACAGTTTCTGCGTCAATACTTTGGATCCCATTAACTCAATAAATTCATCACAGAAAGATATGATACTTTCCGAGGTTTCCATATCTCTCAATGTTTTTTTTTTAGAAAGGGATCACATTCAGCTAAAAGGTCAATGCAACCAAGGTAATGTTCATTGTTATAACAGTTATGTGAATGGCTGTCAACGCGAAAAGCTAACCCTCTTTCAGCAAGAAATCTTATCACAGCAATTTTTCTCTTGGAAACATCATTTACACAATTTTTGCTTCTCCTTTTGCAGTTTTTCGTCAATTCTAGTTGTCTGTCAACATTCTACCATCCTTGTCAGAGCAGCAATGTGACCCTTCGACTTCTCATGTGATGTAATCCTTGCGATGGCGTTTTTTCAGTCATCAAAACCATCGATAAACTGATATGCAAAACAGCTTACACATATAACAAAACACTTTTACCCGTTGAAGGAGAATAGAGAAGCCAGACTCGCGTGACAGTTTTACCATTTGCTAACGTTCTAGCAAAATATTTTTGTGTGCATATCTGATCTTGTCACCAAACTGTCTACCCTTTACAGTAAAATCTGACTCCAAACAATGTGAAGGAAGATGTTTAGCATAATAACTTCTTAGATGTGCAGTTATCTCCAAATAAGCTTGATGACTTGAATAACTGTATTCTTTGTCATAAAGCTCATGCTTCAAACCGGCAACTCCTACTGACCCTAATATACAGTCTGAGTCTGTAGGCAAATCAAACACAGCAGCTTCAGCATGACCCATAACAGAATTTTCAGATACCTTTTCCTTTGTGACACATGTTTCGGTTGTTTCACTTTTTCAGCACACCCGGCAACATTATTTCTGGTATTGAGGGATTGTTGGTGTACATTGTGGCTGAAGAAGTAAATGAAATGTCATTATCACAAGTATTACTAGTTTTACCAGTAATGCAATCAGTGTCTCTGCTCATAAATTGCTGCTACTAACCCAGAATTTTTTCAATGCTTTTTCTTTCTCCTCCTTTTTCTTCCGCTTCTCAAATCCACTCTCGTGTTTCCTCTTGTATCCATCAGACATAGTTATTTAAAATTACTTTTTTTTTTTAATTTTGTAAGAAAAAAGAAGCACACGATTAACGATAAACAACGAATTGAAGCGCACGATGTAACACCGGAATTAATACGTTATCACTGCATAGACTATAGAGTCTGCATAGAATAATTAACAATGCGGAGAATTTATTTAGATTTCAATTCGCAAATAAGTGCGGGTGAATTCTTGAAAAATATTAAAAATGAAGACGAGAGGGCCTACGACTTTGAAAATGCCTAGGGCCTACGATCAGAGATGTATTTACCAAAACTGTGGCCCTAGGCGCATGACCAATTTGGGGCCCCCTCGCCTATAAAGCATTTAAAAAATGGTCAGAATACAACAATAGTTAGAACACTCATGTATTATTAAACATGCATACTACATAGTTATGCATACTAGCTAGAACTTACAATTGTCAGTTTATTACAGTTATATGACTTTTTTCCTGCTCTTCAATTTAGCGAACGTGTCAATGTGCGCATTGAAATCGTATTCTAATGTCTCCTTTGATTCAATACATAAAATAGACAAATCTCCCAGCCTACATTGGCTGATGGAATTCCGCAAGTAATTCTTGATCCTTTTCAACACAGAAAATGACCATTCTCCAGTTGCGTTTGATATAGGAATGGTGAGAAAGATTCTTAGAAGAGTTTCCACATTGGGAAATGTACATTGCAGTCCACCCTCTGCTATAAGCTGGTACATCTCTACCGCAGATTTAGCGCCTTCTTCTTTAGCGAAATGCAAAAACTATTTGATTTCATCGGCAGTTGTATCAGAATTAACATCGTCTTTGTATTCTTCGATCAAGGCCGAGATCTTTATGTTCAAGTCATCTATCTTGTCCTTGAAAAATAGACTGAACAACTCATGTATACCTTTGTATGCTTCGATTCTGTGATCAAGTTCCGTGATCAATTTATCACAAATGGCGTTTACTGTGTTAAAATAACTTCCGGTTCATTGCTTTCATCAGAAAACGGTTTTCGCTTCTTCTTGCGGCTCACTTCATCTTGATATCTACAGTCTTTGAGATTCTCGTTCATAAGCAATGCTGCTTGCTCTTCAATACGAGTGAAATCGTTTCGGACTTCGTTGTTAATAAATAGCTTCAGTGATTCTAGAAGATTTACACCAGCATCAAAATATAAATTTGAATTTTGCAGGGATTTGCTGGTTGCATTCATCCGCTGTAAAATTGTATCCCAAAGAACAGTCATCAATGCAGTTTCAAAAAGATCCATTTTATTAGCAAGAGCGTCAGCCTCATTTCTTACAGCTGCCTTCTGATCACGATCTTCGGCTGCTTGAAGAAGAGCTTCCTGAATACCAATGTAGTTCTGATGCAATGCAAACACTGCATCTGTTCTAGCTGACCATCTTGTGTCCGAAACTTTCTTTATGGTGAATCCATTTTTGACTAGATGACTTTTAAGGATGTTCCACTTGTGTGTGGATGCTGAGAACCAAACATAAACATGTTGAATAAAGTCAAAGTATGATACTGCTGAAAGCGACGATTCTGCAGCCGAATTACCAACTAGATTCAAGCTATGGCTGGAGCAGGGAATGTAAACTGCATTGGGACTGTGTGCCTTGATTCGAGCCTGCAAGCCCGAGTATCTGCCAGACATGTTATAAGCATTGTCGTAGCTCTGTCCCCTGCATTTTGAGATATATAATCCCCAATTCTTCAAAATGTCTAGTATCACTTGCTCCAGATTTTGAGCGTTATGAGCATAGATGTCAACAAAAGTTAAAAATCGTTCTTTAATTTCACCATCAATGAGAACATATCTGAGTATCACAGTTAGCTGGTCCACGTGGCTAACATCAGGTGTTGAATCAACAATCATAAAGAAATATATCGATTTCTTTACTTCTGATATAAACTGATTACTGACAGCATTGCCCATTATTTTAATAAATTCGGCACAAGTAGCATGTGACAAATAACTGACAGAACCACTTCCCTTGTTACCGTACCGTGCAATATGATTTGCTAAGAAAGGGTCAAATTTTGACAAGTAATTCAAGCAACTGGTAAAATTACCGTCATTGTTGGCATGACCACGAAAGGCCAAGCCTTCAGAGGAAAGAAACTGTACAGTTGCTACAATCCTTCGTAGAACTTCTCTCCAGTATTGCCTTTCATCATCTAACTGTTTGGCCATCTGTTCGTCAATACGCCCTTTTGCTTTTAAGCGTTTAGCGAAAGTGCACATTGCTTGAACGTGGCCATACGGATTCTCATGTTCAGAAATTTAGGCGGCAATATTTTTCCTATCAGAACACCCGTTTGTTGAAAATTGACTAGCTTTATTTGGAAACAGTTTGCATACATAACAATACACGCTTCCACTAGTTTCACTGAACACTAACCATTCACGTCTTTCTTTTTGGCCATTCGCCTAAGTTAAGTAAAAGTTATGTTCAGACAAATGACGAAAATATTTTCTGCCACGATCTGTCATCAACATGCCAGCGCGTGAAAGGTCGCCAACATTTTTGGGGTTGAAATCCAAAACATAATTACGCATGGTTTCTGTCAATTTCGCTGGCCACATAGCAATATCTGTCAAAATTTCACCACAGTTGTTATCATCAACAGTTTCACTACTCACGACCTCCGGTATAGGACCTTTAGCCGGCTGTTCAGGTTCTGGAAAGTCTGTTAGCTCGGGCTCAGAATCCATACTAGCGGTTGCCGAGACGACTGGACTTGGATCATTAGCTGTTATTTCTGTTTGAGTAGTTTCTGATGGTGGGATTACCGTTCGTTTCGCTAAAAATGTCAACAAGGCGCCTTCGTTTTTCGATCTTCTATTCTTTTGGATATCACGCTTTTTTGCACCTGAGGGATATTGTCTCATAGACATAGTTTTAATGAAACGATTGTGTCCCAATCAGCTACAACAGTAAAGGAAAAATGATCAATGATCATTCATCCACACAAAGCGTAATGGGTAGCAAGAACAAAATTATCAAAATAGTGTAATAAACTGGCAATTAACAATTAGTTATTGCAATTTGCAAAAAATTAAAATTTGAATTAGAATTATTAATTAAAATCTGTGACGTAAGGTGCGCAAACTACTGGTACGTACTGTACCACTGCCCACTGAATTACACTATGACGATGACAGTGGCCGTACGTTACTTGTCACTTCGAACACTAGCGCCAACTTTATTAATACGTCACAGCAAGCAAGACACAGTCAACCACGTTCAAAAACTCGTATTGTTTACCAGTCTGAAAGACTATTTATAGATTTGTGGAATTCCCAAAACCCTCACAGCAAGCGGGTTTTTTTAATTTCTTTTATAAAACCATGTTTTTGGGGCCCCTCAATTATCTGGGGCCCTAGGCGCGCGCCTAGTGCGCCTAGGCCTAAATTCGCCACTGCTTACGATAACCTTAAAACGGCCCTAATACATTGTACCATTCTTTATGATAATAGTCAATATTTTAAAAGCAATCATAAATATTTACAGGTATGTCTATGAAAGCAACAGTATCTGGCGAGTATGGTTGGAACCAAAATGACGCATGTAACGTCAGACTTTCACGCCCTATTGCCACCTGCTTTCGCCCAAGGTTACCGTAACTGCACTTAAGCTGTTTAGGTGGAGGGTTATGGGAGTGGCGAGCAAATAATGGGTTTTGAAGTTTTACTATCTATGTAATTAAGGGTGTTTGTGGAGGAGTTCGGCTTGAAAGAGAAAGAGGGAGATAGAAAGAAAGGAAATCGAGAGAGAAGAGAGTGAAATAATCCAATTTACAATGTAGATTGTGGTAAATAAATACATGTTAATTTGTTTTTAGTAAATAAATAAACGTTATTTTAATGCAAGATTGATTTAAGATCCAGTATTTATGACATCTGTGGTTGACAAGTGCATACTTTCTCAAACCATTGGTCAGCAGTTAAATTCACCAACTGCTAAATAAGATGCCAGCTCTAATGTGTTGCAGCGAATTTATTTATTAATTTAGATAACCTAAATTATTAGCCCGAGCAATATGCACTTTTCCGTTAGCTGTGTTTCCACAACTCTCTTGTAAGTTATAAATCTGACTTCTATCATCAAGCCCCGAATTTGGCCAATTAGAATAACGTTTTACATTCATCACTAAAGTCTTGGTCATTCCATACATTCCACGCACCTCTCCTTGAGATGGACAGATAAACATATATTATCTGTTGTGAAGATATTGTTTCCCCCTGTCACTATAGAACTGTCCCAATAATGTTTGCCTTTCTATCTCAAAATTCAAACTAGTATTATTAAACGCCCCCATTGTCCCCCATCCCATCTGAACGTCGTGTTTCTATTCTGTGTAACTTTGCTTAAACTGTCAGCCGTGTTTCCACAATGGCATTGTACACGTGTCTCCATGTTCTAATAGTAAAACTCTCACACCCTTATCCCACTGAACTTAATATGTCTACTCTGTAAATACGTTTTCTGCCTCGACTCTTGGTCCATCCAAATATTTTATTCTCCCATTGGACAAACGGATAACTAAATCTTCCATTTCGGACACTATGTTTTGTTGAGATGGTCACCCTTTCGATAATAAAATATAGAAATAATAAATGGGTTTCTCTCTCCAAGGTTCCACCAGTAGAACGTTTAAACATTCATATATGACAATCAATAAATTGAACAAGGGTAAAACGAACTACTCGCGGCAGTAAAAAAAAATATCCGGTGTTAAAGCTTAGCCGAACACCGGGAAAGAAAATGGGCGTGAAGTGGGTGTGTCGCCGGGTTTTCAGTCTAATTATACTGTAAAATGAACTTTAATTTCAACTTTCTAAAATTTTTGTTAGTGAAACATGTGCAAAATTAGACAATGGACTTCCCCTCCAACTTTGGCTGAAAACAAACGTTTAGTTTTAGTAGAAATGATTAAAACCGACTATAGTCGTCGTTAGCAATTTTGCGAAGGAAAAAAAAATGCGTCCATAGCAGCGAGACTGTGAGCAACTTAAGTCGTCAATAGCATCGAAAGGGTTAATGTCCCCCTAAATCACGAGCAAGTGCTGGGACTGTTCCATAAGATAGGACGACCAAGGGTGCAGGTATAAAGACTACAATGCTGCAATAAAAAGACTACAATGGTTCATTACAAAAACTACAATGGTGCATTACAAAAAAATCTTCTATATTACTAGACACTTTTTTTTTACTATATACGCCTACGAGATAAGCCTTTCTTGTAAAATGCCATTTCAAAAAAAAATAATTTAAATTTATTAATTAAAGATATATTTGCGCTATTTGATCAGGATGTAAACACACGTATTGAAAAAGATAATGAAAATATCTGCAAAGTATTGATTAAAGAAAATAATGTATATGTTAATGTTTGATTCAAAGCCTTTTTCCATTTCGATAAAAATGTACATAATATTCATTATGTTTTAGAAATGTTAGAAGATTTTCATTCATTAGTTGATTTTCTTTCTTTTTTTTTTATGGCCATGTCAGCACAGAAAATATTTAGTTGAGTCAAACTTGTATCGACAACATTATAAAAGTAAAAATGTACTAATGTTATAAATTACGATATTATAATTTTAAAAATATATTCAAAAAAATATTAATGTTTTCTGGATGGAAAAATGCATTTCTTTCACAAGGAACTTTGTTGAAAATACTGCAAAGTTTGCACGAAACAATTCATTTGATGGTTTGTCAATTAGATTTCACTCAATTACGCAGAAGTCACAGCGTGAGAGGGACACAGTGACGTCTATTCTACAGGTAATTAAATGTCAGTGGCAGTGACATTATAGAATCTATTTTGAAGTGTAGTATGTTATAGTGGCAGTGACATAATATAATAAATGATACAGATCAGTGTGTGTTAGTGGCTTTGACACAATACAATCTATTATATCCTGAAGGTTAGTATTTGTTCGTGGGAGTGACATAATATAATCTATTCAGAATTTCGCACAATAGAACTTATTCTGCAGGTCAGTATTTGTTAGTGACAGTGACAAAATATAGATTATTATGAGGTTTAATATGTGTTAGAGTATGTCACACAATGAATATATTCTGAAGTTTAGTAAACTATTTGCTAATGGCAGTATCACATAACAATTTTATTCTGAAGGTTAGTAGGCTATGTGTTATTGGCAGTGACATATAATAATCTCATTCTGAAGGTTAGTATTTGTTAGTGGCAGTGACACAATATAATTTATTTTGAAGGTTTAGTATGTGGTAGTGACTTTCACAGAATGAATATATTCTGAATGGTAGTAATTGTTAATTGCACTGACACAGTAGAATCTAATCTGAAGGTAATTCATTTCTTTTAAACATGTCACACAAACATTTTATTTTAAAAGTATGTTCTAATGGAAGCTATTCACAAGCGTTCTTTCGCTACTTTTGATTCTGTGTTTTCTATAAACTATATTTAGCTATAAAAGTTTAACTTCTTTGAAGAGCAGACAACGATCTATTTTTGGGATTTACAGTTCAGTAATTTATTTTTCTGCAAATTTTTTAATTTAGTGGATTTTGTCACGATTGGGATAAAAATTCCTCGCATATTTAGATAAATAACTTGAAGATACATTTTTAATTGAACATTAAAGTTATATTGATTTAGATTTGAAATGTATTTTGATTTGCGTTGGTATGGAAAATTGTCAGATAATGATTTAAAGTAAAGTATGAATTAAATAACAAGGTTTGGTGACGTCACTATGGAAAACTGTATAAAAATAAGCTGTCGGGTGGTGCCACAGTAATATATTTTTTGACTATCTGACAAAATAATCAATAGCCGCAATACCCTTTCTACGATACTGACTATCTGACATAATAATCAATAGCCGCCATACCCTTTCTACGATACTGACTATCTGACATAATAATCAATAGCCGCCATACCCTTTCTACGATACTGACTATCTGACATAATAATCAATAGCCGCCATACCCTTTCTACGATACTGACTCTCTGACATAATAATCAATAGCCGCAATACCCTTTCTATGATACTGATTATCTGACATAGTAATCAATCCGTAAAAAAATGAATGACTATAAATATTTTTAATAAACAAAAAAGGGTATCAAAAAGACAATAATAAAATTAATTTAAGAAATATATAGTCCAGGGTAATTAAAATAATTAGTTTCGCTGGATCATATCAGTCTTGCCAAGACCGCAATAAAAAGTTGAGCTTCATATCTTAAAACATATTGCGCCATTTTTAGACTGATCAATGAGCGCTCTGCCGATAGAACTATTTCACATAATATGCAGACTGATCCAACACATATAAACCAATTTCAAAAATTACTTTTTTCATGTTTTAAAATTATAATGGCTAAAATAGTTTAAAGGGAGCTAATTTAAATATATACTAGGACAATGTAAACTAAAATTCAGATTAAATACGTTAGATTAATGTTTTAGACATCATCAATTTATTTTATTGATAAGAGAATAAAATGGGCCTCAAACTGAACTTAGGCAAAGCTTTCATTGTGTGTTTTAAAAGAAACAATGGCACACTTTTTCAGACCTCCCTCTTCCTAAGTTGATGACGTAATTAATGGATGACCTCTCTCTATCAACTCAGGAATTATCCTGCTTAAATTATTGAACAGCTATTTTTCTTAAACTACATTTTTATTGAACAGACTGGTATTGTCATTGAACAGACTGGTATTGTCATTGAACAGACTGGTATTGTCGTTGCACAGACTGGTTTTGTCATTGAACAGACTGGTATTGCCGTTGAACATACTGGTATTTCACTGTTGTTATCATATATTACGAGAATTTAGACACGCACTTGTTACTTTGCTTATGGTAAATTTTTAATGTTCTTAGAATATGAGAATATATCTTGCCGAAGAAGCCAATATGACGTCACTACCTAGACTTATTTTTGTTCACCTAGCATCAGCCTCTGTCCATCTGGTGGATCATCTATATAAAGTGAACATAATACACAGGTACTTGTTACTGCCACGTAAATAATTATAAAAAGATACTTAAAATAATATTATTAGTCAATCATCTATATAAAACATTATGCATACTTGATATTAACATCAGCTTAAGTAATTCTATTCATATGTTAAGTTCAAGCAATTCAATTTTTATATTTAATTTCTATACAGAAAAAGGAAAGTCATATTTCTTCTTGTTATAGACAGATATATACTTTATTTTATTTATTGGTTATCACATGCACTTAAATCCTCTTTTGTACTAAATATACACATGTTTTAGTCATTATATTTTTTTATACACATGTATAAAGCCAATATTTACAGTTTGTCTCTCTCTCTCTCTCTCTCTCTCTCTCTCTCTATATATATATATATATATATATATATATATATATATATATATAATGTCTGCTACTTGTAGCTAGTAAATGTGTACTGTTACCAGTCCCGCCTCCTCCACCCCTGTGGGACGCTCGACTGTCGACTTTAGGCTCACTGGTTCAATCTCCGGTGAGGACCAGTTGATTTTTTCTGGTAATGGTTTAAGTCTCCGCTATATCTCCCGTGGTGCCTCCATGCCCAAAACATTATCGGCAATGGTTGTAATGAAAACCGTCCTATTAGTGTTTTATAAGATCTAATAGAGTTCATTTTATCCTAACAGAGACTTCACACACACACCACCACCTCCCCCACCTCCCCCGTTGAGAAAATATTAATAATTCAAATCCAAAGTGAATAATTCGTTTAAGGAAAAAACAAACTATTTTTAATCTACATGAATTAAAAGAAATTAAAGTATATATTATCATATAGTATATATTTGCCTAGCAAACTTACACAATGTATTTCTGTTAGTAGGCTTTTACATATTTTTACTTTGTAGCTGTTTATATTGAAGCATTTTATAATATAAATAAATATTAGCTACTAAAGTCTGTTTGTCTGCTGTAAATCAAAAGTAAGAACCAAGAGTACTGTTTTCTGTTTAAAATATCAATAACTTTAGCATATTTATTTATTTATTTATTTCTCTTTTTTTCGCTCCATTTATATTCTATAAACTATTTATATGTCTCTACTCTTTAACCTTTTCACCCTTAAATTTGTATCTCTTTGCTACACCCTGCACATTATGTATTCTTCACCTATATTCTCTATCTAGGCTCTTGAACTCATCTCTGGGTCCTCTCTGCTTCTAGTCTTACTGTGTGTCTTCTCTGCGTGTTACTGACCTGTCTGTTCCTGACCGTTACTCCGTCTTTTGAATCACATATCTGTGAGAATTCTGTTCATTACTACTGAAGATTTATCTGGTTTCGAACTGAACAGAGTCACGGTTCCACTTACACAGCATATCACGTAGTCAAAACACATGAAGTAGCAATAAAGCAGTCTTTTGAATTTGACAGAGCTAGGATGAATGTACAATGTACTGACTAGATTAAAGTCAATGGCTACTTTCGTCTCTCTCCTTCTTTCTTCGCCTAAGCTACGAAATGCTCAGCTTATCTCCGCGCTTTTTTTGTACTTTTCGTCTCTGCTTCTCAGGTGGCTCACCTAGGGTCACCAACGTCTCAGGTGGCTCATCTCGGGTCACCAACGTCTCAGTTGGCTCATCTCGGGTCCCCAACGTCTCAGTTGGCTTATCTCGGGTCACCAACGTCTCAGGTGTCTCATCTCGGGTCACCAACGTCTCAGGTGTCTCATCTCGGGTCACCGACGTCTCAATTGCCTCATCTCGGGTCACCAACGTCTCATTTGGCTCATCTCGGGTCCCCAAGTCTCAGTTGGCTCATCTCGGGTCACCAACGTCTCAGGTGGCTCATCTCGGGTCACCGACGTCTCAGTCTAGCAGCTAGCTCACTCTAGCTGCCAGCTGTCGACAAATCTCTTTCTAAAAGTTCTTCCTTTAGTTCTCTAGATATAAGATGACACAATGTAACAATTTTTTTTTCTCTGTTTATCTAATTTTTTTTATGTTTCTTATTTAATTCGAGTATGCTGTGTCTGAATATGACATTGGTTTTTTTTTTATAACATCAAGCGTTTGATCATAAAACCGAAAATTCAATTAAACATATAATTAATATTAATCATATTGCATGAGATACAACTTTAGTCAATATATAACATTTACTAGTTCAAAAATTTTATTTTATGTTACAAAACTTCATGTTACATCACTTTACATACATATATTACATAATGTTACATTATGATCAAATGTAATACTCTCTCAAAATCTAAAAAAAGCACTAAAAGTAGGTACCACAAACTGATTTTTTAAAATGGGTTTACAGCTTTTTTCAACATGAATATTGCCAGAACTCAAGAATCTAAGAAGGTGGACATCACATTTATTACTATAGCTCAAATAGTTTAAGAGATATAAATTTTTGAAAATGTGACTTTTTCATTTTTTCACAACACCTTCAAAAGTGCCATTTTTGCCAAGCGTTATCTGCAAAAGTATTTCCTGTACACCAAATCATTTACATTCAATACAAACACAAATATTCATAGAATAAACTCAATTTTTTTCAATGGTGTAAAATTATAATATCATTAAAATTTATAGCACTGAAAATGGGTTTTCATCATTTTTTAGAAAAAATAAAAAGGGAGATAAATTTTCAAAATTCGTGACATTTAAAAAAATCATAATAAAATTTGTAATCAACACACAGAAGAACTAATTACATCAATCTGTAGGGTAACTTAAGCTCTATACATGCAATTAGTCATAATATCTTAAGATTATTTATGCTTAATATAGTAAAGGTTAGAAATAGGTGGGGTAATAAAAAACTAAAAAAATTGTCATTTTCAAAAATTCACAAAAAAAGAACTGTTATGTATATATTCAACATTTATATATGACAATGTAGGATATAAATAGTTCTTAAATATAAAATATAAAATAGTCGTTAGACCAATTACATTTATATATACAGTACAGGGATGGATACATTCATGCATGTAAAAAATCAATAAAAATACTTTTCATTAGGGAAAAATCCACTATTAAGTATTATTTGAAAAGTTATATTAGTAACAATAGTAACCGTAACATTAGATGCATACATTTCAATTATATTCTAATTATTTCATAAGTCATGGAAAGCTAACAAATAATTTACGCATTTTACCACTACAGGAGCTCACCTAAATAAGTGCAACTTTCGAAATTTAAGTAATTTTACTTTTAAGTTAATGTAAGCATATACCATTTGAATGAGTTATTAATGTACCATTTAATTGATCAGCAGGACCTGATTTAGCACAACGCCCAGCCGCCTTTAATTCCCCAACTTAAGTCAGGTACACATTTAAAGCCGGGTGGACTTGTGGGACGACTTTGCACCAGATAACATGTCGACAGTCGAGTATCTACACCACTCGGCCATCCATCATTTGGGATATGGGGCCCTTTATAATTCCAGAAATTAAATGGCAGTGTCAAATATTTAAATAAATATGACAATTGCTCACTCTAACAATTTTTGGGGGGCCTCCTAAAAAAGTGGGGGTGCTAAGCTATAGCTTGTGTAGGTTATATATAAATCCTGCACTGTTGATCAGCATCATTCCCTTCTTTTTTTATTTCATCTTTCAATACCTCTCATAGTAATAAAGGTTTATTTCTGGAGCTTTTCAAAACACATCTGTTTTGTTTCAATTCATGCTTACTTAGAGATAATGTACTGTTTTGTTGATCATTTAGTGATTTTAACTCTAATTTCTTCTTGATATAGTACTACTATTTCATCAAGGACATTTTTTTCCAATTATTGACCCTACCCAGGCCCGTAGCCAGGTCAAAGTAAGCAGGGAGGCACCAATACCCAGCAAGGGGGCACCTGTACTTTTTCTATATTTTTCCTCTTTTTCTTCTTTTTTTAAGCAGGGGGGGGGCACTCCACACCTAGCCGGGGGAGGGCACGGCCCCACCGTGCCCCCCACCCCTGGCTACGGGGCTGACCCTACCATTAAAAGTTTTATTTGTTTTAAATGTTTTATTATGTTTTCATATTTTTCTCTGTTATTATTTGTTTATCAAGAGTTTTAATGTCTGTTGTTTACTTAATATAATAAATAAAAAAATGAATGAAAAGTTCATTAGTTAATCTCTGTAGTTTTGAAAGAACAGACTCCTTCAGGGGACTGTGTATATTTATCCTATTCACTCTAAAAGTTGCAAGGCTTTAAAATATATAACCCACATTCAAAATTGGTCCAAATAAGTTACATAATATACTGCTGATATGGTATTTAAACACATAAAAGTCTTTTCTATGTGTTACTTAACTTGATTACCAGTTCTTTTTTTTGGATTTGTAAGAACCATGTTTAATTAAAGCTAAAAGATGTTCAAACGTCAATAATACTCAAACTGAACTAATATTAATAATAAGATACTTAATAATAATACAAACGCATGAGTGGCTAAGAAATATTTTAATAAAAAAAAATACAGGCGTAACAGATACATGAGTCCACGACTTGCCATTTTCCTCTTTCAAAACCAGAGTTGAAGAAGTCATGTATTACTAGTCTAGTAGCCAAGGCAATAAAGGTATTCCCTCCAACTAGCACAGAAAACTTCTATAAAATATTAAGCTGTACACCGTCTGATAAAGATAATTATGACATTTAAAAATGGTTCTGACTTAGATAATAGTGAATTTAAGCATATACTAAACATACACAGTTATATTACAACAATAATTGAAAAAATATCCATTCAATAATAGTTATGTTAATTCGGTCGGCCTACAATCTACTATTAGTACTATATGTTTACATTGACAACCAATTACCGACCACGTGACCTGTTATATTTGTTTAAATTTGAGACAATAAAACTATCTAACAACGGTAAAAAATTTATACTAGTCAATTTTGAATATGTTATCTCTTAGAAAATATTATTATCTCTCTAAAAAAATAGCCAGAAAAAAATAGAAGTGTCCGCAGACTTGAGGGGTATCGTTCAATGTACAAAAGCATCAAAATGGCCTCGAGGTTTATCATATTAAAGTTATTATAACTACAACAATAAACATTTCCAAAGAAATATAAATCTAAAAGATTAAGGAACAAATAATGTAACTATTTATCTACAAGTTTTTATCGTTTTTACTTACCAACTAGGTGTTTAAGTCCCAATAAAGTTCAATTCATTGTGTCTGGTGTAGCGTTGCTAACTTGATTGTCGGCCATTTTCACAGTCGTGTAAGAATGGGTGAAAAATGTGTGTTATATGCTATTTCTTAGCGCTCTGCGCTTTTGGGCCATGCTTACAAATTAAGTTTTATTATAACATTTTAAAAGCAAAATGGACGGGCTTTCTAATGATACTAAAGAAAAACCTACAAAATTAAAAAATCAAAAAATAATGTACTTTTTATTATGATTTTTTTATATTAAAATTATTGTTAAATATAATTTAATTAAATGTTTAGTATGGTTGTAAAGGGCATTCATTTTCGCACACATTGATATATTTGACATTACTGTAGGACGAATGGCCCAGAATCGCACGGAGATTGAAATTAGGATAGTCAAATGAGATCGCGCGTCGGCAGGTAAAAAGTGACTTCGGTGATGGTTTTCATTTTAAAAATGTAACATTTTGTTCTAAATCTACGTAATTAAAATTTACTTATTATTGTAGGGCTTACAAAATAGTTTAAAATGATATAGTTGTTTATGAGATTTGATCAGTTTTAAGTATCAGTTTTTAATCATTAAGTTAAAACTATCCAAATATTGACTACAGTGACGCAAAACCACGATTTTGAGCCAGTTTGTGGTACCTACTAAAAGTGAACAGTAGAACGTGTTTTTTTTATGAAGTTTGTCGTCTTTGCATATCAAACACCAGATGTAGTCACCCATCATAGCTGCATCCCATTTGCCCTGGTATATTTTCTCCATTGCATGGATATCCTGATGAAAATATTCTCCATGCTCTTCACTCACATCACCTAAATTTGGTCTAAAAAATCCCAAGTGTGAATGCAGGTAATGCAGCTTTAGTGACATTCTGAATTTCATATCTGCGTACGGTACAATTTAGTTTTCCACTAGCTCTTTGTAGTTATCACTCTTATTATTGCCTAAAAAACTATGAACAACATGTCTAAACGCAATCCACGCTTCATTTTCAACGGTAGACATTTTGTCCTCCAGCTCCTTACATGCCAACATAACTTTAATATGCGGGCCATAGGGCCAACGAATACACATGCTGAAATTTTTGCATCTGACATCTTTGGGAACATCTGCTGATTATGCTGGAACGCTGCACTAGCTGGGTTTAATTCTTTGACAAATTGTTTGAAAAACCTAGTTTAATGTGAAGGGGTGGTAGTAAGATCTCAACAGGTATCAGGGATGGTTTATAACATTGTGAGTGAAGAAGTTAAAGTTGAATTAAATATACACTGTTTGATTTAGTTTGTGCATGTGTGTTAATCCCACTTTTTAAGTGACTATAGAGAGTATGAATTTTTATGTTGTTATGTGACGTAGTAAGACGTCATTTTTCACTTGCTTAGATACAAGCCTTGGAGATAGAGGCAGTTACTTTTTGATCTTAAACTAGTAAGACGTATTTTATTTAATTTGGAAGACGTGCCTTCATTATGTGCCTTTGTTTAAAATTTAATGTAATATTTTAAAGTCTACGTCCACAAATAAAACCAAGAATCAGTCGCACTGTTTTGTGTATTTATTTGAAGTTGTTTGAATGTAAAGTCAACGACTCGCTACCACAGCAGCGCCTCAACATCCATTCGAACAGTAACAACAGTCAGACCCCAAACTTCACACCTTGACAAATAACATTGTGCAAACCAGGCTGTAAATGTTCTCTCACTGGCCACTCACATGATATCCCATAAACAAAGAAAACAGAAGTTCTGAATCTGATTTAGTGAGACCTAAATCTCGTACTAAGTCATCAAGTTCTTGTTGGTTAGGGAAATGAGGTGAATCTTTCGGTGTCTGAAAGCACAGCAATCACGGAGCTCATCCGGTGTGTCTACATCAGAATGATATGCAGCTGCTTCTTCGGATTGTGGTGAGGTAGGAACAGGCAATTCATAACTGTGTGGAACTGGCCCAATAGAAGAGGGTATACTTGGATAAACTAGAGTCAGCCTATCCTTCAGCTTTTTATACTTTGAAATGTCAACCATGCAGAAATAACAGTAATCATGATGATTCATCGTTTCTCTCCATATTTTCATAATCGCCAAGGGCATTGACTTTCGGATTCCACGGAGCCATCCTTCCAGAGCTGATCTGCAGCTGCCACAACTGTAGTGTGGTGCCGACGATTTGACCTGATCTCCCAAAGCCATGCCAAAATAAGCATGATATGCAGTAAAGAATGTTGTACCACTGACAATCTTATGTTTAGTTTGTGTTGGACTAATATAGTAACCACAAACATAACAGAATGAGTCAGGAAAAAGCTTGCAGGATCTACTAGACATTTTCACCACTTCATATAACAGCTGTAATTAACAAAATGATATAGTTATTCATTCTCTCAGTAGCATTTGTTTAAAAAAAATCGTACCCAAAATGTACTAAGATTTATTTAAAAAATTATTTACTTGAATACCTAAAAAACTAAATTCAGGAATAATAATATTAAAAGTGGGATTATAGAAAAAAGACACAATATGTACAAAGCCACTGTCAGTGTCTCAGCGAAGAGAATGAGTTTTAAATCAGCATATATATTTATATATATAGTGTTATAAATGCATCAAACATATACGAAAAATCTGATATATATTTTATGCTTTTCTAAGGAAATCTTGATGATAGAGCAAAACCAATGATACCACTGAAATCAGCATACCAAAATTATATAAGAAACATTAAAAAATTAACATAAACAAAAATGTTGTTACATTGTGTAATCTAGCTTCCTTACGGCCATTGAAAGACTATTTCACTTCTGACATCAGCGTTACGAGTTTCTAATCTCTCTCTCTCTAGGTAGACACTCAATGGCAGGTTGTTTCATTGATTGAATAATAAGATTTATTCAGTCTAAAATGTACAGGTTATAATGGTCCAAGCGAAAACAAAGTCTATTCTGAGTACAACTAATCCAGTTGAAACGAGTCTACGTGTTATTGCTGGTGACGTGCCGATAACGAACTTGCTGCATAAACAGACCTGGGGTTCTACAACAACTCTTAGTCTTAACGGATCATTTCTGGGTCGCCTTTGGTACACGTCTCATTTTGTGTCTTCCCTGTGTGTTATTGACCGGTCTGTTCTTGATCGTTACTCTCCACTACGTCTTTTGAATCACAGCACAGTTTGTTATAGGTAGACCACCCACGCTGGTTGTGTCAGTTTCCCGCCTAAACAGAGGGTGGAGGTCATTGTGTGGTTGTGCAAGTGCAGGTGGCAAGTAACTACCATTACATCACTTGTATTAAGGCGGGGGTAAACGACCGAATTAATAATGTGTAGGCGTACATAAGTCGTACATCATTCATCATGGCAGGGGTGCGACCGTGGGGGCTGACGCAGAGTTATAACAATATTATATTTATTCCCTCACACTCTATTCTTAATTATCTTTCCCCATTTTTTTATACTCGATAAAATGAAACAAGCAATTTAAGTCTTTTCCGTTTCGGACAAAGGACATTTTAGAGCATTTTCGTGTACGCAGTGGCTACGGTTATGCCGGACGAAATCCGTATTTTTTTCCGGGTTACAGCCATAGATATTGCTCCACGCGTATTGGTTTTAATAAATATAGAGGGAAGTAATCATGTTGAATAACTGTTACAAAAATAAATAATGATTACGCCCCTTTGATTAGCTTTTATTATTTACATTTAAAATATAAGCAAAAACGGTACCTAAGAAACTATTATATTCGGCCCTGAGAGATCAGATTGCGAAATGTACACTTGGCAGGCCAAGACCTACAAACTTATACATCATGGGTCTAGGACTTATGGTTGCTGAGATATAGAGCGCTCCTTTGTTATAGCTTATATAGTAAAAAAAACATTACTTAATACCCCCTTTTTTTCGGCCCTCAGAGGTCAGATCGCGAAATGAACTTTTTATGCACACATGGCAGGCCAAGACCTACAAAATGATATATACATCATGGGTCTAGGACTTATGGTTGTTGAGATCCAGGGTGATGACGGACAAACAGACAGACAGACAGACAAAACGGGGACAATAGAGCATTTTTTTTTTAGAAAATGCTCTAAAAATATTATTCAAAATTTACATCATGAAAATATATAATTGTCCATTGTCTTAATTGTCATATATTTTTTTTTATTTAATACTGTTTTAATTTGTTTTAAAATAATAAAGTATTAAACTGTTAGTGTTTCACAGATTTACACTTAGATTGAGTTAAATTTTTAAAAATGTCTAGCAATTCTCAATATGGTCAAATGGTAATTGAGCAAGTATGATAACCTGGCAGCTGAGCTTTAAATCTTCTTACCTATCCTTTTTTAAATTAATTTTTTTTTCTTTTTAGTTTTTAAAAAAATAAACAAAAAACAAACTAATAAGTTACCAAATTTCGTTCATAAAAATAATTAAATAAACTCATATACTTACAAAGAGTTTTTGAAGATGACCTCAAACTATCATCTATCTCTAGTCTCAAAATTGAACTTTGGTCAATCTCTAACCTCAAAATTGAAATATGGTCTACAGGCCCGTATCCAGGATTATTGGATTGGGGAGGGGGGGGGGTGAAGAAATTTTCGGGGTGGGGGGGCGAAGACATTTTTTTCGGGGGGGGGGGGTGAGTTGCCGAAGAAATTATCCAGGGGCACAGGGGTGGATCTAGACAACTTTGACGTGGGGGGGGGGGGCAAAACTGTTTTCATTGTTAAAAATTGGTCTTAGAACAAAAATTATTTCGATAATTTAATGATGTATTACCTAAAATTGCGATAATGGGGCGGGGGGCATGGCCCCCCGGCCCCTCCCCCTAAATCCGCCCCTGGTGGGGTGGAAGAAATGTTCGGGGGGGGGGGCGAAGATGCAGGCGCGAAGCGCCGAAAGCTTGCGAACGGAGAGGAGGGGTTTGGGGAGGGGATCTCACTGAGATCCCCTCCCCAAGAAATTTTTTGCAGTTCCATATCTGGAATGGTGCATTTTTTAGTACCGATTGTTAGCTATTAATTAGAAGGCAGTGGCTACGGTTCGGTCCGACCAAACCCGTATTTTTTTTTTCAGGCATCAGCCATATATTTTTTCCGTTTCCGGGGTCAGGAATTTCGCGCAAATTGATATCTATAGGTCAGTGCAAGTATACCAATATTTTCATTAAAATAATTAATAATAAAAAGTAGGCAATGTCTGTTATTTTTATATTTGGCACTAAAGTTATTTGCTGTTAATAATCGGAGATATTTTTATTTATTTTTTAAAAAATTAAATAAGGCTTTGAATTATTTTGAATTACAAAATAAGAATATAGGCCTAAAACTATGTCAAAAGGGAGTGAAAACATAACAAAGCAATTTTTTTTTTCTAACAGTACATTAAAACTGAAGCTTAGTTTGTGTGATGTGCTGGCAGACATTTTTTTTATTTTATTATTATTTTTTTTTAATTTAATGTTGCCTATGGGCTATGAAGTGAATTGTTATAGTCAGAAGCATGGGCTTAATAAATAATAAAATCTGAAATGGACTTTTTTAAAATATGACTTCTTACAACTTTTTTAATGAAATATTAATAAATGTAGTATATTTCTAGCAACAACTAGTTCTTTTCAATATTGAGTGCATAATAATTTAAAATTCAATTTGAAGCTCCTATTTAAATTTATGCCTCGAAGTACTTAAGTACATGTAATTTTCCCACATGCTATTTTTTTTTTGGAGCTTATTTGCAAGAAACATCTTAATTTTATTTCAAGTCATACAGAATAATATTTTTTTTTTAATGTTCACATTTTTGTTACCAGTGGCGCAACCAGGGGGGGGGGGGTGGCTTAGCCCAAATCATTATACATATTTTATTATATAAACTGTCTATTTTTTATATGTGAGCTTTTTTTTCTGGTTGTTCCACTGTATGTTACCAGTACTCTATAACTGGGAAATAAATATTAAAAATAGAAAAAAAAAATAAAAGAATAAAAGGCCAGAGAAAAAATAAAGTATCTTCTTTATTTGCCATAAATTTTCAGATCAACAAGAAACCAAGGGTACAATGGTAACGACAAAATAAATACATTGAAATACATTAAGTTTCTCCAAGATTTCAGATTCTTTCCACGCACCTAATTCTTTTCATGCAATGACCAAAAATTAAACAATTAACAGCCCAGCAAATTATTAAAGAGTACAATTATTTTAAAGCTCTGGAATGTAAAGAATTACTTTAGACCACTTTAGGACCCATTTCTTAATAGTTATTACATTTTCCATAAGTGCACAATGATTTTCATAGAAACTAGTCTAAAAATCTATGTCACTATATAACCCCAACAATATTTTTTATCATACAACACTGTGTTCCAAGTTACTGAAATCTGACCATACACAAAATGTTCTGAACCGAGCTTAAAAAAAGTGCACTCAATTAAAGAACACATGAAATGGAAAGGACATTTTATCCCAGTTTTAATGGTGGATAACTTGTTTATGTTAAAAAAAAACTCTGAACATAGTGATACTGAAAAATGTTATATGATATTTCTTTTTCTAAGGCATATTAGCGCTGAATATTTCAGGAATTATGTGAGATAATAAAAGCAATGACAAATGGACTAATATGTACAAAAATATTTAAATAGATCATTTGAAATGAATTTCAATACACCATGAAAAAGCAGAATAGACTGCAATAGAAATCCAACAAGCAATATTTAAAATGTTTTTTTCTTTTAAAAAAAAAGAACATTTTTAGGAATTACTAAAAATGAACATTAAGTTTTTGCACCAGTGAAAATATTTCTGTAAAAATAAAACAAAAATATGTTGAACAGCGTATCCAAAAAAAAAAAGATGGTATGATAAGTTAAACTAGAAATAACATGTTGCCAGAAAAAATCACAAAAAAAGAGCATTGCGCTCACTCAAAGGGCATAAAAATAACATGACTGATGTATTTAGAAGACTATCTCAGTATAAATGTAATCAATTTTAAATTGAAAAAAAAATATATATCCCCTATCATAAAATATTCCATGAAATGATTATTGCTGCAGTACGTAAAATAGAAAATACAGCATGCAGAGCATTTATATGGATTTCAATCTAAAATTATGAGTGTTACAATAAAAGGAGAATAAATGGTAGAAAGGATGCAAGCAAATGAATAGGCGTATTTCAACTAAATTATTGATACATGGCAAAAAACTGATAGTAAATAGTTTTAAAAAAACATGAAATGATTTTAAATGCCTAAGTTAATTTAGTACTAAAGATTTTAAATCTTTGTCCAGGACAAAAGGATATACAAGAACTTATTAAAACCATAAATGATTAAAATAACACAAGTTTTAGGAAAATCAAACAATAAATTACACCCAGAAAATAATAATCTGAACAAAACAGTGCTAATTTTGGCTTAAAATTTTAAAAAATTAAGAAACATAAAAACAAGAAAATAAACTTTTCTATTATTGAATTACAACATATATCTTATATCTCCTTATTATCTTTAAAAACTCGCACAAAATAACTTTATAAAAAAAAATGATACAACAATGTCATGAAATGTTGGATGTTTGCAAACTTATATCAAAATTAATGAAAATATAAAAAGAAAAAAAAGTGTTCAAAAATATGTACATTTATAAAAATTTTTCATGTGATATTCTAAACATCATTTATACATTTATCACAAAACCATTCTCTTTTTGGTTTATTAGAAATATGAGCACATTTGAAATGGTACCATTCAAGACAACTTTTACATTCAATGCAGTGTTCAGTAGATATATTTGTGTGACATGTTGGGCACTGCCTAACAGCCATTTTCTTTCGTTTTGTTATTGATGACCGTAATATTTTCCATGCTCGATCTGATAGGAAAGGTTTCAAAATATCTGATACCACATTTTGATTTATCAACGATGATTGCAAATCAGTAGGGCTAAGTTTGAGTTCCTCCACATCTACAGGCCTTGTTGGCGATATATCTTCAGGTCTTCCTCCTACAAGTAAATGACCCAGCAACACTAAAAATACAAAAAGAAAAAAAAATATAGAGGTGAATTAGTTCAAGAGGCGGCATACAACATTTTGATAGATGCAGAATGAAATGTATACATTGCATTAGAATCGAACTCGGTTGTTATAGTTATTAAAATCCCACTTACAAACATTATCATAGAAATGTAGGTCTATACAATTTTATAATTTTAAAATTCACTTACAATTAACTTTTTGCTGAACTGTCTTCTTTCCAAATGGCTGACACATTTTCTTTTGTTGTTTTTTCAAACATAAAGCGGTTTTTTTGTGTTGTTTTTGGGCCGACCTCGTGCAGTTATTTTAGGTGTAAATTGAAGTTTACCAATGTCTAACTGGTTTGTTTCATTGATAATTGTTACTTCTTGAGGCTGATTCTGTTCATTTACCGGTAGAATAGAGACATCATTATTATAGCTATATGGTTGCATTTCAATATAAGTATTGCAGTATGTGTGATCATTCATAATGTCTAGAAACTCAGCAGTCCTATTATCTTCAATTACCACCTCATTATTTTCAATTACCACCTCATTATTTTCAATAACCACCTCATTATCTTCAATAACCACCTCATTATCTTCAATAACAGTCCTATTATCTCCAACAATATGACTGCTACACTCTATTGGTGAAATCAAAGCTTCTTGGTTGGACCCCCAAATTTGTGCTAAATCTTGCAGAGCCTTTAATCTATTTTCAAATTGCGATGTTCCACCTTCTGCTGCTAATTCTGCTAGATGTTGGAGTAGACGATTAGCACGGCGAAACTTTTCTGTGTTGGACAATGGTGTGTCCACTCCTTTATCAGCTTTGATGTGGGCATCATCTTCATTGATTATCTGGAAAACTCTGTGATTTGCCTGCACTTGTTGCTTAAGCCATCTAGCAGCAATCCCGACCAAAGAATACATTGATGATTGTTTGATCCTGCGAGCAGCTAACATGTGCTTACATGGTAGATTCATACATTTAAAAAATAAACAAATACAGTTGTTTTCATGTATTGGTTCAGTTTTTCCTTCCATTTGAGCAACTAAAATTCCATTTTCAATATGGGTTTGCACACTTTCTGATAAATCAAACTGGCGCTTGACAAAAGTAAATGCGAAAGGTGTTATAGCTTCTCTGTACTGACATTCTGTTAAAGAATATTCAGTTGCATTTACAGGTACCCGTTCTGCTGTATTTATATAAACATGGTCTCTCTCTTGACGCATGCAACCTATAACTGAGAGTATATCTTTAAAAAAAACAGGCAATGGGCTAAGTAAAGTGACAACTGCCTTAATCCTTCTGTTTACAGACTCCAGCCTGTTTGTTGTCTTTTCACCATAGGTAACATTTTGTTGTTGCCAACAGCGTATCCATTCTCGTCTACATTCGTGCCAGTTCGCCTCCATGTAATGAACAACACTTGCAGGCATCAGTGTATGGAAATCGTCGCGAAAGTTGTTCATATTCTTCTTCAGTGTTTGAGTATAACATTTTCTGCAATGCTTTGAGAGCACTCAGTCGTTGTTCATTGGTGATGTTAAATTTTGTTATAGTGATTTCCCTACTCATGCACCTTAGAACATGAAATATGCATAGAAGAAGTGCAACTTGAGGGAAAGCCTGTTGAATGCTGTCACGCTCAGTCATATCTTTATCAGTGAAAACGGTTAATATTTTTGTCCAATTTTCATTCTTGCCCTTGAATATCTCTAGCATGCTACTAAGCATGATGAAATCTTCAGATAATGTTAGAAACAAAGCAACAACCTCACTTTCACCATTTGGCCTAATAGCCAGCATGATATAAAGAGGCATTCTCAAGTTAGTGAGCTTGTAAGTGGCATCCATTAGAAGCAACTCAGGATAAAGTGAAAAAAAACGCTTCATTTCTGAATCTTGGTAAAAAATTCCAGTTATTGTTCCATCTTCATTTGTTCTCAGTTCAAGATCAGGCCCTGTTTGAAAAAAAAATTGTTTTTAATACTTCTAACTGAACTGTAAATTTTGTATTTCATTGCTTTTAATTCATATGCTATTAAAAAGCTTATTTAATTATTATTCATAACACTGCAGTTTTATGAACGAGTTTCGAAGAAAAAAACAATTTAATAAGTGGTTTTAATTTAGCATTTATCTAGAAAAAAACCCTCAAAACATGATGCAGAACAATATATTTTTAGGAACTCGTTCACTTAAGAGGGGTAGTGGGAGTGTGACAGTTTTAAAAAATGGTAAAATCATTTGAGTTATAGATGTTGTTCTCTACATTCACCAAGATAAAAATATAATACACTAATAACCAATAATAACGAACAGTGCCAATGTATAAAAATTACCAACTAAACTAACCATTGCAGTTGCAGTCATCAAAAACAGCTAAAAGAGACTCCACATCTGCAGATCCTTTTTGCTTTGCTGCCAAATTGTGAATATCTTTGAGGGTTATCTTCTTGCCTAAATAGAAAAAAACAATTTATATAACCAAAATAATATATCTCGTTTATTTTCACACAGTGCTTCCATTAATGATAACTGACTAAAAATAAACCAGGTATACGTACTATAAGAATATTACATAGTTGTGGTCTTAATATTTTTTGACCCTGCCTACCTGTTTCCTTTAAAATATGTTCTTTTATCAGCCATTTGTTAGCATGCATGCTTAACATCCTAGAAACATCTTTCTTTTCATTCTCATTTAGTTTCCTTCTCTTAGGTAGACGTTCAAATATCACCTAAATGGGAAAATATTAACAACTTTTTTGATTTGTAACATATGGATATACAGTTGTAAATATCATAATATGCACACGATTAAAAAAAAATATTGAAATATATTTACCTTGTCTATGATATGGTTATGCCCTTCAACAATTTTTTCAACCTGTAATTGATTTCCATCTTCAGAAACTTTCAACCACAATCCTAAAGAACAATCCATCTGGAAAGTACTTTAATAGAATTTTTGGATTAATGTTTAAGTTTAATTTTAAGTAAAATGTGTTTATTTTTAATTTTCTTATAGTCAGTTATTAATTTTTATATTAATTAATTATTTTAAAATGTATTAATACTGAACCTTTGATTTGGCCTCTTTCCTGTAGAACGACTCTTAAATTTTCTTCCACCATGATAACATGCATAATTAACAGGGTTGTTAGTATCGAAGTATCGGTATCGGCCAATACAGTATCGGCGATACTTTTTCAGTATTGGATGCTGTATTGCCGATCCTTTTTGTATCAAGTATTGATTTGTGTATCGCCGATACATTTTAAACGAAAAATTTTCGATACTCGATACCAATACTTTTCTGTTGCCACTATTAGCTAATTGCAGAATAACAATAGCGATTTTAATACATTGTTTTAAAAGTAATTTTCATAAATTCAATCACTGCTTGTAATGATAACCATCAACCCTACCACTATTAACACCACCCACCTCCCCAACAAAAAAACTTGGATCACAAGGTTGAAGTTGAACAAACCTTAAAGCGTGCCTGCAGTGCACTGAGTGCAGTTTCCACTCAACTTACTTTGCAGGGTGGTGCAGCTTCAATACAGTCAGCAGTACAGTTTTACTGCACAGCGGCAGAACTGGCTTAATAGTAAAGTTCTGCTGAAGTAGACAGATATATTGAAGATAACTCATCAGAAATGCTGTCATTAGCACCCTACCCAACCTACCCAAGCATTAAGAAACTATATTGCTGAGTTGATCGGCTAGTGAAAGGATTGTGTGGTTAGCATAACGCCCAGCCGCCTTTACTTCCCCAGCTTAAAGTCGGGTACTATTTAAAACTGGGTGAACTTGTGGAAAAATTCCCATTGTTCTCACCGAGGATCGAACCCATCACTCTGAAGTCGACAGTCGAGTATCTACACCACTTGGCCATCCGTCAAGTACTAAAGTGTTTAGCATTAAATTTGTGCTTTGACATTGTATTTTATTGTTTAACTTTTTTTTTACAGATGACACATGTATATTACAGATGACACATGTACAATACAGATGACATACGTACATTACAGATGCCACACGCACATTACAGATGTCACATGTAATTACAGATGACACGTACATTACAGATGACACACGTACATTACAGGTGACACACATACATTACAGATGACACATGTACATTACAGATGACACACGTACATTACATATGACATACGTACATTACAGATGACACACGTACATTACTTGAAAAACTTGAGAAACTTGCACTCATTATATTTTAAATAAAAATAGTTTGTTGTTCTCAAAAGTATCGGTATTGTATAGGTATCGATTTTGGCAATACATTTTGACTTGAGTATTTGTATTGGTATTGGCGATACTATTTTCATGAAGTATTGGTATCGGTATTGACGATACAATTTAAGAGTATTGTTAACAACCCTGATAATTAATGGTGTAGTAAATTAACTCATCTTTTAAGAATCTTTTAATGCCTTTTTTTTTTTTTTGCCGCAACAATTGTTCTGCAATTTCGCTTATATAAGGAAATGCATGATTCACTTTCAGAAGCTTTAATTTTATTTTCCAACTCCTTCAAAGAATTAAATCGATCACCGACTAGAACCATTTTGAATCATCATGGATCATTTAGCGCGAAATTCCTGACCCCGGCTGACCCCGGAAACGGAAAAAAAATATATGGCTGGTGCCTGAAAAAAAAATACGTGTTCGGTCGGACCGAACCGTAGCCACTGCGTTAAATAAAATCACTCAGAAATCACGGAGTTTGTACTTTATTATTTTATTATACATATGTATATAAATGAAGTCAGAAGTCAATGTTATTTTATTAACTTATTTAAGTTGCTAGTTGTCCTCAGAAGATATCAATATATAAAACTATTACAAGGTTGCAAACAGGCCCATCGACAGAAATTTCGGGCCCCTGGGGAGGGGTGACAAGGGCCCCCGTGCTGATATTAATGTTTTAAAAAGTTGATTGGCCAGCTCAGTCCGGGCCCCTAAAACTTGCAGGGCCCCTGCCCTTCCTCCACTCGTCGGCATTGGTTGCGAACTTATATTATTATACGTTTCAAATTTGCAAACGTCGTGGTTTAGCACTGAATTTACCTAAAAATGCTTCAGCATTCATATTGTTAAATCTTTTTCACATGCAAGCAGGAAAAGATTGCTTAGACGCTTTTGTAACATTGATCTGCGATATGGGGTGAGCATTCGTGTTAGGGTTGAGAAACTGTTCTCACACACATCTGTTGAAGCCCCAAATGCCAATGCTGCCCAAAATACCCAGAAGTGATCTTCAATAAGATTCAATCTTTTATGCCCAAAAATTAGATAAGCTATATATGTAAGTAAAATAGCCTGAATGATTGGCAAAATATTAACTTTTAAGTTTTTATTATTATTTATTTATTGAACAAAATGATTGATGTTTATAGTCGTTATTATTAAAATTTTGTCAAAAAGCTCAAATCATGCACGGGGGGGGGGCTCATGTCATGAACGGGGGGGGGGGCTCAGCCCCCTAGCCCCCCTCTGGCTACGGGCCTGATAGTCTATCTCTATCCTCAAAATTGAAATATGGTCTATCTCTACTCAAAATTGAACTATGGTCTATCTCTAACCTCAAAATTGAACTATCGTCTATCTCTAACCTCAAAATTGAACTATCGTCTATCTCTAACCTCAAAATTGAACTATCGTCTATCTCTAACCTCAAAATTGAACTATCGTCTATCTCTAACCTCAAAATTGAACTATCGTCTATCTCTAACCTCAAAATTGAACTATCGTCTATCTCTAACCTCAAAATTGAACTATCGTCTATCTCTAACCTCAAAATTGAACTATCGTCTATCTCTAACCTCAAAATTGAACTATCGTCTATCTCTAACCTCAAAATTGAACTATCGTCTATCTCTAACCTCAAAATTGAACTATCGTCTATCTCTAACCTCAAAATTGAACTATCGTCTATCTCTAACCTCAAAATTGAACTATCGTCTATCTCTAACCTCAAAATTGAACTATGGTCAATCTCTTTACAGTTTGGGTGGGTTTTTTTTTAAATTTCCAAAATATTTATCTTTAGATCCACCTGGTTGCATCAACAACCTAGGGGAATATACTATAGGTGCTTTTCCGATAGCGACTTCCCAGGTGTTCGCACTGTTGTCAACACCGTCTAGCGCCTTGGGAATTAACCCACTTAACCAAAAAATGGCGCCACCTGAGAAATTAATAAAGGGAATGGAATTAGGCTTAGTAGGATAGGCATGTGTAGTAGCCCCTTATCATTCCACACCTTTGCTAGTCACTTACCCACGCAAAGGGTGGAGCCTAAGATCTGCTGGTCGTGAGATGATTAAAGAAAGGAAGTGCGTCGCAGTGAGTTTAGTAAGAGTTCAGCTCGTACTGCGAACCAGTCGGGTCAACTTTACCCTGGACTGAGAGCCAGGCTGAGCTGGATTTAGGTGTGAGCTACATAAGGTAGAGGTCGTGCGCTAAGGGCATGCTTACCTCATATCGATTAAGTGGAATATGGCAGACAACGTGCATGTAGAAGCTTGGACGGTTCCCTTAAGGCCGGGATGTCATATACGATAGATGCCTCATGTCTCAAGAGTTCGACCACTCATACCTGAGTTATTTTAGAACAGCCAGCCACTGAAAGGTACCATTCGGTCTTTCTGTATGATAGATGTATTATTGTTAATGTAGCTGATAAAGCAACTTGCCCTTTTAGGACACAATAGTTGTCGCTTCATGTAAATAAACACTATTCCTTGTATTTCAATGTGATGTGTACTCATTTCTTGTGTTGTGTGCGTCATGTGGTACCACGTGGCTGTATAACATACAAATACACGCTCAAACCAAGTAGATGGTCTTACAGTAACTTACATCCAAGACAACGACCGATCTTGGCAATCTCTAACCTCAAAATTGAACTATGGTCTTAATCACAAAATAGAACTATGGTCTTAACCTCAAAATTGAACTATGGTATTTCGTTTTGCAAATATTTAGCAGGGTAAAGCTAGTAAAATAATAAAATTCTTTAGAGAAATATATTTTGACTCCGATTCATTCATTTATAAAATTATTTAAACCATTTTTTTTGTTCACAGATTTGTAGACTATACAGTTCTAGCTGAAATGGATTTCAAGGTTTTAAACAACAGCACAACTCAATACCAAAATGCATCAGCATTTGATTCAGAGAATACATTTGACAACAGTTTGGTAGGAAATAAGGCAAAATTAAAAGAATAACACAAAAGATAGACCGACCCAATAGATCAATTTACTTAATAGATAGTCTGAAACAATCTCAATAGATAAAATTGACATTATTAGTCAACTATTGATTAACGCAGTAGATCGATAATCTTTATAGATTGAGAGACACAATTCACTTCGTCGCCCAACCATGTTTTTATATAGATAGATTAGTCGCGTTTGTGGATTTCCGGAATACGTCAAAGCAAGCAAGACGCATTCAGCATTCAACAACGTTCGACAACTCGCGTTTTTTTCTGATTTCCTTGCAAAAAATGTTGTTTTTAAGTTGTGAAGGAAATTAAAAATTTACTTATTGTTGTTTCCTTACAACATCCTAAAGGATATTTTATTTCAATAAAAATGTCAAAGAGTCCTTGAAAGAGATCTAATTAGTTGTTGTTATTTTCATTAAAAAACAAACAAAAGGATAATCTATAAAAAAATAATGAAATAAAAAAAGAAAATAATTTCCGTGAGAGAAATTAAACCTGGATAACCAGCATAAAAAAACAACAAAAAAACTTAAGCCATTCATCCAGCACGTTACACATTTAAAGCAATTATATTATATTCATAAAGATTGTATTAATAAAGATTGCTTAACTATTTTGTTCTCCCACTTGACGAAGACAGGAGCAATGAGACAGACCACTGTTGCGCTAGCCTGGTGAGCGAGAGAGGAGGCGGGGGGAGGGTTTGAGAGTCGGCGTGCGTGCGTGGTGTCCCGCATGGTTGGACGACGTAGAAAATAATATATACAGAAGATACTAAAAAAATATCATAATGTTTAATGAGCAATAAAAATGAATGATAAAATATATTTTGTTTGATATCTTATTTAAAAAATAATTACAGTAATTATATTGATAGGGCGGCGTATGCAGCACGCGGGCTGACTAGTAGATAAAATATTCTATAAGTGGTTTCTTTGAGGCATTGAAAAGTATAAGGATCGTTGAAACTAGAGTTTTTAAGAATCGAGAGCAGGTATCATTTTAGAAGCGATGGAATATAGCCAAAGATATAAGACATAACATATTTTAAGAATATGTGAAATAAGCCTATTATATAAAATGTGTATAAACATTTTAAAAAATTGTCGGTATTCTTGGTGCCAATACACTATACACTGGTCCTGTCAATTAATTCAAATTATTAGCAATCACAAAGCACAATATTTTGCTAAGAAATGTTTATTTTGGGATGATACATAAAGAGATTATGGTGTCTCAAACAATACTAAATACGTGGATGTACTCAATTGTAAAGTTTAATTAGTCTTTCTTTAGCACACTGCGCTATTTTATTCGTTTTATTAAGCTTAAAAAAGGAAAAAAAATCTATACACATATTATTCATTTTCATCTCTGCGTTAAATCGAAAGCGGAAAACAAGAATTCAAATTGGCGTCTAGCCACCAGAATCTCGATTCGATATTTCTTTTTGAAAAATCTACAATTTTAAATCGTTTCTGTGGTTTTTATTATAAAATGTAAAAGTCCCAAATATTAAAAAGGTAATAATTAGCATATAATATCACTCAAATTATTGTAGTTTTTATTACAACAGATAGCATTTTAACATCGTCAAACGTAAACAATAGTAATAAACGGAAGTGAAAAAATAATCAAGCAATGTTTTTTAATAGTACATTGAAATTTTCATTTCTTTCGTGTGACGTGGTGGCTGAATGGATAAGCAGCTTGAAATTATTTTTTTTAATGCTGACTATCCAGGTTCGATTCCTCTCAGAGACATTTTTTATGTTTTTTGTTCAGAATGTATCCATTTAGTTGTTTTAATAAAAAGTAACTGATTGGATCTCTTTGACATTTTTTTTTAAAATTGAAATAATTTATCTTTTAGGATGCTGCAAGAAAAAGAAACAACAACTAATTAGATTTTTAATTATTTGATAACTTGAAAAAAATATTTTGAAAATATGTATCACAGCTGAACACAGAGGCGTACCTAGGGTAGGGTAAAGGGGTCAAAAATCGAAAATCCCGATGGGCCCCAGCTAAAGGGGAGCCCCCAAAATTATTTTTTACTTTAAATATTAAGTACATGATCTCATTTCATGGTATCGAATGTCAAAATGCAGGGGCCCCAAAAGAGGCCAAGCCCCCGGGCCCCCAAATCACTAGGTTTGGCACTGGCTTTACAATAGTCTATCTTCATGCAAAAGCTTTGCAGGGTACAGCTAGTATATACATATTTGTTTTATTAAATTGCCTTAAAAAAAGAAAATCTTCGATTATTCAAATGGTGATATAAATTACAATTGCTTTAAATATATGCGTGCTATACTAAAATTCAAAGCCAGCCTTTGACAGTTTTGAGATATAGGCAAATTTAAAATTTTGGCAACTTTATAAAAGATGAGAGTTTTAAATAAACGTAGTTAATTTCGGAAAGTGTTTTTTGTTTAAAAAAGCAATGAAATATACAATTTTTTTATTAAAATAAAATCCTTCTAAACGGGACTGAGTTCCATGCGGTCCAGAATGTGAAACATCATCAGCAATTGAAACGAGTACATTGTAAATTTCAACCGTTAGGTATCGACAGGCCTGGATAAACCATTTTGCAAACGTGCCTAGTGCACCAAGCGTTAGAGGGGCACCACAAGTCCTCCAGAAATATTTGTTTATAGTCCAAGTAGCCGTGCATAATCGACATGGCATTAGAAATCGCAGTCTATGTTATTTCTTGCTATATTTCTATCTATAGAAGCGTGGTCTCAAATCTTGGTTATCAAGGAACCATCCAGGAAAGAAACTTGTACTAGGAGTGCCGTTTTATGGATTTCTATTTAACCTAACGAATAGAGAGAAACTTCAACTTGAAATACAAGATTCAGACAAAAACACTGTTTCCCATAAGCAGGTGACTTGGTGAAATTATGTTGAAATAACACTGCACGGAGTTGTATTGTACTTCTAGTGAAGTAAAACAATGAACGGTGTTAAAATAAATATCGTATGACACAATTACCAGCTCTTACCCATCTACACTACACATCGACTACTACATAAACGGATTGCTACCGGCTCCGTGAGTGTTTAACATATTTTGCATATATATATATATATATATATATATATATATATATATATATATATATATATATATATATATATATATATATATATATATATATATATATATATATATATATATATATTAGAGATGATGTTCGATAAAAAAAATTAATCGAAATTTACGCATGATTAAAATTTTTATCGCAAATTAACGCATGTTTAATCGAAAAAATATTTTATTTATTATTCATAAAATTTTTTAATCTATTAACACGGCTTCTTAAAATAGTAAATTAGATTAATGGCATAGTCTTGTTTATTCAGCCAATAGCTTTAACAGACCAGTTTACTCACATGCGTCGGTTCTATTGATGGTGTCTTCTTGTTAACAACACAACCAGAAAAAGAAAAAAAGCGTTCACAAGGGACAGTTGTGGGTGTGGCAGGGGATGCTAAATATTTTTTAGCCAAAACTGGGTATTTGTCATTATGTAACATCCACCATTTTAATGGACCCAAGTCATTTTCCATTGGTTGCTCCAGTCTGTACTTGTCATCAACCGTCGGGGTGGAGCAAAGCATCAATTGTTAATATTCAGAATCTGATTATAGTTCCTGCATTGGCGCTTTCTTTCGTGGCTGTTCTGATGTTTGTTTATCATCATTAGCAACTCCTGATTCTTTTACAATTATTTCAAGCTGTTGCCAAACATCTCAATTATCCTTATTCAAGCATCTCAGATTTTTTCAACGAGATCCAGAGCAGTAGTAATTTTCAGCCAGAATAGGTTAAGGTATCGTTTGGGTCGCACTAGATCTTTCAATAATTCTGAAAAATACAACCACTGTCTTGTGTACAGATTTGTGCATTAGCCGAATATGGACACTGATTCACAGGAGTCATGTATAGGAAACTATTAGTGCAGCTATTAACTGCTTGTCCAGCAAGATACTCTATTTTCCAATGCGATGCATATTATTCGAAAAAAAAGGTTTACACAACATTTCTAGCATCTTTATTGTGACATAATTGTAACCATTTTCACTAAACACATAACTGTAATCTGTTTCACTAAACACTTGTTCTTTTACCTCTGCCAATGCATTACTGTATATAATGTACACTAATGAATGAAACATTTATATTTTTACATCGACTGGGAAGGGAGTAGAGGGTTTACACCTTCAATTTATATTACAAATGGGGATTTTGTCCACATACATGGGAGGGGGGGTGCGAAATGCGACTGGGTGTTTGTAGATCAACGTAGTAAATGAACAGACTTTAACAGGCAAACTGTAGAGCGAAAATCTATCATTTATCGATTTCGCACCACTCTTAAAAATCATCGTTTTGGTGAAATTATCGCACTAAGATTTGTCTTAAAAATTTTAATCGCAATTTTTTTTTCTTGTTAATCGCACGTTAACGCAGTTTAATGAGTAGCCCTAATATAAATGTATGTATATATTTTGTCACGGGTTGTAATTTAGCGAAAACATTCCCACTTTATTACAAACCTTGATTTGCACGGCAACCCCCTAAAAGTACATGTTCCATTATCTCCCCCCCCCCCCAATTCCTACACCCATCCCCCGTAATTACGTCATACAGCAGGTGGTCAGCGAAGCTTAGATGAAAGACCTACATTCCAACGAGTGAAGCGAGGGGTCAGGAATTTATAAGGAAGATGTCATGTTGCACCTCGGAATTTTCTCCGACCACTCGACCACTGTTCGGCTACCGACAAAGAATAGATGTCCGTTCAGATGTCTGGCTACTATTGCCTTTGTCGGTATGACGTACCTTCACCCCCCTTTAGGGCGGGGAATTAGCGACCACTGATTGAAGGGTAAAGAGCGTGGATGGATGATTGGTCGAGGGGTCACGTGTGGAAGTATGAGAGAACGCGATAGATAGATTATTCGACTTAGGTTTCTCGTAGAGAACGGCCGACGAGAGAGAGAGAGAGAGATCATGAAACGTCCTTTTCACTTTATTCATTTTTATTGGAATATTTTTGCTGTATCTTTGCAAGCCACCAGACCCTGTTTACGACCGGTGCCTTTATGTAAATAAATATCTTCTTGTTATTATACAAGACCTGATGGTTTATTTTCGTCATGTATTGTACGTTTGATCGCCTGTGAAACTCTGTGCAGAGACACAAATACAAATACAAATCCTAATTAAGTCAGCAACTCATACACTTAGACGACAAACTAAGGATACCTTAATAGGGGCCCTCAACATATATATATATTAGGATGATTAAAAAAATGAAGTTTTGAATTTTTCATGGGGCACCATCTAAAAATGTTCCAATATATGAAAAAAATAAATCTGTAAAATTTTTATTGATTTTGACACATGTTGAATGGTTGCTACCACATTGTGAATTTTACGAATTTCAATTATTTTACCCCTTGTTGGTAATAACGTGACTGCCTGACTGACTATGCCCAAAACATATTATTAATTAATGCGAAATGATGAAGGTACAATGCCACTCTTATTTATTTTAGTTAATTTTAATCTTTGCTGTTAATTATTCTTTGTTAAATTTTTTTGTCTAATTTCTTTGGCAGCGTTTACACAAAATCAATATTATAATATCACTCAGTTAAATTTTTGTATTCTATCTCTTAAAATCGTTTCAACTAGTTTAATGAAGATGTCCAGTAGTATAGCAAAATTCAATGGAGCATGTGTCCTACTGGAGCGAAAGATGCAGAAGGAAATGTTGTGGCTGGCCTGTCGTCATCATATGCTTGAAATTATGTTGGAAGCAGGTGTGAAGCATTCATTTGATCCTTCTACAAGTCCAGACATAGCAATCATTAAGTGGTTTAAAGAACACTCGTCACTCATTGTTAAATCAACATTTTAGACTGTTTTAACAGATGAGTCTAGTACATCAGTCGTTGTTGACATTGCTGAAGAAATTATCGAATTAGCACAAAAACATCTCACAACTTTTCAACATCGTGACGATTATCGAAAGCTAATTGACTTAGTCATTATTTATCTTGGAGGAATTCCAGCAAATAATATATCATTTAAACAGCCAGCAGGACTTCATCGTGCTAGGTGGATGGCCAAAATATGGCTATTTCGGGCCCAATTTCGACTTAGCAAAAGAAGAACGGAGTCTCAGAAACATATGATTTTTACCACAAGAATTTATACAAGATCCTGGTTTACAGCACCGTCAGCCATTTTAGCTCCTCGAAATGATCTCTACCTTATCACAAGCCTACAAAGGTTTGGGTTAACATTAGTTGGACTAATTAATTTAATGTGCCAAGAGAATAGTGAAGTTGTTAATATTATAAAACTTATTGTATCATTTATTTATTTGCTTGCAGCTATCCTGATTCACATATTTCAGCGGTGGCTTTGAAAAAATTCTACGACACCTCTGGTATTTATCAGAAGAACTTGTTGCATTGACTTTTTTGATGATGAAGTACCACTTGATATAAAACAGAAAATGGTGAAATGTTTGAAAACAAATGGTTTACCTGGCTCGTTGAAAAAAGCAACAATTGATCAATCTCTGATAGAATTCAAAGAACTTGATGATTTTGTTTCAGATAACATCTTTCGTTTTTTTGCCATTTTTGGACTGTCATCTGAATTTTTTAGCAGTGATCCAGATAGTTGGGAGACCAATGAAACCTTCAAAAAAGCAAAAGCTGAACTATCCTTTCTCAGAGTTGTGAATGACATAGCAGAACTTGGAGTATCTCTTATTAAGAGTACAATTAACTTCACACAAACAATGAAGAACAGAAACAGCTGATGGTTGTGAAACAGTATAGACAGAACTGCCCAGACAGGAACAAGTCAACATTGGTGCAGTTGAACCAAGATTTTAATTATTAATTTAATTGTTTGTATAATTTTTATTAAACAAGTAAAATAACTTTAGATTTGTTTAACAGGTAATGAATATACTGATTTTTTCATTATTATTATTTGTTAAAACTAAACATGGCGGTAGCACCCTCTTAATATTGTCCAAAAAATTTAAAATTTTTACTGAATTTTTTTTTCATATATTGGAACATTTTTTGGGGGTGCCCAAAGTTAAATTCAAAATTTTATTTTTTACCATATTGTTTTGAATCACCCTAATATATATATATATATATATATATATATATATATATATATATTAGGGTGCATCACCAAAAATTTTTTTTTATAATTGATCTGTCTGCTATTTAAATGTGTTCCATTGATCAAAAAAAGCATTGTGTAAAAAAAATATAAAATATTTGACAATATTTAGAGGTCCCCCGGACTTCAACAAAGTTTGCATAATTAAGCGAAAACTAGATAAAACCATCCTTCTTGTAAAGTCTTACAGATTTACATACAAAAAGTGAAGCGCTATATAAACTGTTTTATAGTCTTTGGTTTTATAATGTTTGGTAGCTATGATTGATTTTGATAAGCAGTTGTGCTAGAAATAAAATTGAAAATTCACATTATATTAGCAAAAACAATACTTTTCCTTAACGCATATTGATGACCAAGTCAAGCATTTTAATTTCTTTATTTATATTATTTTAATTTCTGATACACACAACCTATAAAATCAGAACATGGAAATGATATGAAAAACAACAATAAAATGTTTACACCTTCTAAGGAAATGCTGGCTGACCCTGAATCAAGTTAATGCTTTCTACGAAAAAGAAAACATTCCAATGGTGACAGAGAGGAGAGCTTGTGAGAAGATTGTTCAGCTTCTTGATGAATACAATAAACTTCGTTCAATTGATAAAAGTCGTCGAAACACACCAGCCACCAAACGTAAACTGGAACAAATGAAATCTATGTTGGCAACAACTTTTCAACTGTGGCCACCAAATGTCGAGACTATTATCAAGAATGCAGAAGATCTTGCATTCTTGAGGTCTATGAAAGGAGACAGGTCTTCCATCTTTGGATCATTTGACAAAACACTTGCAAAAAAAGTCGCTCGACGCCATTCACGAGATGTCACAACATTGGAACGTCAGAAACGCGCAAGAGAAGAAAATGCAGCATGTTCAACGATATCAGTGCCTTCCAGCGAGGGTAGCAGTGACGAACCCGATGATTTTACTTCTAAATCTGAAGATAATATTGAGTTTGTTGATAACTGTTTGGATGATATAATGCCATTGCAAAAGCGAAGAAAGCCAACAGGAGCTTTAGTATTTGTACCTCCAGATGTTTTAAGCCGACCAAATCTTGTGTCACTAGCAACAAGATTAAAGATTACACCAACACAGCAGGCAGCTTTCACACAGGGCCTTATTAGCAAGTCTGGGGGTGATGTATCAATGGTGGCTTCTTCCTATGCCACTGCAGATCGTTCACGTCGCAAAGTTGTAAGTGAGATATCTACAAAGATCCACGACTCCTGGTAACCACCCAAACTCTGCACTCTCCACTGGGATGGCAAACTGACACCTTCTCTAAAAAAATCATCGTGTCACTGAAGAACGCATAACAATTGTTGTCGGTGATGCAAAGCAATTGAAACTTCTAGGAGTGCCAAATTATGCCAAGGCAACAAAGAAACCCGTTGGTGAAATAATTGCAGAATTAACCATGAAGCTAATGACAGAGTGGCATTGTAATGATTGTATCGTTAATATGACATTCGACACAAGAAGATCAAACACTGGTCATCAGACTGCTGCCTGCATTGCCATACAAAATATGCTGCAACGTGCTCTTCTGTGGTCAGGTTGTCGCCATCACATTGGTGAAGTTATCCTCTCGCATGTGTTTGCAGACATGAAAATAGAAGTTTCCAAATCCCCGGATATAACTTTGTTCACCAAGCTGCGAAGTAATTGGGAGTTGGTGGCACATGATTGGTCTCACGTTTGTAGTTCGTCTACGTTAGCTGACCATGATCTGAAGGCTCAAGAGCGACTGACGATAATGAGAGATGCGGTAATTGCACATGCCAACTCTAGTAAACAACCGAATTTTTGCGAGACGACTACCACGAATTCCTTAAGCTGTCCCTTGTTTACCTGAATGCTACAAATAAAGAGGTTAACAGATGCCTATTCAGGGCACGGATTGCTGACTTGGATATGTCTCTGTTGACATCGTTGTAATCCAAAAGTCGCTCCTGCACAAAGCACGATGGATGGCAAAGCTGATATATTGCCTCAAGATTGCACTGTGTGAGAAACAAATTCAATTATTGCCTCCAGGTACTATTACCACACGTGATCAAGTGCCAAAGATTCGTGCATTTGATACATTTGTAACACATGTTTATGTCGTGTGGTGGCTCACTTGCAAAAAGAGTTATGATGCACCATGGAATGATCTACAGCTCTACAAGCGACTTTTGGATTACAACGATGTCAACAGAGACATATCCAAGTCAGCAATCCGTGCCCTGAATAGGCATCTGTGATACCTCACTGCTGAAATGATCCCACTTGCTCTGTTCAGCAATGAAGTACCTGTGTTGGAAAAGCGAGCTCTAGCAGATGCTCTGCTAAGGCTTCGACCAGTGGTTGCCCTCCATACTTCACAGAATCGATTTGGAAATGGTTGGGGAAAACCACGATTCCAATCAATTGATTCTAAAACTCGGTTGTGTGATCTGGCTGGAGTTGACTCGTGGTTTACTATATACAGACTTCAACTGGACACAGAATTCCTCTAACTGCCTGTTGATGATTGGTGCCAAACAGCTTCTTACATTGCCAGTGCAGAAAATGTTGCTGCTATTAACGTTGTTAACGATTGTGCCGAGAGAGGAGTGAAACTGGCATCTGACTTTGTTGAAGCAGCGCGAACGGATGAACATTTTCAAAACATTCTTCAATTGGTAGAAATGGACCGCAAAAACATCTCAAATGTGCGTAAACCTTACAAACGTGCAACAGTGACACTGAATTAAATGCAACAGTAATAAATAATTTAATACTTTAATGTAATTTTTATATAGGCGACCTCTAAATCAACTCTGATTTGATAAATATTTTACGCAAGTTATTATTAATGATATTAGAACAAATTAGAAACATAGACAGCTCAAAAACAAACAATCAATTTTTTCCTCTATTGTGGTGATGCACCCTAAAATATATATATATATATATATATATATATATATATATATATATATATATATATTGATACAATTGCTTCTGAAGTAATAAACTTTAAAAGCGCTTGCTGGATTAATTAACCGCACGGGCTGCTTTTAAACCCTAAGCCTTAATATACCCACCCTTGCGTTGTGGGTAGAGAAAATAATTTGTATCAATGTAAGATACTGATACATACATTTGTATCATTGTAAGATACTGATACATACATTTACATCATTGTAAGTTACTGATACATACATTTGTATCATTGTAAGATACTGATACATACATTTGTATCATTATAAGTTAATGATACATATATTTGTATCATTGTAAGTTACTGATACATACATTTGTATCATTGTAAGATACTGATACATACATTTGTATCATTGTAAGATACTGATACATACATTTGTATTATTGTAAGATACTGATACATGCATTTGTATCATTGTAAGCTACTGATACATGCATTTGTATCATTGTAAGCTACTGATACATACATTTGTATCATTGTAAGATACTGATACATACATTTGTATCATTGTAATAATGATACATACATTTGATGAGCCCAACTAATAATATTTAGAGCAGTGAAATTACGACATATAATGTTTCTCTATTGTATATCAATTAAAAAAGGGAAATTTATTATATATGTTACCGGCAAAGTGTGAAATCGGGCATTCTGTAGAATGTCTAGGCAATGTATAGAATGCCTGAATTTTTCAGGCAAAGTATGAAATAAATTGCTATTTCATACATTGCCTAGGCATTCTATAAAATGCCGAGATCCCGTTCGGCAAAGTATGTAATTGGCCTTGCTAGGAACTAGAGTAAATTTAGAGACAGGCAATCCCCTTCGACGTTATATGATAAGAAGACATATCAGAAGTAGGAGTAATCAGAGGCGCCGAGAGCCAACTAGGGCCCCAGGGCAGGATAACATTGCTGGCCCCTATTTAAACAATGAGTCGTGAAAAAATTGACATGGTCGGGGCGGCCGGGCCCCCTTACAGATGCGGGCCCCCTGGCAATGACCCCCTTACCCTCCCTCTCGGCTTGCCTCGGAGTAATGCAAATAATGGTTGACAAGTTGACAGACACAGGCCCGTAGCGTGCGGGGGAGGCCAGGGGGCCGGGCCCCCTGCGTTTTGTCTGGCCCCTCTGCTTATTTGTTCTACTTAGTAAAATGTATTACCTGGCCCCTGCTATTGTCTGGCCCCTGCTGTAGAATGCCTGGCCCCTCCTGTAGAATTTTTACGCTACGGGGCTGGTCATGTGTATATGCAAGACAAAATGCCAAACTATGCGGTGTCTTTGTGTGAAAAAGAAAATTAAATGCAATTCAAAATGCCATGCTAGTCTTCCCTACTGCAACAAGTAGCATTCCAGTTGTGTTCTGCTTGTTTTCACTAGAAAAACATCTTTTTTATTATTTACCAATCCTTCACTAAATCGTGAAATATGAACATGACAGATCAAAGTACCAAAATATAAAGTGTTTTGTGTGAAAGAAGAAAATTAAGTGCAGTACAATTCTAAGTGTGAATCCAGTCTTACCTACTAAAGCAAATACTTCAATCTCAGCTCTCCTGTCGTTGTTTTTTTCCGGTATGAACATCATATGCTTAATTTTGCATTCATTCCATATTTAAATACGTTTTTATCAATAAAGGCTTTTGTTGTTCTTTTCTGATACTTTGCCTAAACGACACTAGTCATTCTATACAATGCCTAGGCAATGTATAGAATGCCTAGGAAAAGTATGCACAATTTAAAAATTTTATACTTTGCCTAAAACCACCAGGCATTCTATAGAATGCCGGCATTTCACACTTTGCCGGTAACATATATACTAGCCAGAAACCATGTAATTGTTATCATTCCGCTCTTCTTCTTATAGTGTATTGGTTGAATCCGCTTTTCTTGGCCGCAATTTATCTGAAAACAAACATTATCGTGTTCATCCGTCTAATCATGTACCACTGAAGTCAAAATAATTCAGTAATTATAAAATAACTCTTTGCATATAGACTTTTATTCAGCTTTTCGACATATTTTCGAAATAATGTGTTGTTTTCGAAATTAAAAATCTTATTAGTTGTTGTTTCTTTTCCTTGCAGTAACCTAAAGAATAAAGTATTTCTTTAAAAAAGTTAAAAATTTTTCTTAAAGAGATCTAATTATTTGTTGTTAATTTTCATTAAAACAACCAAAAGGTTAAATTATAGAAAAAAAAACATTAAATTAAAAAGAACAACATTATGACCGTACAAGGAGTAGAACCTAAATAGCCAGCATAAAAAAAGGAAGTGGCTACCATTCCAGCCAACTGGAATTATTTTTTTTCCGGCGTCCAGCTATAGATGTGCGCATGCGTGACTAGACGGATTCCGTATTATTTTTTTTCGGGGTCCGTCTATAGATATTGCGCATGTGCGGCAGACGGACTGCATATTATTGCATATTTTTTTTTTGTTTTCGGGGCTAGGGTTAGAGTTAGAATTAGGGTTAGGGTTAGGATTAGGGTTAGGATTAGGGTTAGGATTAGGATTAGGGTTAGGATTAGCTGTTAAGGTAAGTTGTAATATCTATAGCTGGATCCCGAAAAAAAAACAATACGGCGTCCGTCTAGTCGCGCATGCGCAATATCTATAGACGGACCCCGAAAAAAATAATACGAAATCCGTCTTGTCGCGCATGCGCACAACTATAGCTGGACGCCAAAAAAAATATTAATTCAAGTTGGCTGGCATGGTAGTCACTGCGTAAAAAATGCAACTTTATTTACGAAATTAAATACGACAAACTCAGCTTTTCTCTTAGGTCGGAGAATTTTCTATTCTTTCTATTGTTTACGTTTGATGATTTTAAGATGCTCTCTGTTGTTAAAAAAAACAAAAATAATTTGAATGATAATATGTTAATATTTTTAGCGCATTTTCGAGAAAAAATGACCTATTGTCCCTGTTTTGTCCGCCTGTCGTCACTCGAGATCTCAGCAACCATAAGTCCTAGACTCATGATGTATATACCATTTTGTAGGTCTTGGCCTGCCATGTGTGCATCAAAAGTCCATTTAACGATCTGACCTCTTAGGGCTGGGCTGGGCATCAGTGTTTTTACCGTTTTTTACTATATAAGCTATATTAATAATTATGTCATTTTATGGCCCCATTCTACACCTTATACGTTAAATAACCCATTCATTTGGTGCGAAATACTGCACTTAGTTTTTTGCAGCTCGTAGTTGCACCAAGATTGGAAATAACAATTTATCAAACAATAATTGACGGAGTTTTCAGACGATTAAATGACTACAATTTAGAATGTTTCAATCTAAGATTGGTGCCAAATTCCGTTACTGTGTACTATATTTAGCACCAGTAGCTTCCCTTGTTTTAGACAAGAGTGTGACCTATTCGCCATACATATTTAATTTTATTTATTAAGAAACTCATCAACTTTGGGTTCTGAGTTTAGTTGAAAGTATCAGAGCTATGCAACAATTGATGGAGTTTTCGGACGATTAAATGACTACAATTTAGAATGTTTTCAATTATGAGTCCCTATTTCAGTGACCGCAAACCACTTGTAATTATATTTAAGATAAATATTTACTGAAAGCTAACATACATACTGATACAAAAACACGAAAATGCGATAACACGTCCAGGTTTCTCGTCACAACGAATAAATCTTTTTCGCGAGGGTGGTGGTACTGTGGCTAATGAGGACTATCCAAGATTGCAGTATTTACAGCTGGCGGTGGGGACAGATGTGGTCGGCACACAACACCCTTCCACTCTGTCCCACTCGAGCACACCTGCGCAGCCTGCCATTTTGGGTACAGGCACACTACACCCTCCCCTCTGTCCGGAAAAACCCCTTGCCTTAACTTTCTGGCCGATTGGCCAGTTAAAGCAAGTAATAAAAACCCATCTTTCTGCCATCCCGGCAGATGATAGCGGGCACACTCACCCCGCCGCTCTGTAGGGATGGCAGACATGCATCAGCGCCGCCAACAGTGCTAGTGTGGTAGGCACACTACACCCTTTTGAAGGAGTAGAGAATAAATTAAAAAGTCACATTTTCAAAATTTTATATCTCTTAAACTATTTGAGCTATAGTGATAAATTTTATGTCCACCAGCTTAGATTCTCGAGTTCTTGCCATATTCATGTTGAAAAAAAGCTGTAAAACCATTTTAAAAAATCACGAATTCTTGCACGACCGTGAAAATGGCCGATAGTCAAGTTGGCAACGCTACTCCAGTCACAATAAATTGAACTTTATTGGGACTTAAACACCTAGATGGTAAGTAAAAACGATAAAAACGTGTAGATAAATAGTTACAAGAGTAGAATTTTATTCCTTACTCTTTAAGTTTATATTTCTTTGGAAATATTTATTGTTGCAGTGTTATAATAACTTTAATATGATAAACCTAGAGCCGTATTTTGATGCTTTTATACATCTCAATCGATGTACCCCCCTACATTTATGCGGACACTTCTTTTTTTTTCTGGCTTTTTTTTAGAGATAGAGAGATAATATTTTCTAAAGATTATAAATTCAAAATCAATAGTATATTTTTTACAATGAAGTAGATAGTTTTATTATCTCAAATTTAAACTAAATATAACAGGTCACGGGTCATAATTGGTTGTCAATGTAAACATAGTAGATTGTAGGCCGACCAATTAACATATATATTATTGAATGGATATTTGTTCAACCAATGTTGTAATATAACTGTTTTTTAGTCTACACCGAAATTCATCTATTATTCTAAGTCATGAATGGCCCTTTGATAATGTCATAAATTATCTTTTTATCGGAGCCGGTGAACAACTCAATACTTTATAGAAGATTTCTTGTGCTACCGCTAGTTGGAGTGAATCACATTTATTGCCTTGCTACTAAACTAATAATACATTCTTCTTCAAATGGCAAGTCATGGACACATGTAACTGTTACGCCTGTAATTTTTTAAATTAAAATTTCTCTTAGCCACTCATGCGTTTGTATTATTATTAAGTATCTTCTAACTTATACAGCCGCTAAGCTTGTCCGGGACGCGGCGGGCGGTATGTTCTATAAATAAACGACCTCCAGAAATAAATAAAACAATAGTATTTGATAAAGTAATCACGTGACCTGCAAGGTCACGAAAACATAGTTCAAATTACGTCTTCGATTCGATATTTCTTTTTTTAAAACTCTACAGTTTTAAATAGTTTCTGTGGTTTTTTATTATGAAATGTAAACGTCCTAAATATTAAATAATAATAATAACATATAATATCAATCCAATTATTTTAGTTTTTATTACAACAGATAGCATTTTAATCAGTCTAGGTCACTAGCGAGCGCGTTCGTTAATAACCTATGACCTATGACGTCCCCATAGGTCAATTTTTTTTTTTTTTGCAGAATGGGCGCGCCGTCGCTATAAATTAAAAACAAATCCTCTATGACGTCATTTCCCGATGAGTGCTGTATCCTGTTCACGTAAATTGGCTGCGCATTTGATAATTATGCTGAGTTATTATATTTTGTTAACATTGTGTACTGGAGGTTATTGGTCCCTCGATGGATTACTTTTTGACGATGGTTTGTTGGTTATGGCAGCCACATCTTTTGACGTATGAAATGTAGGTCATTTCTGCACATTAGGAAGGTGGCATAAATTAGCACCTAATTAAATTAATTAAATTGATTAGGAAGGGAGTTAAAATTACACCTAGATTTCCCGGGCAACGCCTGGCTTAATATCTAGTATTATTAATATTAGTTCAGTTTGAATACTGGTATTATAAATATATTGAAGTTTGAACATCTTTTAGCTTTAATTAAACATGGTTCTCACAAATTTTAAAAAAAATAACCGGTAATCAAATTAAGTAACACATAGAAAAGACTTTTATGTGTTTAAATACCATATCAGCATAACTCATTTAAATGGTATATGCTTACATTAACTTAAAAGTAAAATTACTTAAATTTCGAAAGTTGCACTTATTTAGGTGAGCTCCTGTATTTGTAAAATGCGAAAATTATTTGTTTGCATTCTGTGACTTATGAAATAATTAGAATATAATTGAAATGTATGCATCTAATGTTACTGTTCCTATTGTTACTAATATAACTTTTCAAAAAATACTTAATAGTGGCTTTTTCCCTAATTAAAAGTATTTTTATAGATTTTTTACATTCATGGATTTATCCTTCCTTGTTACATAATCTCTATACTTATAAGACGCATTTGCTGTCTGTCTGTTCCCTTATAACTCAAGATCCAGACAACCAAATAACGTGAAATTTGGTACACGTACACATAATTACATGGAGAAGGTTATAGGACATGTTTCGTTTCATCTCGATGGGTAGTTAAATTGTAATAAATTATTTTTATTTTAGTATTTTACTATATTAAAAGTAATCTTGACGGCGCCATAAATAAAACTCTTCTGTGACGTCGTTTCCTGATGATACATTTTTAAAAGAGGGGTAACTTCCGGAAACTCCAATTGTAAACATGGTGAAATCAATAGTCATATCTATTTACCTATCGTTTTATGTATTCAGAAGATTAAAATTAAAGGTGCACTTTAATAAACCGAAATACGTTAATTAAAACGTTTCTGTGACATTATTAACATTATTAATACAATCTCAATGGGTAGTTTAATTGTAATTAACTATTTTAGTATTTTACTATATTAAAGTATTCACAGTATGGGATCGCCTTCACTATAAATAAAAATCATCTGTGACGTCATTTCCCGATGATGAACTTGCGCGCGGGTGCTTTAAATGTTATTGCATTCAAATTATATCAATGCAGAAGTAATTCCCTGTATTCGCGCACCAAGTGAATGTGTAATTGAACGGACGGAGAAGAAAGGGTTAGGGACGGAAAAAAAATAAAATATTGTTTTTTTTTTTTTTTCATGCTGCAAGTACCCGGCTTTGCCCGGGATTAAAATAAGGTTTTCTGTTTATTTAAGAAGCGTAATTTGACGTTTAATTGTACAGAGAGAGGGAAGGGGGGGAGAGATAAAGAGAGGGGGCAGGGAGGGAGAGGGAAGGAGGGGACAGGGGGAGGGGGAGAGAGAGGAGGGAGGGAGAGAGAGAGAGGTGGGTAGGGAGGGAGATAAAGGGGCAGGGAGATAAAGGGGGGAGGGAGGGAAGAGGGAGGGTTAGTGGGGAGAGAGGGAGAGAGAAAGGAAGGAAAGAGAAAGAGAAAGAAGGAGAGGAGAGGCGGGAGTAGGGAGGGAGATAGAGGAGGAGGGAGGGGAGGGAGAGAGATAAATTAAGAGGGAGGGAGAGAGAGATAAAGAGAGAGGGTGCAGGGAGAGAGAGGAAATGATGGAGGGAGGGGGAGGGAGAGAGAGAGGAAGAGAGGAAGAGAGGGAGAGGGAGGGAGGGAGAAAGGAGGGAGAGAAAGGGGAGGGAAGGAGAGAGGATGGGAGAAATGGGATGGAGAGAGAGACAAAGAGAGAGGGGGCAGGGAGGGAGAGAGGGGTAGGAGGAAGGGAGGAAGTGGAGAGTGGGGGGACGGGGGTGAGAGAAAGAAGGGAGGGAGATAGAGGGAGATGGGTGAGTTAGGGAGGGAAGGAGAGGGAGGGAGGGAGAAAGGGAGGGAGGGAGGGAGAAAAAGAGGGAGGGGGTAAGGAGGGAGAGAGAGGGGGAGGGAGGGAGGGAGGGAGAGAGGGGGTAGGGAGAAAACAAAAGGTAAACAGGAAACCTTATTTTAAACCCGGGCAAAGCCGGGTACTTGCAACTAGTAAATATATATATATATCTCAATATTGACCCAATGATAGTCTATCACTGTGCCAAAAAAATGTGCAGGGTAGAGCTAGTAAATTGTATTGTTTGTATTAAAAAATAAGAAACTGTAAAGTTCCCTTAAGCCCCTATGGGCTCATCGGGGCAGATCAAGTGAAGATCGCATCTGTTTTAGTAAAGGCGGCTGGGCGTTGTGCTAACCACACAATCCCTTTATATGCCGAAGTTAATAAAACAGATGAGCAGATTAAAAAATAAAACGTCTATTTATTTCTATGATTTGTCATGTTATATTTTAAAAGCAATTTAAGAATAGTAGAGTGTAACTCCACCAGAAACCACGAGCAACATGGAAAACTCATTATACCACGAAAGAGAAACTCCTCGAGTTGTGTGACCCTCACCCACATCTTTAATGATTGCCTTGTATCTTATTTACTTTTTTGTTTATTTTACTAGTTATCAAAGGCCCGGTACCCGGACCGGCGAGTAGGCACACAGTTGGAGTTGAAAATGGTGATATATATTTTAGCGCGTTAACAATCAGTCTATATCAGAGGTGTGCGGATCTTGAAATTTAGCGTCCGCGTCCGTCCGCGGATTTCTATCAATGATCCGCGTCCGCAGAATCTTACAACATTGGTCCGCAGTCAGTCCGCATTGCTAAAATTTAGCTGTTTAAATGACTTGAAATTTTTTATGGTAACGCTAAAGAAGATCCGCGTCAGTCCGCGAGTCCGCAACTTAACCAGTCCGCTGATTCGGAAAAGTCTGCGGATCTGCGTCCGCAAGCGGACGCGTCCGCTGTCCGCTCATCTCTGGTCTATATACTTGCAGTGGCCCCAAGGACATGAACAGATTATTGTAGCCAAAATACATTTGAAAATATGGACACCTAATAATACATCAAATAAAATTCATATGTTAAATAGTTCCTCCCAAAAAAAATAATCCTCACTATGGGTAGACATAAACAACAACTCTTAAAATCATATTCCTTCATAATATTTTAATGGACTCCTTTCCAAACAGTTATTCATTTAATGTTTTATGATGTTCAACATGGCGTATTTAAAAAAAAAAGAGAGACGTGAGTGAGTGCTTGTGTTAAGCAAAACGCTACATGTTTACCAGGTGGTTTATTTACTGTTTTACATTGTAGCATAGTACAATTAACTAAGAAAAATTGCCGACCCGGCAGTGCAGAACCTAGGAATTTACGGGCCCGGTGGCTTGGCCTCTTTGGGGGCTGCCCCTGCATTTTGGCATGAGATAATTTTTGACGCTTCTCAAGCTTGGTCCCGAGAAGAAAGAATCGTTGTGTAGCTTTAGCTGACCTTCAATTAAAAACATAGTATTCCATCAATGCAGTTGAGGCCGCAGACGCAGAAAACATTAGGCCTCTTAAAAAGAAAGACATATCAAAGCTTTCAACATTATAGTTCTGTGAAGCCAATGCCGAACCAAGGGATTTTAGGCATCTTCGGGAGCCACTACATTTTGACATGAGATAATGTACTTAATATTTAGTTTAAAAATATTTTGGCGGCCCTCCTGAAACTGGGCCCCCTCCATACACCCTCTGTGTGAAGCCCCCATCATAAATGATTAGTTTGCATTGTAAACGTTGTGTACGGCGCTACTCAAAATCAACCCTTATTCATTTCATTCATGTGACGTAATAGTCAAAAAATAAAAAAAAAGTGACGTATATAAGGTTAGTAATAAAGGGAAATAATTGTACATTAGAAATAGACATATTTTAGAAATAATAACAATTTAAACAATATAAATATTACATTATATTTAGCTATCCATAATTTTGGTTTAAAATTGAGATTGTGGAACATAACACAGAATATTAATTGAACGATTTCTGTAAATATTTCTTTTACGATCGCTTCTCATTTATTAACAAATTGAACACCATAGATTTATTACGTTACTGTGAGATATAGATAGGCCTTTGGAACCACTTTTGCTTAAAAATTTGTTTCGGAGAGTATCACAGAATATATGGCATGATTTTGTGTTACTTCTCCTAAGATCGCTTCTTGCCCTTTGGTAATGATTGAGGCGGTCGAAAACAGTATCACATTGTGATTGCCATTAGGCATTCACGATCTCCTGCCGTATGTTAGTGCACGGGGTTTTGTCACCTCGGCACTAAACATACGGCTGGTCCAATGTCAATTCTGGCAGCCATGTAGGAGACTTTTTACTCGGCTGGCCAGTTGGTAGCCGGATTATGCATGTCAAGAAGAAAACAGTAAATGTTTCTGCCATCTTTGAATTGTCTATGCCGCCATCTTGGATGAATTGTTTATGCCGCCATGTTGGATGACAGACGGAAGTAGCGATGACAGACGGAAGTCGCGATGACAGACGGAAGTAGCGATGACAGACGGAAGTAGCGATGACAGACGGAAACCGGAACATATGATGTAAAATTTGTATTATAGATGTATATGATCAGTTTTATTTCCAGGTTTGTAGAATCCTTTACAGCGAGAATGTAACATACATTTATGCCGTCAATCGCCAGAAGCCCTACGTTGTCACTACTGAATTTCGGCTTGACTTTGAGAACAATGAAAGCATAGAAGAAAAGGTAAATTCTTATAATTTTACATAAACGTCAATCTATATGTATTAGAGTACTTCTATTTATTTCAGAGTGTTTAACAAAATAATATTCGCCAATTATACGTTTATTGCATTAATCTTTAGTTAGCGGATGGTATTTTTTTTATTATCAAACACATTATTTTGTTTCTCAGGTTTCCCTGGTGATCAAACAACACCTCGGTGGCGTGGCAGTTTTTTATGTTAATGACGATGACGTGGCAGGCATCTTCTGCCCGGATGGTCCATTCTCTTTGATGAGGTCTCTCTACTTGGCCTGTTTAAATATGAAGCTATTCGATCCAATTAGTTGAAATAATGTGCATCAAATTAAACAGAGTTGCCAAACATTTTATGTCGTAAATAGATCATGTTGTATGTTACCATAATGCTTGTTGTACAGATTCTAGTACTGAACTGACTGGAACAATAATTAATTTACATGCGGGGATAATACTGCATAATCAAAGGAAAAATAAGTTATAAGATACTTTACAAATCTGGTATGTGTACAGAACTTAATCCATGAGTGACTGAAAACGTCTTCTGATATAAACAAAAATTTGTTTCATTAGATTAGGTAAAAAGAAAACCTTTAGTAATTAGTAATCATATAATCCATTATTCTGAGTACGAATATAGACTTTTCGATTTTACGATAAAAAGATGAAAACAACTACAACCGAATGTGAAATCATGTTACATAAAGCATTTTGAAATTTGCAAACCTTTTGGTTGCTAACTATATGAAGACTTGAACCGTTTCCCTCAGCCCTAAAGGGAGCAGCCGGGGCATATAAAGTGAGGAGTTTAGATATTACTTTAAACACAGCAAATTAGGAGGTTATGCGGCTAGCATAAAGCCCAGCTGTCATACCTTACCAATTTCAATTCAGGTACCTGATTAATGCTAGGTACTTGGGGTACTTTCAACCATATTTCACTAGGACATGGACAATTGCATTGGGTTGCACTGATAAAAAAACATGTCACCCTAGGGTTGATCGCCGAGAACTTTGCAACGCTCGACCATTCGCCTAATTCTTATGGGGAGATTTTAATTACTTTCGCTTTCTGTGGGCTAGTCGTGTGAGTTTTCAAATCATGTAACTCAATTTAGGACCTGTTCTAACTTAATGAGAAGGCAAACATTTAGCTTATGTTTAGATTTTACATGGCAATACATGATTTTACAACTTTATGTATTACATCTTGAACAATTAGGAAGCTAAATACTTTATAGCAATATTTATTGTGGGAAAAATTTTGCCTTGAGCATTTATGACAATAAATAAACAAACCCTATCTGCAATACTTAAGTGCTTGAAATTAGACTTTTATACATGTGGCAGTCAGAATTGTTGTTGCATAAAAAATTCTAATAGGAATATCTGTTGCGGGCAGGCTCGCCAAATGTGGCGTTATAAAATATGCTGATATTTATGGAGGGCAGTCTCGCCAGGTGATTTATATATAGTCAACAAATCTTTAACTCTAACTAATAACTGTACTCATATGAAAGCAACATAACTCAGGAGTATACACTACCACACTTAGTTTAATGCATATATATATATATATATATATATATATATATATATATATATATATATATATATATATAACTTTAGCAAAACTTAATATTTTACACTAGAATGCAACTTAGTACACTTCTCTTCTGGATATATATATATCTATCTATGCCTACTGTCAGCACTATTCTCTCATCTAATAAATACTCTATTGCATATTTTCTACCAACTCTATCGCCTGCTACATATCCTCTCTCGACTCGATCGCCTGCTACATATCCTCTCTCGACTGCCGTTAACTTACTCTATCTTAACTTTATAATGGTCGGAGGGGAAGGGGGGGTTGATCACGCTCTCAATGCATGATGACTCATTACTGACGACAAAGTAAGTTGGGGCTAGGCCATGACCATGACCTTGAGTTACATACTGTAAGGGTGTAAGGTTTGGCTTAGATGTAAAACTGGAGGCGTACGGTAGCGTGGTGTTGTTTCATATGTTCATCACAAGTATTCACAAACATCTCACAAATGAAAGTCTCAAGGCCGTACAGCTGATTCAATAACACATTTATTGCACGAAGACGTTAAAGTAGAAAACATGCTAAATCATACTTGTCTATTAAACTGATTCTCATAGAGAAAACTAAACACAACCTCCTAGCTGAAGCTCAAGTAAGTAACTAAGTTCTAGAACAAAAACAAGTATCCAAGTAAATCTCCAAGTGACAAGTTACGTTCTTGTTTCGTCACATTACAACATAAAAAAACTAGCATCTTCAGTTAATTAAAAACTGTGATTAAACACATGCATCAAACAATATTAAAAACAATACCTTTACACATACCAAGGTCAACTCAGATGAATCACTTGTTGGGGGGGGGGGGGGTCATCTGTCGGTTTAGAACAGGGGGGTGGGGAAGGTGGGCGGGTGGGGGGTTAATTCTAAACGTAACAATACACTTCCCAAATTGACTTGCCAAATTGACTAATTATGTTAAAGAGCTCAATTCTTTGAAAACTATCAATAATAAATAGGTAGTTCAAACCGATCTGTCCGACTGATTCCCTTAGAAGTTTAAAAGATTTATATAATTACTAAGCACTAGCTGTACCCGGCCACGCATTGCCGTGGCTAAGCCCTATGTAATGTAATAGTAAGTATTGAGAAAGCCCTTGTTTCTAATTCTGTTTATAAAAAAAGACAAATAATTATCTATCATTTAAAACTATAAACAAAGAAAAATGAGTTATTTCGAGTGGATCTTTGTTTTTTAATTATTTTATGTTTACTAATGCAGTGATTTTAGATAGGGATGTGACGAAGTTTGAATTCGACAACATTTGAACTTAGACGTTTTTTTTAGCATATTCGAATCCGACGGATTTTAAAAAAAATCCGATCTGATTTGAATTTGAAAAACGCAGTGGCTAGAGTTCGTCTAGACGTATTTTTTTTAATAGTTAAGATGTCCGCATGCACGGCAATTATTTATTGATTTTTTCGGGTCTTATTGATTTTTTCGGGTCTGTCCAAGCCTAATAAAGGCGGAGGAAACAATATCATTCAAACTACAAAAATTAACGAATAAAAAAAAATTATGCGCTAAGTTAGCTTCTATCCCCCCATCCCTTTTTCCCAGAAACATTAAAATACACGTTTTTTTTTCTTATACTTATATTAAATACCAACGAAGTCTTGGGGGAAAAAGTGACAAATTCCTTATTTCTTGTGTGGCATTTTTTAAACAAATAAACACTGTATAGTTGTTTTTTTTCCACTATAAATAAAGATTATAAAGAATTATACATTTTTGTCTTTTTTGTTTGTTTATAAAACTTTTTTTAAGTTGATGACGTCATTTGCTGTTAATAATCGGAGAAATATGTTTCTATTGTAAACAGAATGAATGAGAACTCTCGGTGAGTCATTGGAAAAAAATTAACTAATACTAATATATGATTTTTGCTTGAAATGCAGTCTACTATTTATATTCATCAGTTAAGATAAAATAAGATAGTAAATTACGTTAAAAGATTTATGATGCTGTTTAAAGTCGGCGATCGTTTAAAGAGTTGGAAGTTAATCTCGATTGTCGCGCATGCGCACATCTATAGACGGACCGCGATAAAAAATAATACGAAGTCCGTCTAGACGAAACTCTAGCCACTGCGTTTGAAAAATTACTGTTTTAAGATCAAACAGGGGCGTAGAAATCATAACTAAAATTTAAAAAACCTAGAGACTTTCGAAAACCCGAATTAAAGAAAACAGATAAAACTAAACTACTGGACCCTTACTCAGCTGTCCATAGATTAGACGTCGTATTTGGTCATGAACGTATTTTAGATATACAATATTTTTTTTGGTTGTGCCATCATTTGTGTATATATACAAATCGTCTGACGCTTTTCTAATATAACAACCTTAGTTAGATCTTCCTCTGCTAGGCATTTTTTCGATGAACTGAAAAAAGGTACATTAAAATTAGGGCTGTTCCGGATTTGATTTTTTCAAATCCGGCCGGAGCCGGATTTTGCCGGATTTGTCAACACAAATCCGGCCGGAGCCGGATTCGGTTGTCACTTTATATTAAAGTTGTAAACATATCAGAATAGATTGGACAACCCCCCCCCCCCCCAAGTTAAGGACGGGGGATTATTGGATGTCTCAGCCTCTCAGGTAAATACAATTCTATCAATAACCTAAAACATGCTATTTTTGGGCCAAGAAATGAGGGATGGGCTATTATTATTTAATTTATTAGAAATAATATGGGAGATTATTAGAATAAGTACGATATTTGTACAGCTTGAGGAAGTTATGCTTTCCGCAAATCAAAGCGAAGCGTTCCGCTGCGCTATTTCTCACGTGAGATTTTTCAATGCGCGAAAAACCCTCGCTACACCTAAGCGAAGCGAACGTGGGCGTCAGCCGACCGGATATAATGATTTTTTTTTTATTTTCTTTTTGTTTATTTGAAGACGTCGGCAGACATTTTCTTCTTATGATATATTTTCTACAGTTATGGTATTTTACAAGTAAAAAGTGAAAAAAAAAACACTTACTTTTTGGTATAATCTGATATAATTCAAGTTGCTATATATAAATGTAAGTCTTATTTATTAATTTTAAGACATTTGAGTCGATGTTTCCAGGCAGCCATTTTGGATTGTTTACACTCGCGAAACGCGAAAATACTCTGAAAGAAGCGATGCCGCGAAATTTCTCTGCACCGCCGCGGAAATTCTACGCGGTTTGAGCATCTCCATATAAACCTTATTTTAAACCCGGGCAAAGCCGGGTACTTGCAACTAGTATATATATAGGCCTATATATATATATATATAAATGACAGAGCATTACCAATATATTTTTTTTAAGTTTTAAAAAGAATTATAAAATTTAAACAATTTTTTTTAAATACTCATGAAATAAACATTTGTTCTCACTCTTAATACAATTAGGGTAAGATATACTTACCTAATTAAAAAAAAACTGGCATAAATAAGAATGTTGGCCAGGCATACTGTATTACGTATGCTTTCGACTTTAAGACCTCATGTTTGGCAGTATGTCGCTCAACTGCCCCGTCTTCTTATTTTCAGTTACTCACTACATTGTTGCAGGTCTTCGAATATAGCAGATCTTCTTCTGCTAGACATCTTTCAAAGAACTGCGAAATTTAAATTAATGAAACATAAAATGGCAGTACATTATTAAAAAAACACTCACAAATTTTAGAAAAATAATTATCAAACATTTAAAGCTGTAAAAAAATATTTTAAAAAATACTGAGAAAAGAAACGAATATTAGTTTGCACTCTAAATAGGATTAAGTTTTAATATACTAACATACTTTTTTTTAATACCAACATAAAAGCAGTGGCGTAACTAGGGTGGGGGAGGGGGTCCAAATTTGAACGTTCCCCCGGGCCCCCCCTTGAGGGGGCCCCCAAACGAGTTTCCATTTTTTTTATTATAACACTCAATATTAAATACTAGCTGTAACCGCCACACGCTGCAGTGACTAAGCCTTCTGTAACGACCACAAGTCGGTAATGTTTTTATCACACACTTTGGAATGTCTGGAAATGCGCCATAGGTACAATGACGGTCACATTTAGCGAGAGTTTGTATTTTTTGGGGACAGTCGGGGACATACCTGTTACGTTAGATGTCCTAGTTAGGCTGGAATTAAAAGCAAGGCTAAGGTCCTTGTATTTTCCAGAGAAAAATGTTGTGATAACTCAGTGATAAGCTAATTATCTACTGTCTGGTTTCGTATACATGGCGCCAAACTTATAAATGTGCTTGATTAGTGATACAAAGAGCATTGTTGAACATTGTATGTACATTGTACAAGGATATAGATTAAACATTGTATTTTCAAGAATACGGATCATTGGGTCAGGGATGAGTTAATAAATTAAGGGGAGAATGGAGGAGAACAGGGAGGTACAGAACAGACATGCAGTTTGACAAAAATAGGCAGCACACAGGATAGAATAGTGATGTTTCAGTGAATATGGATCTTGCAGTGTATAGTTTCAATCTACTTACATTTTGAAATTATATTTTGTGTAATCGTCAAATAAAGTATATGAATCGGACTTGGCAGTTTATATCATTTATTCGGGATGTATGTGAGTGAGTACACGCTTAAATAAAGTGTCAATCCCTACCATAGAAGACAAAGACAGATCATCACAAGAACTCACAATGCACAACTAATAATACAAGTAGTTATGACACCTACTTTAATGTAAAAGTAAGTATTGAGAAAAATTTCTTTTCTAATTCAGTTGATTAATTTTCTGCAATTTTTTTTGTAAATTTCAAGGCAATTGGTGAAGAACTTTAGAAGTTATTAGTAAGGCGTGAATCCTATTAGCATTTTATTTATATAGATAAAGCCAAAGCCATGTAATCTTGCTATGCACGTAGTTATACAAGTTAGTGCAGAGGCGTCACTCGGTAGGTGCGGGCCGCACCGGGTGGCACCAACATGGGGGTGACAACAACATGAACAATTCTAAATTTCATAGCAGAAAGAACTTGGCATGGTCATTTTTATATCCGGTCATAGTCAAAAACATGATCGGTAGCACAGGGTGCCACCATACGAGCAGTTGCACAGGGTGACATCATGCAGTGCGTCTGGAGCTTAGGTAAATGAATCTAATTTAAAGCTGCTTGGATCAATCTGGAGTTTTTATAAACGCGCTAGAAAAAAGAACATTTTTTGTCCATGCTACAATCCATCTGTCTATAGACATAAATAGAAGGGTCATAGTTTGTATACTTATGTCTATTCGACTGACGAAATCTCACAATCATGGCGGATTAAACAAGTATACATAATTTTTTGTAGATTTTTTATTTGTGAAATGTAAAGAATGTTTTTTATAGAGAAACTTCACCCATGCTGAAAGAATGAGTTTAACAGAATGGGGCTACAAGAGGAAAAAGCGTGCTACAGAAAGACGAGAGAGGCTCCAAAATCAAAGAAAATTTGAAGGGTTTTTTAAGAAGAAACCTGATAATAGCATTGAAAACATAGAAGACCATGAACATGGCGGAGAAAAGTGTCACCATTCAGATAATTCATACAAAGATACAGCAGTGTAGCAACAACTGTCAATTACTTAGCAAAAACAGACTCAAGCTTACTTGGCCACAAAGAAGAACTAGATTCTCCCAGTCCTGGGAACTTCCTAGAATCTTTGAAATTTCTTGCATAATTTGATGAAGTCACTTGAATAATTCAAAATTAGTTCATAAGCTTGATAGGCAATAAAGATAGAGAATCAATTGTTTGGAAAGTCTAGCAATTTTGTTACTTTTCTCTGATGTTTGATTCCACTCCAGATGTTTCTCACAAAGAACAAGTATCCCTTAAAGTTCGTTACTTGGATGTCGAGAATTTTGAAATAAAAAAGTCATTCCTTAGTTATTTTGAAATTGTGAAGCAAGATGCACAACATTATCAAGAACTTGTTCTGAAAAGACATTGGACTAGATAGACATGTGTGCACAGGTCTAACCTAATGATAACGCAGCCACAATGAGTGGCCGTCGGTCTGGCCGGCAGAAACTTCTCTTAGACATAAATCCAAATAACATTTCTGAACTGTGATAATTACTAGCTCAACTTGGCAGCTCTTCATTCTGCTGAGATAGATCCAGCTATTGTCACCTTTTTTCATGAATTGCTCAACTTTTTTTCCAATTCACCCCAGAGACCAAACTGAAATAAACTGGAGCCGGGAAACTGAAAAAAAGGAGAGTAGTATATGGTGGAACTCAAGAGAAGAAGCTACGTCGTCAGTTTCCTTGCATCTTGACAAAGATGCTGAAGAGATAAAGACCCTTTCATGCTTTCTGCAAAGTGATGAGAAACGGACGAAACTGATCACACAATCCATCGAAAGAGCAAAAGAAGGCAATGAACGTTATGGATTTCTTGTAGGCAAAACAACCAGAAGAAAGAAAAGACTTTATAAGGAGTTGAGTTCTGATGTAGGACTGTCAATAGAACTGCAATTAAAACGTGTTGCGACAGAAGTGCTGGACAGGCTTCATATGGAGATGAAGGATAGATTCCAAAGGTTGCAAAACCATGTGGGCACCTTTGGAGTTCTTTTTAAACCAAGACAGCTGTTGAAATCTATGGATGATGACACATTTATGAAAAACTGTTACTTTTTCCTGTTTGTATGATGACATACAGGCAAATCACTTTTTCGATGGTGTCATTGATGCACGAGCACTTTAATCAACAAACCAGTACCACAATTACCAATTGACTTATTGAGGAAGCTGGCTTCATATGGTAATGACGTGTGCTCAAATCTTGCAACCTAAATCCGAATACTGCTAACTCAGGCCACTTCCATTGCATCATGTGATGCAATCAAAAAGTATATCAGGAGCACAATGACACAAGAAAGACTTAAAAGCATGGCTTTAATGTCAATGAAGTCAAAAATACTAGACACCATTGATTTAGATGATGTTATGAATGCCTTTACTGCACAGAAAACACGACGTGAGGCAATGTGAATTGAGATTTGTCACTTGTGCATTATCTCGTCACTAAACAATGGAATTATTCATTAAAAGAGTTTTAATGATTATTTTTTGTTAATTTTATTGAAATAGTGTTTCCTTTAGGATGTTGTAAGAAAAAGAAACAACAACTAATTAGATTTTTTTTAACTATTTCATAACTTTAAAAAAAATATTTTGAAAATATGTATCAAAGCTGAATACAGAGGCGTAACAAGGAAGGGGGGGATCCAAAATCGAAAGTCCCGCTGGGCTCCAGCTTGGGGGGAGCCCCCAAAATTATTTTTACATTAAATATTAAGTACATAATCTCATGTCATGGTATCGAATGTCAAAATGCAAGGCCCCCAAATCCTAGGTTCGGCAATGGCTTTACAATAGTCTATCTTCCTGCAAAGGCTTTGCAGGGTACAGCTAGTCCTAAATATTACCTAACTTTTCCTTACCATCATTTTTGTGTCACACTTTAAAAAATTCAGAGTAGCCTAAATATTTCAAATTTACTAAATAATAATAAGATTAAGAAAAGAAAATAGAGGGGATGGGGAAGCATTTATATCCGAGAATTGAACCAAATACTGATGGAGACGAATTAACGAGTGTTAGCTTTGTTTTATTCGTCCGACTTTATTAGGCTTGGGCAGACCCGAAAAAAAAGTAATAAAAAATAACTGCCGTGCATGTGCACATCTTTACTCTTAGTCTTAGACATATATCCTGACAACTAAAATATATAATTCAAAGCTGCATTTATTTAAAAAAAAATAAATATTATAAAAATATCTCCGTTTATTAACAGCAAATTACTTTATTAGGCTTGGACAGACCCGAAAAAAATTAATGCCAATTACACTCATACCTCGCTATACGGCCGCTCTTTATACGGCATTTCGCTATAACGGCCTTCATCATTTATGGCACGTTTTCGATTTACGGCCTAAAATGTTTCGCTATAACGGCCAAAAAAAAAAACACTTTTGTACAAAAGTGAAAAAATATTGATTATTTTGTATAATGCACCAGGCATCCTACCTAACTTATCCGAACTATCTGAAGATGTCATGATTGAGTACCTTCCGAAAAATACAACAGCACTAATCCAACACTAGGATAAGGGTGCAATAGGCTCTTTTAAGGCACATTACCTACACCGAACTTTCCGACAACTTAGCATAAGGGAAACCAATGGTGAATCTTCAATTCAAACATTTTGGAAAAACTATAACATTAAGGATACTGTTGACAGCTGCAGTGAATGATGGAAGGAATTAAAATTGACAACAATGAACCATATATGGAAAAAAATATGGCCAGAATGTGTAAAAAAATACTGATGCAGACAGAAGCGTACCTAGGGAGGGAGTCCAAATTCAAAAGTCCCCCCGGCCTTAGCTTGAGGGGCTCCCAAATATTTTTTTACATTAAATATAAAGTACATTATCTCATGTCATGTTGTCGAATGTCAAAATGCAGGGACCTCCAATGAGAGGCCCTAAAATCCCTAGGTTCGGCACTGCATACAGAAGTTAATTTTCATCCTGAAATTTGTCAAAATATTTTGGATCTAGTAGAAGATCTCGGCTTGGAAGGTTTGAACGAACGTGATGTGCTTGATCTACTTGAAGCTGATAGGGAACCTCCTCCTTAAAAACGATCCTGACGTCAGACGGAGCGCTCAATTTCTCAAGGAATTAATTCAGCCGTTAGATGTTATAAATCATTGAAGAATGAACTAGACAAGAAGGCAAGCCAAACAACGTTGGACAATTGCTGTAAGCCAGCGGAAAATGATGACGTCACTGATCTGCAGGTTACCATGTCTTCATTGTCTTCATTTTCAAAAAAAAAGTATACATATTCATATTTTATGTAACATGAAATTGTTTCATTTTTGTTTATAGACTATTGTTGATTTTTGGAGTTTGTTATTATTTTATGTACAAATGTATGTAGCTTTAATTTAAATGAAATAAAAAGAGAAAATACATTTTGAATGATAAACCATGATACATATTTAAACAACTTGGAACCGATTTCATTGAATTTGTATGGATTTGTACTAGAACAATTGATTCCCTATACGGCTTTTCACTTAGCGGCCAAATTTCGTGGAACGTATCTAGGCCGTAAAGCGAGGTATGGTTGTATAAAAATATCTCCAATTATTTACAGCAAATGACGTCATCAACGTCTGCAGTAAATAAGAGTATTTATTCTGTTTACTAACGTCATCAAAGTTTGCTGGTCCATTTCGGCAACTTGCTGCCACTGCGTTTTATTTATATAGATACAGAGGTATTAATTTATTTATTTCGTTATTACTAATTATCAATTTTGTAACCATACAATATGTGCAAATAAGTAAACCTCATGAAATAAAAATCTTTTTGAAACTATAATTCAAATTACATTAACGGTTTTATATTGTTACAACCTTATATTTTACAGAATGACACACACACAGGACACGTGGGTTCAATAATGACTAGACTGATAATTTATTTATTAGACCAATTATCTAAACATTAATTCCATAACCACTAATAAATTCACATAGGAAACAAAAATCACTGCCGGCCACAAGCGAATCCAAAGTGTAATCTCTAGGTCACCAACTCCTTGTTCTCCAAAACAACAACAACCAATTCACTACACATGTCCGGTCCACACCTACAAAATCAGGTCACGTCACTGGTCTTCACGCATCGTCCTCATCTCTTGTTTTTTTTACACACACCTGTCCAGGTGACGACTGGTCCAGCGCCGTGTGTTGAAATAAGAGGGTCACAACACTGCCCCCCTCTTAAATCTGTCCGTCCCGGACAGGTCCATCTGCACCAAAGAATTTGCAAAGTCTATCGAGGTGGACCACCTTCATTTTGGTGCGTGCGCTTCTCTGTATTCTGTACACGACGTCGTTAAGTCTCTTTATGACCCGGTACGGGCCTTCCCAGTCCCTCTGCAGTTTTGGGGATCTTCCTTTACGTCTCTGTGGGTTGTAAAGCCAGACTAGGTCTCCCTCTTGAAAACCAGACGAGTTTGCCCGTCTGTCGTATCTGGTTTTCATAGTGTTACTAGCGAGTTTGAGGTTTCTTCGAACCATAGAATGTAGTTCCTCGAGTCGAGATCTCAGTCCAGTGGCATAATCTGTTTCCATGGAGGGAGCGTCTCTGGGGAGCCCGAACAGAAGGTCACAAGGTAAGCGGAGTTCCCGACCAAACACTATCATTGCTGGCGAGTGACCCGCCGTTTCGTGAGCTGCTGCTCGGTAGGCCATCAGAAACAGTGGTATGTGAGTGTCCCAGTCTTCCTGGCGGTCATCTACCAATTTTGCCAGGTGCTGCACCAGTGTCCGGTTAAACCGTTCGACCATCCCATCCGATTGTGGATGTAACGGGGTTGTTCTTGTCTTTTGAATCCCCAAGAGTCTGCACATCTCCTGAAATACAAAATTCGAACCCTGGTCCGAGTGGAACTTCATCGGGACTCCGAAACGACTGATCCACTCGTTAACCACTATGTCCGCTATAGTTTTGGCCTCCTGATTCGCCATAGCAAAAGCTTCTGGCCACTTGCTGAAATAGTCTTTGATAACCAGGATATAGCGGTGTCCTTGCCTGGTCTCCGGAAAGGGTCCTGCAACGTCTACAGCAATTCTCTCAAAAGGGACTCCAGTAAAGTACTGCTGCATGTGACCCCGAGGTTTGTTCCTCGGCCCTTTTGTTGCTGCGCACTGATTGCACCTCCTTCACCAGTCCTCCACGTCCTTTCTGTAGTTAAACCAATAGAACCTCTGGCGCACTTTTTCTAGTGTTTTATTTACACCCAGATGTCCACCGGTGGCACCATTGTGCATTTCATTCAGCACCTCGGGAACCCTTGCCTTCGGAAGCACTAGTTGGAGTCGACGGGAGGTGCCATCAGCAGATTCTCAAACTCTCTTGATTGTCCCATGGTCAATTATCATAGAGTCCCACTGAGTCCAATAAGCCTTCGTAGACGCACCCATTTCGGCAACTTGCTGCCAATCTGGCCGGGGCCCTTCTTCTTTCCACCGGAGGATATGGGTTAAATCCTTGTCATTCAGTTGGTCCTCTCGGATTTTGAGGGCAGACCATGCCTCCGAGGCATCCAACTCCAAGCTTCGAACATAACCGTCATCTGTCTCTTTCGCCTCCAAACGTTGACAGGATTTACATTCTGGTTTACATGGTCGGCGAGATAGAGAGTCGGCGTTCTTGTGTAGCAGTCCTCTGCGATGTTGGGTCTCATAGTCGTAGGTTCGAAGTCTCTCGATCCACCTTGCAATTTGACCTTCTGGGCTCTTGAAAGACAGAAGCCATTTCAGGGCAGCATGATCTGTTCTCAAAATAAACTTCTGACCATACAAGTACTTATGGTAGTGTTTGATGGCATCCACAACAGCCAGCAGTTCCCGTCTGGTAACACAATAGTTCCTCTCGGATTTCGAAAGGGTCCGGCTGTAATAGGAGACGACATTCTCTACGCTATCTATCCTCTGGGACAACACAGCACCCAACCCGGTATTACTAGCATCTGTATCGAGTATAAATGTTTTACCAGGGACTGGGTAAGCCAGTACTGGGGAAGGAGCTTAGTGCATCCTTTAATTTGTCAAAAAACTGTTGGCATTCTTCACTCCAAAGAAATGGCTTCTTTTGCTCCGGGAGCCGATGAAGCTCTCTGACAATGCTGGAAAAGTTTGGCACAAATCTGCGATAATATGTGCAGAGTCCCAGGAAGCTTCGAAGCTCATGCGCATTAGTTGGTCTTGGCCAACTCTTTACGGCATCAACCTTACCAGGATCAGTGCTTATGCCATCTGTAGACACAACGTGGCCCAAATAGTTCACCTTTCTAAATAGTGAACACTTCCGTGGACTGAGCTTCATACCGGCACTGCGAATACGCTGGAACACTTCTCTAAGGTTCGTAAGGTGTTCATCAAATGTCTTTCCCGTCACTATAATGTCATCGAGGTAGACGAGGCATGTATTCCAGTTGAGACCTCGCAAGATGTGTTCCGTAAGCCGTTCAAAAGTCGCTGATCTCTACTATCAGTCAATTATAATGACATTAAGGAATTCCTGTTCAGCCGTTGGGAAGGACAGGCGTGCTAGTCGCTCGATGTCTGCCTCTATTTCTTGCAGGGATTCCCCAGACTTCTGTTGTCTTGTCTTCAACTGCACTCTGTAGACCTCCTGCAATAACATAACCCAAACGGCATAAAAGTAAACTGCCAGAGGCCATTACCCGCCGAGAATGCAGTCTTTTCTTTATCTTTAGGGTGTAAACCAACCTGCCAGTAACCACTTTTTAAGTCAAGGGTGGAGAAAATTCTAGATCCCGCGAGTGTATCCAAAGTGTCGTCGATACGGGGAAGAGGATAGCTGTCTTTGTCAGTTACCTCATTCAAAGCTCTATAGTCTACACAGAATCTAAACGACCCATCTTTCTTCTTCACAAGTACGACAGGTGAACTCCACGGGCTGTTGGACCCCTTGTTTATGCATTTGTTCCAACATTTCTGTTGCCTCTTGTTGTTTAGCTAGAGGTAGGCGGCGTGGCATCTGCCGTATTGGTTTAGCACTCCCTGTGTTGATTCGATGCTGAACCAAGTCTGTTCTCCCGCAATCATTTTCTTCAGCAGCCATGATATCTGTATACTCCTGTAACATAGCTTCGGCCTTATCATAATCGCTTTGGGGCAAATCCTTCCGCAATTCACATAAAAGTTTATCTAAGAATCGATTCTTTGCAGGACTTTTGGCTATTAAACGTTTATCAATCTCACAGTTCGTTATTAAATCAACAGGATCACATGTAGCGATTACACTGCCCTTACGAACGTTTTGATCAGTATTTGTAATGTTCATCACTCTTACTGGTACCAACTTGGTTTCATTGATTGCCACCAATGTTTTCCCAACGGCTAGTCCTCGACCAATTCCATGACCAGCCTCTACTATGGCTGTCTTCATTCCATCTCCATCATAGTCCAGTTTACCCCAGATGATAAACTCCGACTGAGCAGGTACACTTATGTCTTCAATGAGTCGTATCCTCTTTATAACATTCTCATTATCATATTTCCCAAGAAGGGGAAATTCCTTTTTCCCACACTGTAACGTGCCTACGCCAAGGTTCAATGAAAGGCCATATAAGTGCATGAAGTCCAGCCCCAAAATGCATTTGTCGACAATGTCAGCCACCAAAAATTCATGAATGAACGATTCATCCCCTAGTTGGAACTCAATTTTAGTCCGTCCCAGGATCGGCATTAATTTCCCACTTGCAGTCTCCAATGAATGCCCACTCACATTATTCATTTACATGTCTTTGATTGCATTAGGTCGCAAGATTGAACGTGATGCCCAAGTATCCAATAGAAATCTACACTCAAACTGTCCAATTTTTCCTTTAACATACAGGCTCGATTTAGTTAGTCCCCAGAGTTGCAACTGGAATGACGACTTTATGGGCTTTGTTGGAGTGTTTTGCCAACTTTTGCCCTACGAAGCTGGCAGACGTTAGTTTTCCCTGGTTACCCCAGCGATTAAATTGTGGGGAGGCTCTTGACTGTCTGGTCTGGTATTGCCGAACTCCTGGACAGTTTCTACGAAGATGACCAGAAGCGCCACAGCTCCAGCAACGAGGGTCATTCATACTCTTAGTCCTCTCGGCCATCTCTTGTTCCTTGGCTGCCATAGCCTCTTCAACCACCCTACGAATCTGGTCAAGCTGTGTATCTTCATTGACCTCTAACTGCCTTGAATGATGTTCGGTCCTGGAAGAATTCTTAGCAGCTTCATACGACAGGGCATAAGCCAGTGCTTCGCTTGCCCTTTGTTTCCAACTCATCCTAATTGCTTTTTTCAGTTCTGGGTCGCGAATGGCATCTATGAAAGAGTCAATTATAATGACATTAAGGAATTCCTGTTCAGCCGTTGGGAAGGACAGGCGTGCTAGTCGCTCGATGTCTGCCTCTATTTCTTGCAGGGATTCCCCAGACTTCTGTTGTCTTGTCTTCAACTGCACTCTGTAGACCTCCTGCAAGTGTTCATCGCCAAACCTCAATTCTAAGACCCTAACTACGGCGTCATAACGTCCTGGATCAGAAATGGTGTGCAGCAGTTCGGCGGCTTTTCCTCTCAAGGCCAACACAAGCGCCGTTGCTTTATCTTCGTCCTGGGTCCAGCCGTTAACATTAACAGCCGCCTCAAATTGTCTTTTATAGACGGACCATGAAATAGTGCCGTCAAACATTGGTGGTCTTATCTTGCTCAATGTAGTCTGGGTCACCACCTGTGACCCCCGCGCCTTGTTTAATTCCTCCCTAATGCCGCTAAACTCCTCGTTGTATTTTTCATTGTTGATTAAAATCTCAGCCCGGAGTTGATTCACCCTCATGTCAACATCTTCATTTATTTCAATCTTTGTTTTCTCGAGGTCACCTTTTAAACTTTTCTTAATGTCCTCTATTTCATTTCTTAATGTTAAATGAAATTCTTTCACTTCACGTCTCAACAGCCCGATTTCTGTGGTAAAAACGTGGCTCTCCGGGTCCATTCCCTCATCAATAAGAGCTTCATTAAGTCTCTTAACCAGTTGCTGCTTGTTGCCGTCAGTTGGAAGGTCCCTTTCTTCTAATTCCTCCTTCAATTATCTAACTAAAAGTTTGTTTAGTTTCTTACCGGACATTGTAGACTGTTCCGCCTCTGACACCAGTGTTACAACTTGATATTTTACAGAATGACACACACACAGGACACGTGGGTTCAATAATGACTAGACTGATAATTTATTTATTAGACCAATTATCTAAACATTAATTCCATAACCACTAATAAATTCACATAGGAATCAAAAATCACTGCCGGCCACAAGCGAATCCAATGTGTAATCTCTAGGTCACCAACTCCTTGTTCTCCAAAACAACAACAACCAATTCACTACACATGTCCGGTCTACACCTACAAAATCAGGTCACGTCACTGGTCTTCACGCATCGTCCTCATCTCTTGTTTTTTACACACCCGTCCAGGTGACGACTGGTCCAGCGCCGTGTGTTGAAATAAGAGGGTCACAACAATATATAATTAGCTGAACAGGCCCGGTATCCGGACCGGCTATTTGGCACGCAGTTGGAGTTGAAAATGGTCATGCGCTCACAACACCATATCATTGAATAATCTTAATTCATTCATAATATTTTAAAGGACTCTTTCTCAATAGTTATTTTTTAATAATGTATCAATTCTAAACACCTTTAAAATACAGAGGGGAAAAAATTAAAAAGACATTCATAGTAATTTAAGGTGCACGACTATATCTATATTGAATATATACTAAAAATAACATTGATTTTGCCTCCTCTCATAGATTCAAATGATGATTAGACCTATAAGCAAAAAATGTTGCCGATCTGAATTCGGGTTATACTTGTATGTATATATTTATGTATATAGGTATATATATATATATATATATATATATATATATATATATATATATACATACATATATACATACAAGTATATATATCTATACTTATAAGAGGCATTTACTGTCTGTCTGTCAGTCTGTCTGTCTGTCTGTTCCCTTATAACTCAAGATCCAGAAAACCAAATAACGTGAAATATGTTACACATACACATAATTACATGGGGAAGGTTATAGGACAGGTTTCGTTTCATCTCGATGGGTAGTTTAATTGTAATTAATTATTTTTATTTTAGTATTTTACTATATTAAAGTAATCTCGACGGCGCCATAGATAAAATTCCTCTGTGACGTCAGTTCCCTATCATACATTTTTAAAAGAGGGGTAACTCCCGGAAACTCCAATTGTAAACATGATGAAATCAATAGTCATATCTATTTACCTATCGTTTTATGTATTCGGAAGATTAAAATTAAAGGTGCACTTTAATAAACCGAAATACGTTAATTAAAATGTTTCTGTGACATTATTAACATTATTAATACAATCTCAATGCGTAGTTTAATTGTAATTAATTATTTTAGTATTTTACTATATTAAAGTATTCACGGTATGGGATCGCCTTCACTATAAATAAAAATCGCGCACCAAGTGAATGTGCAATTGAACGGACGGTGAAGAAAGTGCTAGGGACGGGAAAAAAAAATATTGTTGTTGTTTTTTTTTCATGCTGCAAGTACCCGGCTTTGGCCGGGATTAAAATAAGGTTTTCTGTTTATTTAAGAAGCGTAATTTGACGTTTAATTGTACAGAGAGAGGGAGGGGGAGAGAGATAAAGAGAGAGGGGGCAGGGAGGGAGAGGGAAGGAGGGGGCAGAGAGGGGGAGAGAAGGAGGGAGGGAGGAAGAGAGGTGGTAGGGGGGCAGATTAAGGGAGTGGGAGGGTTGGAGAGAGAAAGGGAGGGAAAAAAAGAGGAAGGGAGGGAGTAGGGAGGGAGATAGAGGGGAGGGAGGGAGAGAAAGGGGAGGGAAGGAGAGAGGGAGAGAGAGGATTGGAGCGATGGGAGGGAGTGAAAGATAAAGAGAGAGAGGGGGCAGGGAGGGAGAGAGGGGGAGGAGGAAGGTGGAAAGAGGGGGGACGGGGTGAGAGAAGGAGGGAGGGAGATAGGGAGAGAGAGGGAGATGGGAGAAAGGGAGGGAGGGGTAAGGAGGGAGAGAGAGGGGGAGGGAGGGAGAGAGGGGGTAGGGAGAAAGCAAAAGGTAAACAGAAAACCGTATTTTAAACCCGGGCAAAGCCGGGTACTTGCAACTAGTATATATATATAGGGAGGGAGGGAGAGAAGTGGTAGGGAGGGAGATTAAGGGAGAGGGAGGGTTGGAGAGAGAAAGGGGAGGGAAAAAAGAGGAAGGGAGGGAGATAGAGGGGAGGGAGGGAGAGAAAGAGGAGGGAAGGAGAGAGAGGGAGAGAGAGGATGGGAGCGATGGGAGGGAGTGAAAGATAAAGAGAGAGAGGGGGCAGGGAGGGAGAGAGGGGGAGATGGGAGAAAGGGAGGGAGGGTTAAGGATGGAGAGAGAGGGGGAGGGAGAGAGGGGGTAGGGAGAAAGCAAAAGGTAAACAGAAAACCTTATTTTAAACCCGGGCAAAGCCAGGTACTTGCAACTAGTATATATATATATATATATATATATATATATATATATATATATATATATATATATATATATATACGTTTGGCATTCATTGGCTGAACTAAGGGGAAAAAATCATACATGAAAATGTTGTATACTGATGCCGATAGTGAGACCGGCACCCACAGCAGCGGTGGAAATCATGGCAAATGTGCCACCTCTGGGTATCCGTAGAGAGCAGGCCGTTATAACTGCGTATGAGCGGTTTAAGCGGCAGGAGGAGACCTCTGTCCTAAGGGAGATGGTCGATGGTTGGGTGGAAAGGAAGCGGCTCTCGATGCAGTCTTTTATGCACCACGCAGTGAGACTTGCCTCCGAGATCAAGCTGCCGACTGACCGCCTAATGCTAGAGACAGTCTCTATGGTCCCTCCTGGCGAGGCTTTCTACATGCCCGAGGTACGCACGACCCTGGTCGAAACCAATGCTGGGGACGCAAAGGATCTACGATCCACCACGGATGTGGCTATGGAGATGATTGGAACCTATCCGGGGGACGCTATACTGCCATATACTGATGCTTCTGTAACCAGTATTGAAGGTCGGACAAGCTCCTCGTTTGGGGTCCACATCACTCTCCCACAAACTGGCTTTGTGAAAGACCATGCTTACCTATGTGGGTCGCTCTGTGCTTACGAGGCAGAGATGACAGCCATTACTGAGGCAGTGGACCACATAGGGGAGCTAATCGGTGAGGGTACTTTGCCTGCTACAGACATTGTCATCTTCACTGACGCGCTCTCTGTTCTCCAGGCTGTAAAAGGGACAGGAGAATGGCCGCTTCTGCTGGAAGCCATGCTGATGGCAATACAGGGTCTTGCGCAACAACATCACATGCATGTGACCCTTCAATGGGTTCCCGGGCATGCGGACGTGCCCGGAAATGAAAGGGCAGACGGCATTGCCAAGGCAATAGTCCAGTCGACAGATTCCCAAGTGCTGCCCGTGAGTGCAAGAAAGAGCTCATTTGAGGCAGCACGTTCCAAGATCTGCCTCTTTGGACAATCGAAGTGGTTCTCGGGCTGGGCTCATGGGGTGAACTGAGTTAACGTCCGAAAGTTTCTGGAGCGGCCGTCCAAAACTGACCCGTGGTGGAAGCTTAGGCGTGTCGAGCAGGCGCTAATTGCCCAGTTCCGAACTGGGCACTGTCCTATTGGCGCGTACTTTGGGAGGTTGAGGCCCAATGTCGACACCCTTTGCAGACACTGCAGGGAAGTGGAGGAAACCGTAGATCATTTGCTATTCGAGTGCACCGGACTGGCGGACCATCGGGCTCTATGGCAGTCTCCAGATGTTGAGAGACACAGCAAGTCTGATCTCACGGGCTCTAAGAGACTAAGTCTCAGCCCGCAGATTACTGAGAGAGTTCAAAGAGAGAGAGAGAGAGAGAGAGAGAGAGAGAGAGAATGAGACCGGCAACTATTTGTAACTGCCAACTTTTTCACTAAAGAATTATTTAAATTTTAGCAGCTATTGCGAAAATTCTTCAGTCAACAGGTCATTCTCTGACCTAATAACGTAATAGCAAATTAACCAATATTATTAGAACAGAGTAACTGGATATCATTGATGTCAATGAAATATTCACTTTTCTTAAAGATAAAGGGGAAACATACTTTGAATGACAAAGTGATAGAGTTATTCATACAAAAGAATCGACGAATGGAGCTAAACCATAAATAGTCATCATATTAGAGGTAATTTAACATGTAATTATTAGGTTATTGGTAGAAGTTTTGTATATAAAAGAAAGTTTTACTTCAATAACGGCCGGTAACACCTTTGCAAAAGTCACGCCTCGCCCCTGGATGGTTAAAATTTCGAACAAAAGTTGGGAGTAGTAAAACTATGTACTTTTCTAATATTTGTACATATTCCGTGTACTACCTTGATGTAACAACTTTTTTTATAATGTTTCAATAAAAAAACACTTTTTGACCCACCCTAATATATATATACTAGTTGCAAGTACCTGGCTTCGCCCGGGTTTAAAATAAGGTTTTCTGTTTACCTTTTGCTTTCTCCCTACCCCCTCTCTCCCTCCCTCCCCCTCTCTCTCCCTCCTTACCCCTCCCTTTCTCCCATCTCCCTCTCTCTCCCTATCTCCCTCCCTCCTTCTCTCACCCCGTCCCCCCTCTTTCCACCTTCCTCCTCCCCCTCTCTCCCTCCCTGCCCCCTCTTTTCTTTATCTATCACTCACTCCCATTTCTCCCATCCTCTCTCTCCCTCTCTCCTTCTCTCTCTCCCCTTTCTCTCCCTCCCTCCCCTCTATCTCCCTCCCTACTCCCTCCCTTCCTCTTTTTTTCCCTCCCTTTCTCTCTCCAACCCTCCCTCTCCCTTAATCTCCCTCCCTACCACCTCTCTTCCTCCCTCCCTCCTTCTCTCCCCCTCTCTGCCCCCTCCTTCCCTCTCCCTCCCTGCCCCCTCTCTCTTTATCTCTCTCCCCCTCCCTCTCTCTGTACAATTAAACGTCAAATTACGCTTCTTAAATAAACAGAAAACCTTATTTTAATCCCGGCCAAAGCCGGGTACTTGCAGCATGAAAAAACAACAACAACAATATTTTTTTTTCCCGTCCCTAGCACTTTCTTCACCGTCCGTTCAATTGCACATTCACTTGGTGCGCGATTTTTATTTATAGTGAAGGCGATCCCATACCGTGAATACTTTAATATAGTAAAATACTAAAATAATTAATTACAATTAAACTACGCATTGAGATTGTATTAATAATGTTAATAATGTCACAGAAACATTTTAATTAACGTATTTCGGTTTATTAAAGTGCACCTTTAATTTTAATCTTCCGAATACATAAAACGATAGGTAAATAGATATGACTATTGATTTCATCATGTTTACAATTGGAGTTTCCGGGAGTTACCCCTCTTTTAAAAATGTATGATAGGGAACTGACGTCAAAGAGGAATTTTATCTATGGCGCCGTCGAGATTACTTTAATATAGTAAAATACTAAAATAAAAAAAATGTATTACAATTAAACTACCCATCGAGATGAAACGAAACCTGTCCTATGACATTCCCCGTGTAATTATGTGTATGTGTAACAAATTTCACGTTATTTGGTTGTCTGGGTCTTGAGTTATAAGGGAACAGACATACAGACAGACAGACAGCAAATGCATCTTATAAGTATAGATATATTAAGTTATGACTAAAAAATTTTTTCATTATTTTTTATTCTCCATGCTGCCACAAGTGGATATTTATTATATGTAAACAAATAATATCAATAAAGACCCTCAACTGTTTAAAAAAAAGGTCACCCTCCACAAGCCCAGTAAATCGTATGTCATAGCCGCATTTAGTATTTTAACTCTAATCTTGTTATTTGTTGTTCCATTCACCGTCAGTATTTTAGTTGGCAACTATTATATGCATAATTAGTATTTGTTTCATTTCTGGATTGTCTCAGAGCAGTTCTGTCAAAAATACTCCAGCTTCCGAGGCGAATTTGGACTTCAAATCTAGTGTATTTCCGAAAAGGCATTAAATCACCAAAGACTGTTGACAGTCTTGATCAAATGCACAAAAATTCCAATGGAACTACATATCGTGAACAGATATAAAACGATTGCTTCTGATGTAAAAAGAAGAAACGACAAGATCGTACAATGTTGTTAAGAAGTTTGAAAGACATAATCGAAGTACTGGAAACTATGAATTCACAGCGATGTTTAATGTAAGAGATGAGAAAGGAAAGTGATTGTGCCGAGAAGACGAAGAATTCTATGCACTTCAGATTTCAACAAAAGCAAAGTAGGCTATTCAATAAAGATTCACCCATGAAAAATGAAATTACTTAAAAGGAAAGTGCCAGTCACAAGTGTCAAGTGTCTTACCAAACACAGAAGATTATGTGAGTAAAGAAGATTTTGCGAGCGAAGAATAGTGTTTCATTAGTAGTAAAGATAATGAGAAACCATTAAAGTCTAAAAGACAAAAACTTCTTCTTCAGTGCGTTTAGTGACTGCAGCAAAATTGAGTACAAGGAAGGTCCAAAATGTCGGGAAATGGAGTTTGCGTATCTACTCCGACTCAAAGCGGCATTTACAAAGGTCTAATATAAGAAGGGGAAAAATTACAAAGTAATTTCAAGGAAAACTTTAAAAAAGAATACTGGTGCTTACAATTTGATGGAAAGACCATACAAAATAAAGCATATGAGGTTTTTGTTATAAAAAATGATAAAAGGGAGTTCAGACTCATTGTTCTTCAGCAGGCAAATGCAAAAGGGGAGACAATGTTAAATGAAAAAAATACTGTCTTCTTCTTTCTTTCTTTGGCTCTACATCTCATTTAGGGCCCTAGCCTGCCATACTACTCTTCTCCACCTTTCCCGAATGAAAACTGTGCTCAATGAATAAAAATGATTGTCTCTGACACAACTGCAGCAAATACTTGAAGAAGAATTGGTGCAGTCACACTGTTACAGAAACACTTTCAAAATGTTGGATTAGAAAAAGCTGTATACATTGGATGATATCACCACATTCTAGATACAATATTGTAACATGTCATGAATGATCATTTGAGTACATCAACAACTTTACCAAACATCAGCTACTCGTTTGTTTCAACAATAGCAGAAAAGTATGAACAACTCAAAACATCATTTGGTGCTGGAGCACCACTAAAGAAATCAGAACAAGAGTGCTGGCGAGATGACATGGATTTAACATCATGCTACATGATTTTCAAAACTAGAGGAAGCTTCCCAAAAGTAAATTTTCAATCACTTCCAAAAATCAATAATGAGAGATGGAACTCAAGGGCAATTAATTGTCATCATTCGTTCTGATGAGTATCTGCAAACAGCTATGGCAGCATGTGATTTAATCAGTGGTACGTGGGCTGGCATCTGGTTCACTGCCCAGTGTTTTAATACTACTGACTTTGATCATTTATCATAAGCTTGTAAGCAGCATATAAAGACTTTGAAGTCATTAAAGACATTATGGTCCACAGATCCAACTTCTATACCAACGAAGCGTTCTAATATCTATGCAGAGCTTGCAAATAAAGTGATACAAGATATACTTCCACTTGCAAGTCCATTGAAAAATTGAACATTAAATGTCTTCTACTAATTCACAATAGGAATGTACATTGTGACATTGTAACAATTATCAATATTATTCTCATGTCACTTTATTTGTAATGGTGAAACCTTTATTGAAATATTTGAAAATTTGTATGTTATAAAATATTCGTGGCGATTGGGAGGTGAACTTTTTTTTATGCAAAACAAAAATTACCCATATTTTCTTTATTTGTGATACAAAGCTCCACCAAATATAATATGGAGATATAGGGTTATATTCTAGTTATACCCCTAATATATATATATACTAGTCGTCCCGCTGCGTAGCATACGCCACCTTATCAGAAAATATAAATACTGTAAATATTTTTTTTAAATAAGCAATCAAGCAAAATAACAGGCTGACATATTCGGAGAAAAACATACTATGCAAAGTTGAACTTTGACCTATCATTTGCAGACTTAATTGGGCACTATCTGGTACCTTCCAGGACCTTGTTTTTTTTTTATTTTATTGTTTACAGATTTTTATTTAATTCGTTGGATGCCTTGATTGTCGATGAGCTACCAGACTTAATTTTCTCTTTATTGGTTAGATCAGAATTTTTTTTTCATTCAGATTCTAACAAACATATTGCCGGGGGTGGGTGTTTTAATTTGTATTGCTTTTTATTTTTGGTTCACTCTGTGTCTGCCTCAATCCACCCCCAGCACACTAAAGTGTTGTTTTGATGTAAGATTTTTTTTTCATTCAGGCCATGCCAGTCTCCACATACTTGTTTTGTGTATTTTTTTTAGACTTGCTCAACACAGCTTAAGATTATTTTAATATAACCTTCATCCTACACTATTCAGTACAGAGAGATTTTAGTTAATATTTTTTGTAATGCGTAGATATCTGAAACAGTTCACATTTGTTTGTAATGCGCCGTACATATTTATTATTTACTTTATCGGGATTTTCCCCTAAACAGCAGCACAAAGCTATCAGAACAAAAGATTTCATCATATCTAATATTTTATTGTCTACACTTCAGCGTTGAATGTGTTCTCTTGGCCCACTGTGTATCCTAATGGTAGCGCCGGCCTCTATAGCATTTTTAATCTTATCTCTATTTCTACACCATTTTTTTTTTAATTCTAAAATTGGAATTTAGTTCAATATTACTTTATTCTTCACACATAATTGCTAACCTACCTAATGTACAGAAATGATCAACATTTATGACGTCGCAAATTACATTTTACCCGTCAACTCTAACCAATCAAACTAAACAACCAATCAAACTAAACAACTTTACCATCTAACCAAACCAGCCAAACAAAACAGCCGAAGAAACCAACCAAACCAAACACCATTTGTTAAATATATTATACCATCTACCTAATATGCCACCTATCTAATATGCAGAAGTGACCTACGATTCATACGTCACAAATTACATTTTACTCGTCTACGCTAACCAGCCAAACCAACTGTGGAGAAATAGTATAGTCTAAGTTTGATGGCGCAATCCGGTAGGCTCCGCCCACCATAGTATCCATGGCGTCATTCCGCCATCTTGATTTGTAGATTATTGAGAGTTCTAGTCATGGATATCTAGATACCAGGATAGACAACCAAACAAAATTTCATTCTAGCTGTGTACGGTTTAGGCTGACGCAAGGATTTTTTTCTTCTGTGTGTTTGTGGATTGTTTAATTTATTTTATTTTTTTTCTGAATATAATGTCTTCAAAAATATCCTACACACAGAGAATTGAATGTAGTTTAATAAAAAGTAACTTTTATTGAAATGAATCATAATGAATTTTTTTTTCTTCTTTGTGTTTGTGAATTGTTTAATTTATTTATTTTTGTATATTTTTTTCATCTAAACTTTTTAAAAATAATAAAATACTTGCATAATAATATCACTTTGAAACATATATTGTTAAAAAGCCCTTTCAATTTACTATATTTTCATATATATTAGGGTGGTGCTTAGGAACCACTAAAAATTAAAACCTTGATTTCTTTAGGTCTCACCCCTTTAAATTGTTCCTTTGGATGTAGAAACATCTAGAAAAAAATTGGTGCTGATATCTTAATATTTAGAGGAAGCTCAATGAAGCCAAAGTTTAGGTAGGCCACGTTCAACAAGTAAACAGATCACGCTTTTGGAATTTTTGCCTTTTTTTATCCAAGATAGTTTCTCAAACACAACATTAAACAGTAGAATTAATTATTAAACAAGCACAAACAAACCTGCATCTACAATATTCTACCTGTAATTATAGTTCAATGTTATCAGTCCGATAAGAAGTCATTTTGACAATGTCTGTTTCTTAGTGTCTGGATAGGATTGTCCATGCTCTTGAACAGTCTGCAGCAGGAACTGAAGCTGCTCCTCATCTCTGGTGAGGATTCCACTGTACTATTGAATCAATGCTACACCCCTCTCTGCATGGTTGTTGACAACCTGAATCTGCCGAGCGGTCACCAAAGATCACAGATAATCTTCATGGTTGGTCCACTCATCTGGGTCAGCATCCAGGAATACAGTCTGAAGCTCCATCATGTCAAAGAATCTCTTAGACTTTGGCGACACGAAGTCCTCATTCCTCCTCTTGAAGGATTCCTAATTAACTGAGATAGCTTGATGTCCTCTGGCTCCTCATTAGCGCTTTCATTCATGGAATTTACCATGCGTCTTTTTGTTTCCGCTGATACCTGATCATCGAAGAATGCCAACCCAACCAATCCAGGGGACAGGTAACAGAAGTACTTTGAAAACTTGTTGGATGCAGCACTGGAAACAGCTCTGTTGATGCCAGATTAGCCGTGAACCAGGCTCTCATGTAGACACGTATAATAAAGATGCACAGCTCTTGAAGACCTCTCTCTTCCTTGCTTGTTAGTCTGAATTGCCCTTTGAACATCAATATCTTCAGGCTGTACAGAACCTTCCACATCCAGCGAGCATGGTGCATTGCTCCAGGAGCAATGAATTGCACTCCTCTTTCAGGCATGACCCCAAGAAATAACAGAGCAAGTTCTAGGAACTCTCGATAACCATCTCTTGGCTGCTGCTCTTGAATATGCTTCTGAGCAAATTCAATCAGAGAGTTGCGCACATCTTCTAGCAAAGTAGACACGTCTGAATTTGTCAGTGATGTTTCATAGTTTGCTCTGTCAATGAACTGCCAATGAGCTTTGAAGCGTTTGAATAGCAGAACCTGAGGAGATGAAGTGGCACCTAGACAGACTTGGAAGATGCGCCCAGAATCAGTTCCTTAATGTGATGTCTGCAAGGAAGTGATAGAAGACCTTGCTGAAGTTTTTGCTCCAGCAGTATGCAGGTACCACTAATCCGACCAGTTTTGGAACTAGTAGTATCAAAGCACATGCCTCTGATCTTGTCACTAACACCCCAGTCTTGCAGAGCTTGAAAGACAGCTCTGGCCTGTGCAGCACCAGGCCGGAAGGCAGTTTCGCAACAGTTAACAACTGAGATGCTCCTTTCCCAGAAACAATTACAGGAAGTCTGTCGATGCATTCTTTATTTGTGAGATCCGAAATCAACTTTTCACCCCAATGCACAACCATAGGATAATCAGCTTGGAACTCGGCTTTGAGATGTTCTGCATACTGGGATCTGTGGAGCATTCTTTGACGGCGAACTGTCCAACGGTTCAGAGCCAGATCTAGAACATCGTGACCAAGGGACGTGGCTGTCGCAGCAATGACAAGTGTTGCTGAATTGCTTGACACTTTTGTTCGATCCAGTGCATCTGTTAATCGAGGTGTTAGAACTGGCTTTTTGCCTCTCCTTTTCTTAGCACGAGCAGGTGTTTGAGACGAGCAGCTTGCAACAGGTTCTTCACATTCTGTTGTACTCTGCTCGTTGCTGTCATTGTAATCAGCTGAGCTACTGCTGCATGACGATGATACAAGGACTGCTGACTCCAGAAGCCTCTTTTACTGCTCTTTCATCTCTTGGTGTCTTAACATCATCCGCTGCTTTCTGCCTGCTGAACGTCTTTCCTTGTCAGATAATGTCCGTTCTACCCCAGCCATTGCTATAAAATGTATCTCTTAACTATTTGTTTGCTGGCAAACTGCCAAACTGGCACGCTGCCAATAGTTTGTAGGTGGTGTAGGTAGGCCTATACTGTGTTGCTAATAGTTTCTTTGTCTAGGCCTGCTATGTATTAAATTACCACTTCAAGGCCTATTTACATGCAGATTTCTGAGATTATGCAGGCATGGTTTGTGTTTCTGACTTCGGTCTTCCGGTCTGTCTTTTTAAAATCTTTTGTTCTTCTAATCTTCTAATCTGCAAGACATCCTTTCATTAATAGCAAAATATCGGTATTGGTATCGGCAAAATGCTGGGGGAAAATATCGGTATCGGACTATCGGTAAAAAGGCATATTGGTCGCTCCCTAATTTTGACCTTCTGATTCCAAATAAGTCATTGAAAATTGTGTATCACGTCAGGTTTATAAAGTTATGTTAACATCTTGATAAACCATTATAACGCTTTATTAGCATTAAAAATATAATGTTAATGTTTCTACATTTCAATACAATAACTACAATTTACATTGAAATAGAACAGAAGAAGCAACTATACATTATCATATGTACAAATAACCTCTGGTAATCCTAATACAATGCATTTTGAAGTCAGAAATTAATTTGACGATGCTGCTTTTCTTTTGTAATCAGTGTCACACTCTCGCAGTAAAAACCAACAGAAATCGCCCATCATGCTGCTATCATATCTACCTTGACATATGTTTTCCATCGTTGCTATTTCTTGGTGAAAACGTTCATTTTGTTCGTCGCTGACTGCACCTAGATAGGGTGGGAAGAAACTGAGATGGCCAGGCTTGTCCATGGGACAGATTTTTCTGCCCCATACCACCACAAGATAAAGAACAGATTACGCAATACATATTTAAATGAAAAAGAAGGATTAAAAGCTTTAAAAATTAACAAATTTGGGTTAGTTCAGGTGCACAAGTTGCTATGACGCGCTACTCTGTCCCATGCCGTGTCCCATGGGACATGGAAAAAAACAATTGTGTGTTGTAGCATCCCGTCCCATCCCATGGGACGTTTCCTATGGGGTTCACACGGGAATCCCATTCCCTTGGACAAGCATGGAGATGGGAGTGCAGAAAGTGAATTTTTAAGGACATTCTGCATCCTATATCCTTGTATACCTTGTATCTCTCAACCAACTGCATACTGGTAGTTCTCAGACATGTGGTTTTCAAAAAAGAAACCACAGTCACAAATGCATCCCAGGCTGCCAAATGAGAAGGCTCCAGCTTTGTCTTTAAAGGTGGGATCTCGAATGACTTCATGAATTTGAGATCCGGTGAAAACGCCCGCACGTATCTTTGCAGGTGTAAGAGTTGTATTGAACTTCTCTTGAAGATACCCGAATCCCTGTCCAGAGCCTCCACAAAGTTTGTGAACAGGTCAAGCTTTATGTGAAGAAGGGGAATCAGTTAGGGAGCGACCGATATGCCTTTTTACCGATAGTCCGATACCGATATTTTCCCCCAGCATTTTTACCGATACAGATACCGATATTTTTTTTAAACAACAACAATGCCTAACACGTGTTTTTCTCGTGCTACGTATGTCAACCCATGTCAACCCTTCCCTGTCATATTTCGTAACACTTCGCCCACACGTAAGTCTTGTTCCCCCCCCCCCCAGACTTCCTATCCCAAAAAAAAATACACACAGATGTTCACTAATAGTATCATTCAAGGTCATAGATTAGAATTAAAAAATGCCAATCCTATTGTTTCAAGGTCATATCGCTGATGCAATTTTTGAAGACGTGACAATTTCTGTGTACGGGTTTTTTTTCTTTTTTTTTTAATGTTGTCTGATCTGGTTATAGAATTGGGTTACTCTGTTGTGAAAAAAAAAAACAATGTATCGGCAGTTAAATAACGGTTCGACTATCGGTCGCTCCCTACAAAAATCGGTCGATCCGATATTAACCGATAGTGCCAAAATCGGCCCGATACCGATCCGATTCTCGGTCGCTCCTTAGAATCAGTATTTTGGTAGGATCAACAAAAGACTCATGTTGTACATTGTATCTGCCAGGTACATGATCAGTTCTTGCTGGCCAGTCTTTAACTGTGTATTGATTTTCGTCCTCACGGCTGTTCCACATGGAAAGCACATGTACCTTGTGTATCCCAGCTGCAATCAAAGAAGAAGGGAAATCTCTTTTAGATCCCCTCAAAGGCACCAGTTATGATCTCTGTACTGGATAACGTTGAGGAGCAACTTCATAGAGTCATATGTCTCATGTAATCCAACTGCGTATGTTAATGGCATAGTTGGCATCACATTACCATTGTGTATGAGAAATGCTTTAATACTAACTTTACTTGAGTCTTTAAACAGACGCCAGTCTCCTGAAATATACTCACGGTGCAATTATTTCATTAAACCGTTAATTTCAGTACAATGTCATTCTTGACATAAAATTTAGCAAGCTGTACATTACTATCACGAAAATTGGAAATTAACAGAATGTTTAATCATTGCAGGTAGCTCACAAATGTCTTAGAACCGTAGATCTCAAAATGAAATTCGTTACCCATGTGAGGATTGCGGAAGAATTTGAGTCCCAAAAATACTTAAAGTTAAATTCACTGAACCCTGAAGCCGAACAACCAGAGAGCTTCCTCTTTGTTAACGATGCATTAACCACAGATAAACAATGTAGGGAACGAAATCAATTGAAGCTACGAAGGGCGCGAGAACTGCGTGTTGTCAGGCTTTCACGTGATGCACAGCGGCATGCACTCAGATTACAAAATGACAGTCAGCACAGAATACAGCGTCGTGAGTGTGATGCTGAACGACGCAAACAACAAATAATTCATAGACGTAGACGTGAGCTGTTGAGGATAGCTCAAGGTTATCATGATGATTATATCCACTCGGTGAAACATCAGCTTCCCCCATTGGAGCTATGCAGGTATTGCTGTGCCCATATGTGGCGTGGTGAGACGAACACGATTTGTTGCAGCGGGGGTCAAGTCGTACTACCAGCGTTTGATGTGGCGCCAGTGGAATTACGCCAGCTTTTTATGCTATTTTATTCGTGACATAAAGAAATACAACAACGCTTTTGCCTTTGCATCTTTCAGTGCTTCGGCGTCTACAACTACCGCATTCAAGGTGCACTTTCATAGGATATGCTCACTGGCGAACATTCCAGGGCATGCACCAATATTTTCGCAGCTCTACTACTATGACTCCAATGTGGAAGAAGAATATAGCTCAAGGATCGACGCACGGACGTAATTTGTCGTGGACCTTGACCATCCAACGTGTATCGACTGACAATAATCCTCTCTCTCTCTCTCTTTGAACTCTCTCAGTAATCTGCAGGCTGAGACTTAGTCTCTTAGAGCCCGTGAGATCAGACGCTGTGTCTCTCAACATCTGGAGACTGCCATAGAGCCCGATGGCCAGCGAGCTTCCGGACTGGTCCACCCTGTGGTCCGCCAGTCCGGGGCACTCGACTAGAAAATGATCTACGGTTTTCTCCACTTCCCTGGAGTGTCTGCAAAGGGTGTCGACATTGGGCCTCAACCTCCCAAAGTACGCGCCAATAGGACAGTGCCCAGTTTGGAACTGGGCAATTAGCGCCTGCTCGACACGCCTGAGCTTCCACCACGGGTCAGTTTTGGACGGCCGCTCCAGAAACTTTCGGATGTTAACTCCGTTCACCCCATGAGCCCAGCCCGAGAACCACTTCGATTGTCCAAAGAGGCAGATCTTGGAACGTGCTGCCTCAAATGAGCTCTTTCTTGCACTCACAGGCAGCACTTGGGAATCTGTCGACTGGACTATTGCCTTGGCAATGCCGTCTGCCCTTTCATTTCCGGGCACGTCCGCATGCCCGGGAACCCATTGAAGGGTCACATGCACGTGATGTTGGGACGCAAGACCCTGTATTGCCATCAGCATGGCTTCCAGCAGAAGCGGCCATTCTCCTGTCCCTTTTACAGCTTGGAGAACAGAGAGCGCGTCAGTGAGAATGACAATGCCTGTAGCAGGCAAAGTACCCTCACCGATTAGCTCCCCTATGTGGTCCACTGCCTCAGTAATGGCTGTCATCTTTGCCTCGTAAGCACAGAGCGACCCACATAGGCAAGCATGGTCTTTCACAAAGCCAGTTTGTGGGAGAGTGATGTGGACCCCAAACGAGGAGCTTGTCCGGCCGTCAATACAGGATACAGAGGCATCAGTATAGGCCAGCATAGCGTTCCCTGAATAGGTTCCAATCATAGCCACATCCGTGATGGTTCGGCGATCCTTTGCGTTGCCAGCATTGGTTTCGACCAGGGTCGTGCGTACCTCGGGCATGTAGAAAGCCTCGCCAGGAGGGACCCTAGAGACTGTCTCTAGCATTAGGCGGTCAGTCGGCAGCTTGATCTCGGAGGCAAGTCTTACCGCGTGGTGCATAAAGACTGCATCGAGAGCCGCTTCCTTTCCACCCAGCCATCGACCATCTCCCTTAGGTCTCCTCCTGCCGCTTAAACCGCTCATACGCGGTTATAACGGCCTGCTCTCTACGGATACCCAGAGGTGGCACATTTGCCATGATTTCCACCGCTGCCGTGGGTGCCGTTCGAAAAGTGCCTGTGATCAGCCGGAGAGCCTGGTTTTGTACAACATCTGGGGCCTCTAAAGAGGACTTAGACCCATAGACCTGCACAAGCTGGCTATAATCTATCTGAGACCTTACTACACCCATGTACAGTGACCTCAGGACATCTGCTCGAGCCCCCCAGGACGTGCTCGCCAGCTTCTTGACAATATTCAGTCTATCAGAGGCGCAGCAGGCAACCTCTGAAAGATGTGTGCAGAGAGTAAGCTTTCTGTCAAGTGTAACTCACAGGTACTTGGGCTTAGGTTCCAGAGCACGAACCTCACCCTCTACCTCCAGTCTAAATGGTTCCTTAAGGATACTGGTGCCCATGTTAAACAGCGAGTAGACGGTCTTCGAGACGTTAATCTCTAGCCCCCACATCCTAGTATAACAGCCGACCGTAGTCAGGTCCTTCTGGAGTGCTCTCTCAAGGACTGAAGCACTCTTTCCGGTCTTCCAGATCGCTAAATCGTCTTTACAACCCAGAAACTCAGGCAGGTCATTGATGAAAGCTAGGAACAATGTACAACTGAGGGCCGAGCCCTGTGGAAGACCCTGTTCGAGGGTCCGTTTCCTCGACACGCTGCTCCCAACACGTGTCATGATAGTACGATTACTGAGGAAACTGCGTAACCAAATGTACATCTCAGCGGTGACACCCAACCGCTGTAGCTTCAACAATAGTCCTGGACGCCAGACTCGATCGTAAACCTGCTTGAGATCTAGGAAAACTACCGCCGTTGACTCAGCTTTCTGAAAGCCGTCGGCTATTTCTTGGACGAGGAGCGTGACCATGTCCATCGCACTCTTACCCGGCCGAAAGCCTCCTTGCTTTGGGGTAATGAGCCCTTTTTCCACTAGGAACCACATCAACCTTCGGTTGACCATGTGTTCAGCTACTTTCCCAACACATGAAGTGAGGGAGATAGGACGATAGCTTTCTGCTTGGTCAGTCTTTTTCCCTTTTTTAAGTACCGGCACTATGACAGCCTCCCTCCACCTCTGAGGGAGTTCTCCTGTCAACCACGTGCGATTGACAAACTGGAGAAGCTTTGCTTGTCCCGCTGCCCCGAGGTGTGTGATCATCTCATTACTGATCAAGTCACTACCTGGGGCCTTTCTCATGCGACACTTCCTGACTGCGTATGCCAATTCATTGGCAGAGAATGGGTCTCTGAACGTGTCTCGATTTTCCGAACCAAACTCAGCCTTCTCTTTGACTCGTCGGACTTTAACCAGTGCCTTGGACAGTGTACTCTTCTTACTAGACTTACTGACCTCTGCAAAGTGCCTGTTAAGCACTTCGGCCTTCTTGCTATCGCTAGCCGTCAAGCCTGTGTCCGTTTGCAACGGGGCGCCAGTTCTGATCGTCCCAGCCTGGGTCAAGTCTTTCAGTAATTTCCACGTCTTTTGGCTCTCCCTTAGATCCAGCTTCTCGCATGTATCAGTCCATTTCTGCTTTTTGGCCTCAGCAGACGCCCTTTTTACTTGCTCAGTTAATTTATTGTACTCACGGCGCGCCTCATCCGTTTTCAATCGTCTTTGCCGAACTAACCTTGCAAGGGCTGTAGTCCAAAATGGTCTGAACTTACGTTTCGGTAGGCTTTTTGGGATCGTCCTACGTGCGGCACCTAAGATCGCTTCAGTGATCTCCTTGTAAGCATCGTCGACTGTTCCACACTCGGTATCTACCCTCTCCAAGGCATCGTCAGCTTCTGCCTTGAAGGCGTCCCAATTTGCTTTTGAATAGACCCAGCACCTGTGCTTAGCTCCTGGGTTTCTCTCGGGTGGGGGAATATCCACTGAGACGAAAACGGGTTTATGATCACTACCGATGCAATCTAGCACACGGAAAGAGGTGTTACAGGCCAGATCAGCAGAGACGAGTGTTAAGTCGGGTCTCGTTTCGCTCACACTCGCACCGTGCAGCAAGGTGGGCACAGACTCATGGTCCTGCAACCTAACTAAATTTGTAATATTACAAATCTCCTCAATCCTCCGGCCATCCGCGGTCTAGTGCAGTTCGTAACCCCCATGCCGGAGACATGGCGTTGAAATCACCACATACGAAGGTGCCAAGCAGAGTATCCTCAGCTGTTATTAGACTGAGCTCCGTCTTGGGGGGATTGTACACATTGACACAATGGTACTTCCTCCAATCCTTATAAACATCCACCGCAAGCGTATCCGTTTTTCCGCGTGGACCGTGGGCGCTGCTCGGCTGAGCATTTAGCGTATTTCTGACCAGGGTCACCAATCCCCTCGCAGTTCTTACAATCCACTAACGGAAGCTACGAATAGCTGAGTGATGGACCGTCCTAAGTCCAAGGATGCACTCTTGTAACATTGCAACATCCGACATTATTCTTGTTCAAAAGCTTTGCGACTTCTAGGCTCTTGGGGATGAGACACCGGACATTCAGGTGGACAATCCTGAATTGAGCCTTACCAGAGCGTTTCCCAAGTCTTCGCTTGTCAGTTGTGGTGCCGGCCACCTCAGGCGGGGAGCTTTCGGCTACACCCGTTAACAGTGACCTGCGGTCCATGACTTTCGACTTCCCGCTGACAGAGCAATCAGCATTTATCGCCGAGGGCTGGGCTTGACAGTTCCCAGTCTCTTTCTTCGCGCAGGGTAGCATCGGTGGGGTTCGGCGAATAGCGTCTCCCCTCTCTGTTACCCTGCCAGAGTCGATTTGCGTGCTGTCGGGGTGCACCTCGGGGGTGCGCACAGTGACTGGGTTGCACTTGGTAGGGTTCCCCAGGGGTAGAGGCCGACAACCTTCCGCCCTGCATCTCATTCTCCCGCCGGGTACCAGCGGCGGAGCAAGCCATCTATCCAGCCCCGTTAGCGGATCGGTTTTCCGCTGGAAGAGCAGCCAGCGTTACCCGAGGACTGGGCTCGACCTGCCACAGCCACCTTTGGGGGTCTGCCTCCCCCTCGTCTCCGCGTGGTCGTACGTTCTGGTTTCGTGCCGACAGAGCAATCAACACTAGCCAGGGACCGGGCTCGACCTGCCTCAGCCTCTTGTGATGGTGTGCGAATTCCCTCGTAGCGCCGTTCAGCGGTCACTCGTGCCTGGGTCAGGTTGAGAGAGCAATCAACCGTTCCCAGGGGCCTTGCCTGACGTAGCTTGGCCTTCACCTGTGATGGGACGCGACTCCGGTAAACCAGACGGTGGACACTCAGTGCCTTCGATCCGCCTTAGTGGTTCTCAAGGATCGACGCACGAACGTAATTTGTCGTGGGCCTTGACCATCCAACGTGTATCGACTGACAATAATCCTCTCGCTCTTCAGTTCAGACATGCATACGAAAGGAGGTCCCGTGGAGAGGATATGCGACTTTCCATCCATCAGCGGATAGAGGCCGTGGAACGACGTCGCAACAATCGACCTACAGCAGCTGATGTAGCGGGTATCTTGATGAGCAGCGAAGAAGGGCGACCACGTGATCTTCAAATTGAAGAAGGAAGTCTGGCCGTCTAACGTCAGTGTTTAAGACAAACCAATTTTACGACGCCCTACAGTATCCACTGTCATGATCTATTCAAAAACAATCAGAGCAAGCACGAAACGATTTCCATACAAGATAAGGGCAGTTTAAGCAAGTATCACTATGTGAATATGCAGCTTATCGGTTGTCCATACGCGAAAAGCAGAACTCTTTGTTTCATCGCGCCGGGAATCTCTTCCAACAATATTTCGTCGACCAATACTGTAAGATAGAATCTCTGAGAATGAAGTACCACCGAGAGAACCAGACAAAGCTCCGAGCAGAAACGTGCACGGGAATAATGGACCCTGCAGGTGCTGAAGGGGCTATCGTCAATCTTCAGCCGCACATGGAAGGTGCCCAACTGTGTAGCACAGACAGAATTCAGTACCAGCCACTCTCAGACACTCGGCGAAGAACCAGTCATTGTCGACAATGGCAGTAAATTATCTCGAAATGGGACAATTATCTTGGCGCCAATGTTTTGTTGGTGGTGATCGATACATGCGAGCACAATACCAAGATGCAATGGCAATAGTTCGTACTTTTAAAAAGCCGGATCTTTTTATTACTGTAACGTGCAATCCAAAAAAGCAAGAAATTACGGTGAATCTGCTTCCAGGTCAGAAGCATTCGATCGTCCCGATCTTTCTGCCCGGGTATTTCGACTGAAGCTAAGCTGTTGAAATTAAGACCCTTTCATGCTTTCTGCAAAATGATGAGAAAAGGACGAAACTGATCAGCCAATCCACCGAAAGAGCAAAAGAAGATATTGAATGCCTTAGCAGATCATTAAGGACCGCGGCTTATGAACATGGCAGGCATGTCTTTGATGCCAGATGACGAACCAAATGAGACAGGAGTCCCACTGAAGACGATGAATTCTCCTGATGTGACGTCTACGATATATCACATTAATATAAGATCGAAAGCTTATCAACAGATATTTTCAGAGCTTATAATGAAGACGTGGCTGACGGATCTCTCCTTTTCCACGGAAATGATCTGCTCATCGTAAACTGTCGTATGGAATTTGAAACAGAATTTTGATAAATTCACTGGGACGGAAAGATAATGGAGCAAACTATAGATAATCCAGAGCCGCAGTCACACGTAGATAGATTAGCTGTAGTTGTAACTGGGAAAAAAAGAAATCTTAGAAATCTGTTCAAGCTCACTCCTTCAAAGATTTTGCAAAAATTCTGCTTGTTTTCCAGTCACCTTTATTTCAAAGCTTGGATCTCATGTCCTGTGATTCGTGATGCTCCATTTAACGATTTTCTGTTAATCAAGCAGATCTCACGATATTCTGTCATAAACAAAAATGGTGTCTGATGCCGCAAAAAAAAAATCACCCAGAGGTGACTTTTCTTGCGATTTTTCTCCAGATGAAAAACGTAGTGATTTAAATAACTTGGAAACAAAAGAACTGCATCACTTGGCAAGTAGCTCATCACTATCTGCAATGCGTTGAAACTAATTCAGTATGTAGGGACCAATTGAGGACATTTACTGAAACTAAGATTATTGTTGATGTGAATGAGTTTCAAGTTGTCATTTCAAAAGTCTGTTAATTAAAGGAATCTGAATTGCAGAGATTACTGCAAATTGAAGAAGATCACAGACAGAGAGTGCCAAATTTGAAGAAAAGTTAAGTGGGACGGATGGCCGAGTGATTTTGATACTCGACTTTCAACCTGAGAGTGGCCTTCGGTCTGGCCTGCAGAAAAGTCTTTTAAATCCAAAGTAACATTTCTGAGCAGTGATAATCACTCTCTCAACTTGGCAGCTCTTTATTCTGCTGAGATAGCTCAACTTTTTTCATGAATTGCTCAACTGTTTTTCAAATTAAGTTCGATCCTCGAGAAAAAACTGGGAACTTCCTAGAATCTTTGAAATTTCTTCCAAAATGTTACGTAACATTACTTGAATAATTCAAATTGAATTCATAATCTTGATGGGCAATAAAGTTAGGGTATCAATTGTTGAATTAATCTATGAGTCAAGCAAGTTTGATTCCACTCCAGATGTTTCTCAAACCCCTTAAAGTTCGTTACTTGGATGTCGAGAATTTTGAAATAAAAAAAGTCATTCTTGGTTATTTTGAAATTTTGAAACCATATGCACAACATTATGAACTTGTTCTGAAAACTCTTTAAGACATTGGACTAGACTTTAATCTGTGCACAGGACAAACCTATGATAACGCAGCCACAATGAGTGGCCGTCGGTCTGGCCTGCAGAAACCTCTCTTAGACATATATCCAAACGTAACATTTCTGAACTGTGATAATCACTCGCTTAGCTTGGCAGCTCTTCATTTTGCTGAAATAGATCTAGCGATTGTCACCTTTTTTAATGAATTGCTCAACTTTTTCCCAATTCACCCCAGAGATAGACCAAATTGATAGAAGCTGGAACCGAGAATCTAAAAAGGAGAGTAGTACATGGTGGTACACAAGAGAAGAATCTACGTCGTCAGTTTCCTTGCATCTCGACAAAGCTGCTGAAGAGTTTAAGACTTTTTCATACTTTCTGCAAAATGACGAGAAACGGACGAAACTGATCCCCCAATCCATCGAAAGAGCAAAAGAAGGCATAGAACGCAATTGATTGATGGGGAGTTGAGGTCTGATGTAATTCAAACGTGTTGCGGCAGAAGTGCTGGTCAGTCTTCATATGGAGATGAAAAATAGATTCCAAAGGTTGCAAAACCATGTGGGCACCTTTGGGTTTCTTCTTAAACCAAGACACCAGTTGAATTTTATGGATGATCACACACTGATGAAAAACTTACTTTTTTCTGTTTGTATGATGACATACAGGCAAATCACTTTTTCACTGATGTCGTTGATGCTGGAGCACTTTCATCAACAAACCAGTACCATAATCACCAATTGACTTATTGAGGAAGCTGGCTTAATATGGTAATGATGTGTGCTTAAACCTTGCAATCTCCATCCGAATACTGCTAACTCAGACCACTTCCATTGCATCATGTGAGAGCTCATTCTCAAAACTAAAGTTAATCAAAAACTATCTTAGGAGCACAATGACGCAAGAAAGACTGAGCAGGATGGCTTTAATGTCAGTGAAATCAAAAATACTAAGCATTGATATAGATGATGTTATAAATGCCATTGCTGCACAGAAAGCATGACGTGAGGCGGTATGAATTGAGATTTGTCACTTGTGCATTATCACGTCAATAAACAATGGAATTATTCATTAAAAGAGTTTTAATGATTATTTTTTTTTAGTTTTATTGATATACTGTACTAATTTGAATTTAGAATATATTTGTTAAGTACATGATTTCGTATGTCAAATTGCAGGGCCCCCAAAAAAGGCCAAGCCCCCCGGACCCCAAATCCCTAGGAACGTCTCTGGTATACGAAAAAATTGAGTGATGACTGTCAAACATTTAGGTTGCCTTTGTTTTCTGAAGATGGCAGTCCTACAAAATGCAGTTCCGCATAACACATTAGTTTTCTCATATTCGCTTATTGTATGCCACAGAGCACAAGAATGTAGTCAAACTAGCCCCAGGTTTGACATATAAATCAGTGTATCCATCCAGTTTGGAAAGACAAAATGTTAGTCTGGCTTTGAAGGTATTTGACGAAAACGTTTTTGTTGCTCTAAATTTGATGTTAGTGGCACTAGTGGTTTTCTTAGTTGGCTTTTGAAGTTGTGGAGAATGTTGAATAATAAATCTATTGAAAAAGGTGTTTTTAAAAGAGACCCAGATAGTGAGCCTTTTAAGTCCTCAACAGATGATAGATTAGACTTCCTAAGAAAAACATTAAACTGGTTAACTAAGTGGGAGAGCTGTAACTTCAGACCTAAATCTGGTGGTCTTAGTATGAGATTCATAGCTTTAAAGCACACAGATGCTACATTTATAGAGATTATTCATTATTTGTTACATAAAGATGAATTTAAATATGTTTTAACTGGTAAATTTCAGACTGTCTAGAGAGTAGGTTTTGCAAATATAGGGAATTTTGTGGCACTAATTATAAGTTTTCTGTTCAGGAGCTCTTAGAATCAGAAAAAAAAACAGATTGGTTAGCTTGCTTCATGTAACATCTGCATCACGTGGAAAGATCTCAATCACTGATGCTTTTTTAAGTTTTCAAGATCAAAATTTAGATAATAGTACTGCAGTTGATTTGATACTCTTTTGGTGATCTTATTAATGAATGTATAGAAACTGAGTCAGAAAAAAGGGTTGATTTTCATTGATTTGTTGTGATTTTGGTACTAAAGAGCTAGTTATATATAAACAACAATAATACTGTACTATTTCATAATGGAAGAGTCAAACATGTATATTCGTGATGGCAAAGCCATGGGTTTAGAAGGGACCCAATTAGCTAAATATGTCAGAGAATGCCAAAATGATGATAAGGACCGAGCCTTACTCATTTCATTTAGATTCATATTTACGTAATTTAGATAGGGGTGAATTAAAATGGCCAAGTGAGATTTTGGTAGATTTTCTTTGTTCAAGAAACTTGTCAGCAAACAGTATAAAGAGATTTTCTTATCACAAAACAACCAGAAACAGGTGTTATTATCATCATTTTCATCACTTCAAACTCATTTCTCACATTTAGGTAACTGTGTCTGTGGGCAATCTTTAGTCAATGTTTTTTCACTAACATCTAATTCTCTGGCTAACATACTTTTAAATAACTATAGTGCATCAGATAATTCATTAAAGACAATGAAAGCTAAGAAGAGAAAATTACAAACATTCACTTAATAGATATGTTTAAGAGGTTTGAACTGTATTGATGTTGTTGTTTTTATTCTCAAGTATTCTTTCTTTTAATGCATGCCTTAATATGTTTATTTTATAAATGCATGCCTCCATGGGCGTCGCTAGGAATTTTTCCAGAGGGGGGCAAAAAGATACTTTTTTTTATTTTAACTGGCAATGCTATAAAGGTTTATTTCTCAATTAAATTCACGTTAAGTAGACATTAATTATTTATATTGACATACATAAATGTATTTGAAAATTCAAACATTTTGACTACAAGCTCAAGCATGTTACGATTTTAATTTATGTTTTGTTTAATTTGGCCTTCTGTAGCTTGATTTGACCTTCGAAAATGTTTTTGGCGTTCCGGTTTTTTTTTAAATCTGGCAATTCTTGTCAGTTTATAATCGTCAGCCACTGAGTGAATTTTTAAATTTATCCTAAATTAATATGAAAAGATGGATTTCAGAAATTGTTGTACAGGCTCAATAAAACGAAGAGTAGAGAAATCGCGGGATTCCGAAAAGCGTTATTAGAAGACTTTAGGGCGTCTGCAGCATCTGAATTATTATATGCATTGAGGACAACAGTACAAGTTCAACAGCCAGACACAAGTGAAGAAATTATTTCTAATTTGATTATCGCTGTTACTTCTTGTCATGGATGTGTTTTGTGTGTTACTGAGCTGTGCATGAACTCAGTGTGTTTGTGAAGTAAATAGTGAGATTGAAGTGAGTGAATGTCCAGATGGAGAAAGGGGAATAAGGAGAAATTGAGAGGCAGTGTACACAGGTCTCTCGAGGTGAGAGGACCTACTTTTACTTCTAAGGTGGAGTGTGATACTTTCATATGGGGATAACATCTGTGAATTCAGAGTGGATATTTAAACTTAAAGTTTAGTGTGTTGGCCAAATTTATATTATTTCACTGGATTGTATATATATATTCATTTGTATTCCTCTCATTCTATTATGGTCATCAATAAACACAATTTTGACTGCTTACCACGTCTACCGTATTTTATAATGTCTAGAGTGAACCCATCTGTGACATTAAGGTGGCAACGGTGCTAAACTGCTTAACAGCGGTATGCTAAACTGCTAAACAACAATAATACTGTACTATTTCATAATGGAAGAGTCAAACATGTATATTCGTGATGGCAAAGCCATGGGTTTAGAAGGGACCCAATTAGCTAAATATGTCAGAGAATGCCAAAATGATGATAAGGACCGAGCCTTACTCAAAGAAGAGGAAGAAAAAGATAGACAAGCGGAAAAGGAAGAAAAAGATAATAAGACAAGAGAAAAAGGAAGAAAGAGATAGATTAAGACAAGCGGAAAAGGAGGAGCTAGACAGGAAACATGAATTCGCTCTAAAGATGGCTGAAATCAATGCCAAGAACAACGTCCAAACCGAAACTAACAACACAGAAAACAGATCATATGCTGCCAAACACAAAATTCGCATTCAACCGTTTAAAACCATTTAAAATGATTTCCAAATCATGGCGATATAGACAATTTTTTTCCATAATGGAAACCCAATTTGAATTGAGCCACATTGACAAATCAGAATGGATCGTTTACCTATACGGTAACACAGGAAGCTCAATCAGCATTAAATAACATAAAAGGTGAAGACGCCAAAAATGATGATGATGTTAAAAAATACTTGCTTCAGCACTACAACAAAACGGAAGAACACTATAGAAACCAGTTCCATAACACTATAATGAATCCATCGGAGCATCCACAGGCATTTATCAACATTATTAAATCACATCTATTGAACTGGATTAAAATGTCTGGAATAGACAGTGGAAATGCCAGACAAATCATTGAACTATTGTTGGTGGACAAAATACTAAATCAGAGTAGTCCCCAGTTATACAGTTACATCAAGCAACATAAAGTGCACAACAAACAACAACTAATCACTGCAATGTCTGACTTCAAGGATAGCAATTAGGACATACCTTTATTCAACACAGTACAAAAAGATTTGAACGTTACGCAGACACAACAACGAAGATTTCATAGTTTACCAGCCAGAGATAAAGAAAAGTCTGCTATATATGTAAAAAACCAGGACACATTCAATATTACTGTCGATATAGGAAAACCTACCAGAATTATAGATCTCAACCAAATAAAATAATGCAACAATATCCAACAAACCGAAGACAGTCTCCAAAATGAGTCCACCCAGAAGCAGCAGAGAAAGAGGCCGCAGTTACAACAGACAGATTTATGAAAATACAGTTGCCACCATGCTTGACAACAAGGGCAACTTGATCTTTAATCCATGTTTCGTAAACAACAATCCTGTAATGTGTTTGCGTAACTCCGGTTGCACAACCGTGATAGTTGATGAGAAATTAGTTCATAAAGATCAAATGACTGATAAACTTGAACACATAAAGTTAGGAGATGGTCAGAAATTCATATGTCGCACAGCTATAATAGACATAGACACTCCCTGGATTTCTGGAAAAATCAATGCCTTAGTTCTATCATCACCTGTAGCCAGTTTAATAGTTGGGAATTTACCAAATGCGAAACCAGACGCATTATTCAAAGCATGGCTTGAGGAAAAAGGTGAAAGTGTACAAAAATATTTAATGGATCTAAATCCTAATAAAGAACCAGACCCTGATGTATGTGCCTCATTTAACAACCTATACAACTGGAATGGCACAGAAGACATAGTTACATAGAAAAATTTGATACAATAGCTAATCAAAATGACATTCCTAACAAACATAGATCAGCTTATATCATTAAAAAACTTCAAGGACATAAGAAAGCTCAAAACATTGCTTTCACGAACATAAACAACTATGAACAATTGAAACATAATTTGAAAAATAAACTAGTTATCAAAGGCCCGGTACCCGGACCGGCGAGTAGGCACACAGTTGGAGTTGAAAATGGTGATATATATTTTTTAGCGCGTTAACAATCAGTCTATATACTTGCAGTGGCCCCAAGGACATGAACAGATTATTGTAGCCAAAATACATTTGAGAATAGGGACACCTAATAATACATCAAATAAATTTCATATGTTAAAGAGTTCCACATAAAGAAAATAATCCTCACTATGGGTAAACATAAACAAAAACTCTTAAAATCATATTCCTTCATAATATTTTAATGGACTCCTTTCCAAACAAATATTCATTTAATGTTTTATGATGTTCAACATGGCGATATTTAAAAAAAAAGAGAGATGTGAGTGAGTGCTTGTGTTAAGCGAAACGCTACATGTTTAGCAGGTGGTTTATTTACTGTTATACACATTGCAGCATAGTACAATTAACTAAGAAAAATTGCCAATCCGGCAGTGCAGAACCTAGGGATTTAGGGCCCCGTGGGCTTGGCCTCTTTGGGGGCTGCCCCTGCATTTTGACATGAGATAATTTTTTGACGCTTCTAAAGCTTGGTCCCGAGAAGAAAGAATCGTTGTGTAGCTTTTATCTGACCTTCAATTAAAGAAATATCCCATCAATCCAGTTAAGGCCGCAGAGGCAGAAAACATTAGGCCTCTTAAAAAAGAAAGACATATCAAAGCTTTCAACATTATAGTTCTGTGAAGTCAATGCCGAACCAAGGGATTTTAGGCATCTTCGGAAGCCACTACATTTTGACATGAGATAATGTACTTAATATTTAGTTTAAAAATATTTTGGGGGCCCTCCTCAAACTGGGCCCCCCTCCATACACCCTCTGTGTGAAGCCCCCATCATAAATGGGTTAGTTTGCATTGTAAACATTGTGTACGGCGCTACTCAATCTCAACCCTTATTCAATTATTCATGTGACGTAATAGTCAAAAAATGAAAAAAAAGCGACGTTTTAGGATAGTAATAAAGTAATAAAGTAATAAAAATAATTGTACATTAGAAATAGACATATTTTAAAAATAATAACAATTTAAACAATATAAATATTACATTATATTGAGGTATCCATAATTTTGGTTTAAAATTTAAATTGTGGAACATAACACAGAGTATTAATTGAACGATTTTTGTAAATATTTCTTTTATGATCGCTTCTCATTTAATAACAAATAAGACACCATAAATTTATTACGATACTGTGAGATATACATAGGCCTATGGAACACGTTCGGTTTAGTATATGTTTCGGAGAGTATCACAAAAATAATTTGGTATGAATTTGTGTTACCTCTCCTAAGATCGCATTATTGCCCTTTGGTAATGATTGAGGCGGTCGAAAACATTATTACATTGTGATTGCCATTTGGCATTCACGATCTTACCTGCCGTATGTTAGTGTACTGTGTTTTGTCACCTCTGCACTCAACATAAGGCTGGTCCAATGTCATTTCTGGCAGTCATGTAGGAGACAATTCTTACTCGGCTGGCCAGTTGGTAGCCGTATCATGCATGTTAAGAAGAAAACAGTAAATGTTTCTGCCTTCTTTGACTTGTTTGTGCCGCCATCTTGGATGAATTGTTTATGCCGCCATGTTGGATGACAGACGGAAGTGGCGATGACAGACGGAAGTAGCGATGACAGACGGAAGTCGCGATGACAGACGGAAACCGGAACATATGATGTAAAATTTGTATTATAGATTGAGCAACAAAACCTCAATGTCACAAATTGAGACCAGTCATATGAATGTTTTGACTAGATCTGCAACTGACAAAATAAACAATGAGAATATCAAAACAGTAAATTATGATATCAGCCAAACAGTCATGATGGACATAAACAAAGAACTACTGATCAAATTACAGAAGGAGGATAAATCCTTAGAACAATATTTTCAACAGGTTAAAGACACTGATAATAATAATAAACAAGTAACATATTTTTTTGAAAGACAACTTACTGTTCAGAAAATTTAAAAATCAACACACCAGTGTTTATCAAATTATGATACCTTCAATCATACGACAGAAAATATTAAAAGAAGCACACTCGACTCCATTATCAGGTCACTTGGGTCCTAAAAAGACTCTTCACAGAATTAGAGCAACATTCTACTGGCCAAAACTAATTAAAGACATAAAACTGTTTATAAAATCGTGTTTAATTTGTTAAAACACAACAACATTGGCCCTAAACATACTGCATCTTTGTTAAAGATGGACACATCTTCAGTGCCCTTCAATAAAATCGCTATTGACATCATTGGACCACTAACAGTAATGTCCAAAAGGAAGCATAGATACATTTTGACAACAATAGACTTCGCAACGAGATGGATTGAAGCCACACCACTACAAGAAGTTACAGCGGAATCTGTATGTAAAGCCTTACTGGATATATTCACTAGATTCGGCTTCCCGTCCATTATTCTATCTGACAATGGATCAAAATTCCAGGCACACATGACTCATTCTTTCATGAGTATGCTAAAAATAACAGACATATTCAGCGAGATATAGAGGCAAATAGAGCTGTTGAGCGTGCCAACCAGACCATTAAGACAATGCTAAGAAAAATAATGGAGGAACATGGACAAGACTGGGATAACTTTTTACAGTTGATACTTTTCGCCTATAGAGAAATCCCTCACGAATCGACTGGATTCGCACCCTTCGAACTCATGTTTGGTTCCGAACCCAAAGGACCATTTACTCTATTCAAGGAGAGCATATGTGAAGAAGACGAAAACAATTTATCACCACACGAGTTAGTTAATGACACCAGAAGAAATATAATTTATGCCAATAAGCTGGCACAGGAAAATTTATCTAGAAACAATACTCACCACCACAAAATAAAGAATAAACATAGATTCCTGAGAACACTATTCTGTATTTGTAAAGTTACCGGAGGAAGGACACTTTGATAGTACATGGCAAAGGCCATATGAAATTATAAAAAAATGTAGTAAAAATAAAAGGGAAAGATTTACAATTCCATATTGATAATCTAAGGAAAGTACTGCAACCAACAAATGATGAAAATCCAGATAAGTCATCTCTCCAAGTAGCCAATGTTACTGTTAATGATGAAAACATCAACATACTCAGCCCAGAAATAAATACACATAATAACCTCAACTTCATTGATGATGAACATTTACTACATCATTTATTCGCCATCATCAAGATGAGAAATCAATTCCCACATCATGAAGCCAACTTTGTTTCATCCAAAATAAATATAAACAATGAACTTCCAGAATCTATTAAATCAAATTTGATAGATTTGTTGAATGAGTATACACAGATAATATTTAAAATGAACCTGGTTGTACCAATATTATTGAACACAAAATCAGATTAACGTCAAATGAAATGTTCAAACCTGTTCTATATGATGTTCCGTTTAAATACAGAAAAAACATTGATGATGAAATAAAACATATGTTGACTAAAAGACTAATTAGACCTTCTAGCTCCAGTTATGTGTCACCTATAGTCATTGTAAAAAAGAAAATTGAGAATATGCTGCGTTTACAGAAAATTAAATGAATTAACTATTATTGATAGACAACCACTGCCGAATACTGAAGATCTAGTACTCAAAATATCTCAATCAAAAATATATTCTCACTTTGACTTAGTGAGAGGATTTTGGCAGATCCCCATGGAAGAAGAAAGCATACAGCCTTCAGGACTCACAATGGTTTTTACGAATGGACGAGAATGCCATTTGGCTTAGTCAATGCCACAGCCACCTTTTCCAAAATGATGATCAAGTTGTTACAAGACATAAACAATGTCACAACACTATGTTGATGACATTTGTGTTCACACTGAAACCTGGGAGGAGCGTATAAGTGTTTTAAGAGCCTTATTCAATATTCTCAAAGACAATGGTCTACAAACAAATCCTACAGACCGACTTCTCAAATAATGCAAAAGATTTTGCACATTGAAATACCACATACAAAAAAACACGTTCGAAGTTTGCTTGGATTATGCAATTTCTACAGAAATTTTCCCCCAAACTTCACTCAACTGGTAGAGACATTGGTATTTCTAACAAAAAAAGACAATGCCCAACAAAATAATCTGGACTGATAAATGCCAAGATACCTTGAACATTATAAGGCAAACTTTAACAATAACGTTGTACTTTCAACTATAGATTTCAATAAAAAGCTGATAGTGGCGACTGATGCTAGTACAAAAGGTATCGGGGGTGCATTACAACAATTAGAGGATTCCATTCCAAGACCTATAAAGTTTGTTAGCAGGAAGCTGAGTAAAGCTGAGTTGAATTACTCTATTATTGAACTAGAGGCTTTGGCAATAACACGGAGTGTCTTGAAGTTGCAAAAATATCTTTTGGGGAATGAGTTCGTAATTCATGTTGATCACAACCCCCTTCTGCAGATGACAGACAAAATAAATAACTCCAGAATTTTACGATGGAAACTTCTTTTGTCTAATTACAAATTTAAAATTGTCTACATAAAAGGACAGGACAACCATATTCCTGATATATTGTCGAGACTCTTAATTGTTGGGAACGAGTTCTGAACAAAGACTATCGGATTATTTTATATAATCATAATGTTTTTTCTGAACAAAGACTATCGGATTATTTCATATGATCATGATGTTTTTTTCTGAACAAAGACTATCGGATTATTTTATATGATCATCAAAATGTTTTTTTCTTGAGTCTCTATGTTGACAATTGTTGTTTGAAACTTGTAGATATTGCTTATGACACTTTATCATTTTATTGACTATGTAAACATACTTGGATAAATTTACAAATTTTTTGTCTTATCGAGACTATTGAATATTATTAGTAATCATGCATTAGTTATGTATGTAAAAAAAAAAATGTATAACATTTTTTTGAAGAGAGGGGGGAGATGTCATGGATGTGTTTTGTGTGTTGTGTGTGTGACTGAGCTGTGCATGAACTCAGTGTGTTTGTGAAGTAAATAGTGAGATTGAAGTGAGTGAATGTCCAGATGGAGAAAGGGGAATAAGGAGAAATTGAGAGGCAGTGTACACAGGTCTCTCGAGGTGAGAGGACCTACTGTTACTTCTAAGGTGGAGTGTGATACTTTCATATGGGGATAACATCTGTGAATTCAGAGTGGATATTTAAACTTAAAGTTTAGTGTGTTGGCCAAATTTATATTATTTCACTGGATTGTATATATATTCATTTGTATTTGTTTCATTCTATTATGTTCATCAATAAACACAATTTTGACTGCTTACCACGTCTACCGTATTTTATAATGTCTAGAGTGAACCCATCTGTGACACTTCTTCATTTCCTAAATTGAATATTGGAAGGTATGTCTTGAAATACGACCTTTCAAATGAGTTGAAATTGCTGCTGATCTTTGATTGTTGGACCTGATAAAAATTATGATTTGTAGACCTGACAGTGGTGGAATAGAGGTTTTAGATATGCTTGGTTATCAGACTATTCATCGTGGGTGGTATACTCGAAAATGTTAAAAGGTGCCTTTTACAAATGTTGCGTGTTGTTTCCAAAAAAAAAGTAATTCCAGGAGTTCAGGGGGCCTTTGTCATCAAACCATGCACACAATTTAAAGATTTAAAGCACATGGCACAAAGGCTATTATTAGGGATGCAAGCTATTTTAATGCACTATTAGTAGCCAAAACAGTTTCCATAGATTAGCAGTTGAACTCATCATTTAGATTTAGAAGACAAATTCAAGAAAATTGCAACAAACTGGGTCCCTTTTTTTTTTGCGGCATGCATGATTTGGCACTTCAACTAAAGGAATCACATCCTGGTAATTTTTATGACCTGTTAGAGTTTTATGTTGAATCTGGAGATAAAGTTCTAGATAATCATTTGTCAATTGGTTCTTGTAGTGCTAAGTATATCTCGGCAACCAGTGCCGCCGAGAGGGGGGGCATGGGGGCAAATAGTCAGGGGCCCGGCGAGATTTACGGCGAGTTTCAGGGGCCCGGACTGAGCTGGCCAATCAACTTTTGAAAATATTATTATCAGCACGAGAGGCCAGTGATAGCCCTGCCCAGGGGCCCGAAGTTTCTGTCTGTGGGCCTGTTGGAAACTACACAAAACACTATGATCGAAATGTGTGGGTCTCTCTTGCGTGAAGACATTGTTCGTGAAGCGAATAATTCAGTTGCAATTTCTATACGTTCCGACGAGACAATATAATTTCAGGCATTGAGCAGATGTCACTTGGTGTTAGATTTGTCAAAGAAAACCATAATTACAAATTCATTAGAATTTGGATTAGATACAGCCACGTAGTGAAAATTCTACAGGAGGGGCAAGTCTTTCTACAGCAGGGGCCAAGCAATAGCAGAGGGGGTGGGGCAGGAAATGAATTTTACTAGGTAGAGCCAACAAGCAGAGGGGCCAGACAAAACGCAGGGAGGGCCAGGCCCCCCCTCGCACGCTACGGGCCTGATTAGATATGACAAATATTGTTGGTCAAGGATAAGACGGATGTTCTAAAATGGCAAGTAAAGAAGGGGCCGTCAAAGCAATAATTCGAAAAAAAAGACCCAAAAGCAGCAATTGTATATTACAGTTCACATAAATTAAATCCTGTCGTTAAAATTTTAAGTAATATGAATGCTGTACGAAACACAATAGGAAAAATTAAATAAATTATACAGTTTTTCTAACAAATTAATCAGCGAAGAAAACTAATTCCAAATGTTCCATTGCTATGTGAAACTAGATGGACACATAAATATAAAAGGTTGAGGATATTCGCTGAAAATTTGACAGAAATTGTTAAACAACTGGAATATTTAGAACAATCCCCCCTTGAATACGCCCATGCATGCCTCAATATGTTTGTTCAATTAATAACACTGGGCAACAGCCAAAAAATCGCCAGGGGTTTTTACACTGATTTAGACTAATTTTGGTGTTCTGAGTCCCAATATCACATTGAATTTTCTCGGTCAGGTAAGTTCTTGAGATACAGCCATAGACCTACCTGACGAGCAATACGAATTCTAATATCAGGGGTTTTGAGTTCAATCATTTCTCTAAATTAACTGTATAAAAATTAGCAGCAAAATAATCACAATTATAAAAACAGAGATAATTATATTTTATTTATAAATCATCAATCTGGATTTTCACTTGATTATTTAATGCATCAGCACTTGATTGGGCACAGCCTCCAGTACTCCGACCTTACATCTGCCCTTCGTCCAGCTGCTCACTGCGAAGAAATTCCTGTACCAGCGTTCAGAGATCTTCCTGACAGCGACGATGAGGCCACCACTTTAGACAAGGGAGGAGATACAGAAGAGAAGTATGAATCACAAGATTGTCCGCAGTCGTTCTCACAATGTGAGCTTTATGATCTGGTTCGGGTTCTCAGCTTGTCGAATAGTTCCTTCGAGCTGTTGGCCTCCAGACTCAAAGAGAAAAATCTACTTGGCAAGGACGCGCGTAACACTTTCTTCCGTAGAAGGCATGAGGACTACATGGGCTACTTCTGCCAGGAGGAAGACTTTGTGTACTGCCGAGATGTCGCCGGTCTTCTTGATAAACTCAACGATCCTGCAAGCACTCTTTGAAGTGTGTACTTCTCCACAACGGGAATCAGTTCGCCTCAATCCCTCTTGCGCACTCCGCAACTCTTGAAGAGAAGTATAAAGCAGTGAAGTATGTGCTCCACAAAATCCAATATGAGCAGCACCAATGAATCATCTGCGTTGACTTGAAGATGGTGAACTTTCTACTTGGTCAGCAGTCCAAGTTCACAAAGTACCCATGCTTTATATGTATGTGGGACAGTCGTTACAGAGCCCATCACCATGCGCGAGAGCATCTAGTACCTGGGATGAGAAACATCATAAACGAACCTCTTGTTGACCGGGAGAAGATATTGATCCCACCACTACACATGAAGCTTGGGTTAATGAAACAGTTTACGGGCGCTCTAGACAAAGATGGGAGGTGCTTCAACTACATGTGCCGAGCATTTCCTCAATTGACCATTAATAAGGTGAAGGCCGGCATTTTCGACGGCCCAAAGATACGGCAGCTCATAAAGGACAAAGAGTTCCAAAACGCCAGAATCATCAGCAGCATGATAGAGGACTTCAAAAAACTCGAGTGTTTGATAAGTATAAAGATGCACTTCCTGTTCTCACACATGGAGAAGTTTCCTGAAAACATTGGGGCGATGAGCGATGAGCAGGGAGAAAGGCTCCGCCAAATGGAGGAAAGGTACCAGGGGAGGTGGGACGCAGTCATGCTGGCGGACTACTGCTGATCGATGGAGAGAGACAACCCAGCAGCTGCTCATACACCGTAATCGAAGAAAAGCCGATTTATGCCTTGAACTCTGAACTTTTGTTTCACGTAACTCTCATTCTTATACTAATATTATGATAATTATGCTTATCAAATTTGTTGGAGTAAACGAAAACTGAATGAATTTGAACACGTTGAGTTTTATTTCTTGATTAAAACGGAAAAAATCGTCCGCAAAAAATGTGTTTTTTTTTTTTACAAAAACGGATTTTTTTAAAATTTCTGTATCAAAAATTCCTGACCTGATTGAGCGAAACCAAAGTCATTTTCGGACTCAGAGCACTAAAATTAGTTTAATTCAACTGGAAAACCCTGGACGATTTTCAGAAAAATATTTTTTTGTTTCCCAGTGTAATCTTTATTTAAGCAAAAATATTTACATTTTTTAAGTTTTAATTTCAGGGAGTTGTTTCCAGAATTTCCCTTTCAGAGATTGTTGGGACTATGTTGCACAATGTATTTCTTAATCACTAGGCAAGGACCTAGGTAATATAGCTTACAAAAAAAAACTAAAATGAATTCAAAAATATTTCTTTTTTAACTATGTTTTATACATGTAAAAGTATTCTGCTTTTTCACTGCAAGTATGATTTTCAAAAAAATTAATTGTATGCCTGTATTTCGTTTTGATTGACTATACACTAAAAACTTTTTTTAAAACAATTTCTTTTTCATGTCATTTACTGACGATGGACTGAACTGCACAAATCTTAAAGGAATAAACTTATCAAAAATGTCTAAAATGTATTGACTTTGTTTTACATGTATTGTAACATGTATTGTGTTGTTTTGAAAGTGTTGATGTTTTTTTCTACAATTCTGCACTTCTGTTTGTTGTAAATAATCATCTGCAACTTTTTTTAGTTACATTTAGCCTTTACAAAATCTTATATGCTTTAAAGTAATGAAAAACAAATAAATTCATTTGTCATAAAATTAATTCGGCACTAATTATTATCATAAACACGTTTTATCTTGAGGCTATACAGCCTAACATCCTTCTATCTTTTTAATAACACGAAGCATAGAGACCAAGGCCAGCTGGTAGCAGACAATATAACACGGCGAGGCAAGCGAGTTGTCCGTTTTCAATTGTCGTCTGCCGCCACGTCACGATTGACCTGAATTTGGCCTTGTACTGTAGGAGGCATTGCCTAAGAGCAATAGGGGCCATGACGCCCATGAGCCATATCTCAAGACACTTGCGTTCCCGTACCATCCATTTTCAGGGCTGGTTGATTCGGCAGGTGGGTTGTTTCACACTCCTTAGCGGATTCCGACTTCCATGGCCACCATTATGAGATCTTTAAATAAGCAAAGTTGTATTAGAGTTGTATTAAAGTATTTGTTATATTGTGTACTGCACTGAGTTATGTTATATATATATATATATATATATATATTAGGTCTATAAATTCTGACGTCACACTGAGGAATAAGTTATATCAATATTAAGATAAAAGAAGACAAAGAAATGAGTACTCATGTGACCTAATTAACAAAGGCTCCAAAGATCAAATATTAATAAATTGTCATACATTTTTATGAAAGTAATTTTTTTCTTATAAAATTGAAAAGATTTTTTTCATAATTTTATTTAAATTACATGAAATCTGAACATACAGGTATAAAAAATGAAATAAACCTTTGAAAAAAATATTTTTTTCACACTTTTTGCATTACATTCAAAAAATTCATTAACAAGAATTATAAGAAATATATCAGAATACATTTGTCAAGTAAAAAAATGAAATTCACAATAAGAAAACCCAGTCCATCAAAGATGTCAGTTCAAACATTGAAAATTACTATGGTCCACGATAGTGTAGAAATCATGCTATTGCATGCAGATTTTTCACCAAGAAGGCGTAAAGACAACAACATGAAATTTTCACAATACCTAGTACCAAGGTTAACAAGTGTGCAAAATATGAAAAGTGTGAATTGCTGTCCACATGGTCATTCGGGGGTCGCAATGCGTGCAAAAATGGACGATCATGATGCTTAAAGGGGCCCACCATTGTCAAGATATCATAGAGTAGGTGAAGGGAGTATGTTTGAAAGGATGTGTTCACATCTTGGTGCGCATGTTATAAAAAACGAAACTTGTGGCGCTCTGTTAGTGAACAGCCGCTGGTGACGTACAAAGCATAGATTTTTTACGTTTATTTCTCTTGCATTCGCCCATGCCATGTAACGGCTTATTTACATACATGTTTGATGTGTGTGTTTATTATGCATTCACCATATTTGATATAACCGATGCATTTACATGAAGATGTTGATGTGTGTGTGTGATAGGTTGATCGTTCTGGAGGTATGTTGTATAGTTTAGACAATACGTTGTATACGGTAATATCGAAGTAGCATTGTGTGGTCATATATATGCATATCGTACATGATGTTGTTTGTAACATGTAGGCCCTGAATCTGGAAGTAACCTTTAAGTCGTATCGGACGTGAAATGGCCCTGCCTGAAGTGCACCGTAACAGCCCTGACATCTAGTCGTTCTGGAGGCATTTGAGACCTGGACGGCCCAGGATAGAGAGACCAGCTGACAATTATAATGTAATAACTGATCTATTATAATTTAGTCTATTTATTGAATGTTATACTATTGTGGGTGATGCAAATCGTCACATAAATCCTATATTTTTCTGTATAGTCAGTTATAAAGTGGTATTAAAGTTATTATTTATATTATTTATACAGAGTTATTGATTGTATTTATATGTATACAAATGTTTATGTGTATGTCCAACCTACGGGGACCTGGGTGAACCTCTCGGCAATGTACCCCTAGACCACGAGTTGTTCAAATTGGGTTGTGACAACCATGAGTACAATATGCACGACATGACCGTCTGGTAAGTTCCAGATTAACGCCCCAGACAGAGCCACCCATCTATCAAAAATCAAACTAAGGTTGGTGATAAATAAATTGGGGTCTTCCTCTCGTAATGAGTGAATATTATTAAATTTTTCCCTGTAACCATCACATGTGTTACCATAAATCTTCATTAATGATTCTTTCACAACATCATAATTTTTTTTTTCACTTAGTTTCAAACATATATCCAGGGCTTTGCCTCTTATGAATCCAAAAATTGACGCGGCCCATGTATTTTTCGGCATACTCGTGCTAGTAGCCTGCATTTCAAACCTAGACAAGTATGTGTCCATACTGTCAACGCCCAATGTAAAATAAGATAATTTAAGTGATGTGGTAATTATATCACCTGTTCCGTTGACTGCGGGGTTAGCTGACTGTCTACTGCTCTCTGATTCTAAGCGCACCCTTTCGTTCGCGATTTCTTCCTTACTCAGTTCCCGTTCTGCGGCTCTTTCTTCCCTCTCTCTGTTTTCCCTTTCTAGTCTTTATTCCCTCTCTTTCTATTTAGCTTCCTTTCTTTCTTCTCTCTCTCTCTCTCTCTCTCTCTCTCTCTCTCTCTCTCTCTCTCTCTCTCTCTCTCTCTCTCTACAGATACCCAGGGTTGTCTCTTGGCCTGTAAGGCCAAGTGCCTTACCAGCTTCAACAATATTTAAAATTTATGACATGGCAGTAACCAAAACCAATTATAACTAATAAATGAAAATGTTTGATACTATATACCAATAGTTTTTGACCCATGGACCCCTTTTATAATCCAAACTTGCCCACGGACCCCCAAGTGAAAAAGCGCATAATTGCATGGTATGAAAATTATAAATAAAAAAAGCTCCACCAAATATGATATGGGGATATAGGGTTATCTTTTAGTCATATCCCTAGTGTACAGCGCAATGCAGAACAATTATACAATTAATTTATGTGACGTAGTTGAGGTTACATTATCTTGAGAAATCCATAGTACAAAATTTGTTTGGTACATATGTACATCAGAGGTGTTCGGATCTTGAAATTTAGCGTCCGCGACCGTCCGCGGATTTCTATCAATGATCCGCGTCCGCGTCCGCAGAATCTTACAACATTGGTCCACAGTCAGTCCGCGCGTCCGCATTGCTGAAATTTAGCTGTTTAAATGAATTGAAATTTTTTTATGGTAACGCTAAAGAAGACCCGCGTCAGTCCGCGAGTCCGCAACTTACGTGCTGCCAAGTGGTGAAGTGATTAGCATTAAAATTGTGCTTTGACAATGTATGCTATTGTTTTTACATTTTTTAAAAACTTGAGAAACTTGCACATTATATTTTAAATAAAAACATTTTGTGATCGCATTTTCGAGAAAAAATGCGCTATTTGTCACGGGTTGTGACTAATTTGTCGAAACCATTCCCTTTATTCCAACCCTTGACATCACCCGGCTGCCCCCTAATAATATTAAAATGTATATTATGCAGTGTATAGTAGTATACGTTCCAGTTCTCCCGCCCACCACCCTTTTTACCCCACCCCCGTAATTGCGTCATATCGTAGGTGGCCAGCGAAACTGATATGAAAAGTCTCCGTCGGCGAACAATGCAACGGTTCGCAGAAATACGTTACATTCCACTGGGGATTCTCCCTGACCACTCGGCCCCTGTTCAAATGCCGACAAAGGATTGATGTCCAGTTACTTTTATCTTTGTCGGTATGACGTACTTCTCCCCCCCCCCCCATCTAAGCCGGGAAGTTAGAGCTCCACCCCCCCCCCCGATTGAAAGGGAAAAGAGCGTAGATAATTGATTGGCTAGGGGTCACACGTAAGAAAGTGTGTGAGTAACGAAAGAGAGTTTTTCTAGACATTCGACTGAGGGTCCTAGTAGCGGTCAGTCGATTTATGTGTCTATGATTGAAAGAGAGAGAGAGAGAAATAGAGAGAGAGAAAACGCCCTACACTTCATTCATTTTTATTGGATTATTATTTTCTTTCCTGCATTTTGGATTATCTTTGCTCTATGATTTAACAGCCACCAGATCCCTGTTACGGACTGGTGCCTTTGTATAAATAAAATATATCTTGTTGTTGTACACACGACTTGTCGAATTGATTATCGTCCTGTGTTGTACGTCTAATTACTGGTGAGAGAGTGTGTGGCAAAAACACAAATACAAATACGGGTCATCACTGAGTCGGCCCTCATACTTTTAGATACAAGCCAAAGGATACCCTCGTAGGGGTGCTCGACACTATTGTTCCCGTTTTGTCTGTCTGTCATCACCCTAGATCTCAGCAACCATAAGTCATAGACCCAAGATGTATATACTATATTGTAGGTCTTGGCCTGTAATGGGTGCAACAAAAGTCCATTTCGCGATCTGACCTCTGTGGGCTGGGCATCAGTGTTTTTACCATTTTTTTACTATATAAGCTATATTAATAATTATGTCATTTTCATGGCCCCATTCAATAACCCATTCATTTGGTGCGAAATACTGCAGCACGTAGTTTCACCAAGATTGACGTCACACGTGTTCAAGCGCAGTAGAGTATTTTTTCTTCAGCCACAATAATTTTATTTTTGAAGAATACTTAAGAAACTCATCAAATCATAATGAAATAGTAAGAATATTGCATTGTCATTGGGTTCTGAGCTATATTGAAAGAATCAGAGCTATATCTTTTCGGAAATTGGTCTAAAATTGGTGCCAAATTCCGTTACTGTGTACTATATTTAACACCGGTAATTTCCCTTGATTTAGACAAAATTGTGACCTCTTCGCTATACATATTTAATTTATTTTATTTATTAAGAAACTCATCAAATGAAATAGTAAGCTTGGGTTCTGAGTTTAATTGAAAGTATCAGAGCTATGCAACAATTGACGGAGTTTTCGGACGACTAAATGACTACAATTTAGAATGTTTTCAATTATGAGTCCTATTTCAGTGACCACCAGTGCTCGATTTAACGCCGGGGATGCTGGGGATATCCCCGGCACTGAGGACTGTCATCCCCGGCTCTGCTTTAATTAATTTCATCCCTACCGGGGATGACATCTATCCCCGGCTCTGCAGAAATTTTTTTTCATCCCCGGCACTGAATTTTTCTTAAGGTTAGCCTAATGTAGGGAATTGATTTTATAGTAGTGCTACAAATATTAGATGAAAAATACAGACAAAATCAGCTGATTTGAACTACGCAACACTATTTCTACAAATAGTTTTATGTAAAGCAAACTGGCCAAAAAAAATCTGAAGAACTTATGTTGTATAGAGCTCGTGAAATTATAGAACTTGGCAAATTAAAAAAAAATTGAAGCATGTCATACTTCAGCCATAGTACACCTATTTCGCATGACAAAGGATGGGCATGATGCTGACACAGATTTTTATAAGCGATTAGATGTTATGCCAATATCTAGCGCAGAATGCGAGAGGATTCAGTGCAATGAATTTAACACACATCTCTTCGCAATGTATTAGACATCGAAACCATTAAACACTTGCTGTTTATTAAAATTAATGGTCCACCACTTCAATATTTTGATGCAAAATTGTATGCCACAATGTGGTTAAAAGACGGAAGGCATTCTGGCAAACCAACAAAAGAATTATGGAACAGCGTCATAATTTGTTTAAATAACTGAGACAATTATGAATAATGGAATATTTGATTTCAACAAATAAATAAATTCATTACTTGTCCTATTAATGTGCCGCTTCAAATTTGTTTGAACCAACGTGAACTATGTTAATTAAGATTTACCAAATTTTCTATTATTTTTCTTGGTTTTGTCTAAGATGCAAATTGAAGACCCGATGAAAATAAATTAGTTACTTGTCCATGGTTTGTAAATTGAAGATCCTAACAAAAATTGTTGGCATCTCGCCGCCGCTGGGGATGCTGTGGATATCCCCGGCACTGAGAATTGTCATCCCGGCTCTGCTTTAGATTTTTTCATCCCCGCCGGGGATGACATTTATCCCCGGCTCTGCAGAAAATTTTTTGTATCCCCGGCACTGATTTTTTCTTAAATCGAGCACCTGTGACCGCAAACCACTTGTAGTTAGATTTACGCTAAATATTGACTGAAAGCTAACATACGTACTGATACATAACACGAAAATGCGCTAACATGTCCTGTGTCCAGAATGGAACAGGCTTATTTTACTTGTTGTTCTCAAAAGTATTGGTATTGTATCGGTATCGATTTTTGCAATACATTTTTACTTGAGTATTTGTATTGGTATTGGCGATACTATTTTCATGAAGTATTGGTATCGGTATTGACGATACAATTTTAGAGTATTATTAACAACCCTGCTTATATTATCGCCCGGTTGATGCGCATGCGCTATCATCAAAGAATCTAGATATGTCCTAGGTCATAATAATTTCGTAAAATAGATGGTTCGCCCGCAGACCGCAGTACCGGAAAAGAACGATAAATGGGGATTTTAGTTTTTATTTCGTTGGAGAGTTTTAGTTTCAGTTTTCATTCAGTCTTTTGTCTACCAGATTTATTTTTCGTCTAGATTTAGTCTTGCTGCTAAATTTAGTTTTAGTTCTCTTTGACGAAAAGTCAACATTTTCGTTAACGAATGTTTTAGTTTTAGTTTTCGTCAACGAAAACAATACTACCATATAGGATCGAACCAGGGCATCTCAGGTTGATAGTCAAGACCTTTAAATGTATTTTAGTGATTTTATTTATAATAAAAATGTTTCTGAAAGAAAACATTTTGTAGAATATAACAAGTTAGTGCAAGAATTATTTGAGCGACACTCATATAATGTATCACCTTCACAATATGACCCTGAATTAGTATAATTGTCCATAAAATTAGAAAGCCAGGTGCTAACATCGTTATAGGTGAGAAACATAAAATTACTGTTGAAAATGGCGCCTCTGGTGCAAAATTCGATACTTGGAAGATGAGTCACGTGTTAGGTCGCGATCCTGGAATACGAAATACAAATATTGAAATAATATGCAGAATGAAATATTGGAATAATATGTCGAATGAAATATGTAGAATGAAATATATAGAATGAAATATTGAAATAATATGTTCATTGAAATATTGAGATGAAACGTTAAAAAAGCATACCGAATGAAATACATAAAAAAAAATAAACAAATAAAATACAAATATTCAAATATCCTATGATATATGCATTTCCATATATATGACACGAAACCTAGACAGCACACGGACAAACATGTGAAATAAATAAATACTAGCCGACCGCGGCGTAGCATACGCCGCAAAGAAAGATGGAAAGATACTGACACAATCTTTGATACTGACCCAATCTTTAATACGGACACAATGACAAAGCGAAGTATGTTTTCTGTAAAGCGAAATTTATTTTGAAACATTTTAAACATCTATTGACGGATGAAGACTACCTGAAAGACACAGTTGTTCACATGGGGTATGTTTGGGCAAATGACTGTGAGTGAATGAAAAAGAAGGAACTCTGGAGAGAGCAACATACAAATGTCCATGACTGAAAACAGGTTTTGGAAGATACGTGCATATCTTTTTAAAATGTTTAGCCCTGTGCTTTATTAATTGTCATGGCAAAGGCTAATCTAACAGGGAATTGTCTGCGCGTGAATGTAAAAGGCAAATTTGAATCTGATGGAGTCAGGGATATCCGGGGAATAAGGACAGTTTGTCAGGTAGTGCGATAGTATTACACTCCAGTACGTTGCGGTGAATGCTGGTAACATGGTCCTTATTTTGCACTGTGAATCAAGTGTCACTAACATATGGCAATGAGACAAGTATCGTTTTTGAAACTCAATGGCAAAAATTATGCGACTACATTGCCAAAAACGTTCCTCTCCAGAATGTCAGGAACTCCCGCAGTTTGGTATGAAAACGCTGGCAACGACATCAGGTCTGTGTTCTACTCGCTTATGATGGGAAATGGCGTTAGAGATTTCCGCCAAGCAGGATTGCAGGTGAATGTTAGGAATAAGTCAGGCTTTCCACATTCGCGGACAATTGCCATCGCGTCTTGATAGTTCTGTTGCATGTATCGTTGACTGCCTTGAAACGAAGAGGAAAAAATGATCAAGTGTCCAGGGCGAAGGTTATTGTTTTGTGTTTTCGCAGCGATAGCATCAATCAGTCCCCTGTATTGTTCTAAGCGCAAATCTTGTTGATGGAAGCGTAGGTAATGTAAACGCGCGCCTTATGTTCGGACATATGCGTCGACGACATATTGCTGGAAGAGTTTGCCGCTGTGCAAAATGCTGAATGCAGATCTCATGGCAAACCTGTAAACATAAAATTGGAGTTGTGTGACTCGGGTTCTATTCGCGGTTCAACATGGGTTAATTGTTTGTGCCAGCCTGGATCTCCGTAAGGGAATAGCAATGGATAAACCATGGGGTCACAGATCATATACGCTTGCAAGCATCTCTTCTTGCGTATATGTAAATATCACATTGTGCAGGAGGTTCAGATACGTTTGCAAGCATCTCCCCTTGAGCATATGCAAATATCGCGTTGTGCAGGAGGTTCCCCGTCTTCCCCTACAAAGAAAGCAGGAACATCAGTTTGACAGGATGGCGCGTTGTACCTTCTCATATCCAGAGTTGGATTTTCCATGAATACCATTCGTACAGCAGCAATAGGGTTACTGTGAGCAAAGCGATTAACTTGTATCATTTTGTCTAGTTGCAACAAAAACATACAGAGACTTGATGATACATTTGGCCGTGGAAAAACAGTGAAAGAACTTCTTTTTTTGATGACAGCTTAGGTAGCAGACAGCTTGGATGACAGCTGACCTACAAGCCAAACTTCAGTCTGTTTCCTGGTTAGAGGCTTTTACTCCACTTGCTCTACTACTAGACATCTTCATTAAACTAGTTGAAACGATTTTAAGATATAAAATTAATTGAGTGATATTATAATATTGATTTTTTGTAAACGCGGCCAAAGAAATTAGACACAAAAAATTAATAAAGAATAATTAACAGCAAAGATTAAAATTAACTGAAATAAATAAGAGTGGCATTGTACCTTCATCATTTCACACAATTAATAATATGTTTTGGGTATAGTCAGTCAGGCAGTCACGTTATTACCAACAAGGGGTAAAATAATTGAAATTCGTAAAATTCACAATGTGGTAGCAATCATTCAACATGTGTCAAAATCAATAAAAATTTTACTGGTTTATTTTTTCATGTATTGGAACATCATTTTTAGATGGTGTCCCCTGAAAAATTCAAAACTTCATTTTTTTGAATCACCCGAATGCACAAAGTACTCTTCCAAAGGCATTGTCTGTTACATATCCCGGGAAGTCTGTAAGAAGTAGGCCTACACCATTTTTTTCGAATTTGCCAGACCTTTTGTCTGGCATCCCAGCAGAAATGTCTAGGCACTTCAGAATACAGCAATGTTTTTGCAAGAGGGTCTGTTTTGCAGAGTTCAAAAAAGGCTGTTAATGTAGTCTTTGGTGGAGTGTCAGTCAAATGTGCTGTTGGCTGTCCTGGTTCATAGTATACTCTTTAGCCTCCTTCAAGATGTACTGCCAAGTGAACAACTGTTGGATACCTTTGATGGATGGGAAAGTTGAGCAGGCGTCACACTGACTCACTGCGACTAATATATTGTCCTTGTTGATAAGTGGTTCGGCATTTCATTTGCAACAGCAAACATGGCTGCATCACTTCCCTTGGTAAGATACTTGCAAATGTAATTGTTGCTTTTGACTGAGTTGCAGTACTCCACATGTATGTGTGCTTTGAAGATTCTGCAGAGTAATGGAGAATGAGGACAACCCAAGAGTTGTCAACATCCTCTAACATTCCAGATTCTGGTGCTCTACCAGGGGCAACATGGCCACCTTTCTGTGCATATTCTCTGCAAGTCACGGGGCCCTCCAGTAAATGATGAAGGCAGCACCACTAATTTGCCAAGATTTTCAGAAGTCACATTGTTATCATTCCAGCATAGAGAGTCGAAATAGAAAGGGGCTCCAAAAAGAGCGCTATTTAAGGAATTAGCACTTTTCAGATTGGGAGGAGTGAGCCAAAAAAAAATGTTACTCTCACAGGGCACCAAAATAGCTAGTTACGGTTCTGTGGTTAAATTTTTTGAACAAAATGTTTTTTTTTATTCTTTTCAATTTCATGAGTTAATAAATGAGACAATATTAAAGGGAAGTAAGTATTGTAAAATAGTATTTGAAAGAATAAATGAATTATGTCCCCTAGCCTAAGGACCGTTACTGCTTTGATTACCAAAATAATTAATTACAATTAAAGTACCCATTGAGATGGAACGAAACCTTTTTAAGAACCTTTCCCATGTAATTTTGTGTATGTGTACCGAATTTCACGTTATTTGGTTGTCTGGATCTTGAGTTATAAGGGAACAAACAGACAACAAATGCGTCTTATAAGTAAAGAGATTAAGTTTGCGAATGCAATCTACTTTAATTCTGATAAACGGTGATGATAGAAGTCCCTGTAAGGATGAGATGAAATCTCTTAGATCCTATGAACCACTAATGGGATGGTTTTTATGGTGCCCTTCTTTCATCCCCACCATAGCCGATAGTGCAATGGCCATGGAGGCACCACGGGAGATATATCGGGAACTTGAGCCAAGACCTGAAAATTTTCCTTGGTCCTTACCGGAGATCGAACCAGGTACCTTCAGGTCAACAGTCGAGCGCTTTACAGCACGACCATCCGTCCCCAATAGAGTTGAGTAGAGTATGAGGTCTTAAGCAGTATGTTAGAAATAGGAGTTAGTTAACATGACTTGAACCATAGACAAAAAAGTGTGTTATAATGCAGTTGTGTTTGGATATACATCACTTTATTAGTCTACACATCTTTCGGGACAGTGTAGAACCAGTTAGATTTGATTTATTGTAATAATGATTTATCTTTGTGTGAAGTCAAAATTTATGAATCGTAATTGACTCGGCTACATTAATTGATTGATTGATTTTGAATGTGAAAATAAATGACACGCATTAAACGCCTCCAGAGAACGCCTCAAATCAAACATAAAAATAGAAACACTGCATGACGTTTCTTTACAATACATAAGTAAAGTCAGTTACAAAACCCTAACGTTACACTAAAACGTTACAATATACAAGATGAAATAAACAGACACGCAGTAGGCCTAACAAACAGAACAAATCATGGAACACCAACAAAAAGGTGGAGACCAATTAAGTCTATAAAAAAAGTTCTCTTAGCCACATAATCTCTTAATATGCTGTGACAGAAACAAATGAACTTAATCTGCTCCAGTGCTGTTAAGTGAAGTGTGCGTGTGTGTGTGTGTATATATAAATATATATATATATATATATATATATATATATATATATATATATATATATAAATATTCAATTGTAACAAATGATGGCAAAACAGATGTGTATCCAATGGTTAAACCTTTTAATTTAACGGTGGGTTCATAGCTAAAATAGTTATAGGTGTGTGTGTTTCTATCCCCCCCCCCCTTTTCATTAAGAAACAAGCAACAAAAATTTATAACGATGTTTCAAAATCACTTTCATGCCTCGTCGCGATAAGCATACAGCAGTGAACTGAGTAATTGGTTTTTACAGGTGGTAAATAGTAGAAACTGAGCAGACTAATGTGTTTCAATGACGTCTCTGACAATTGACTGGCATGTTTCATGTGTTTGGAAGTAAATGTAAATAGAGGTAGGGAGAGGGATGTTTTAAAAATTAAGAAATTTGTCTATAGAAATTAATGTGGTTGAATTTTAATAACTGTTAGAATAATTCTTTGATTTCAATTTAAATTATGAGATAATGTCATTTTATTAAGTAAATAATCCATGTATCTATTTATTTTCCAGATGTTCAAATATGTTTAATTTGTTAGTCACAAAAGAAGACAACCATGAAATGTAGTAGAATGACCTGTTCTGTATACTACCATGAAAGTTGTGTGACTAACTTAAAGCATACCAAAGTTTTAGATAATTGATTCATCTGCCCTTTGCATACCTGTTCAACATGTAGAAGGTATGTAATAACAATCATATATGAAGTATATATAGAGAAATATTTACAAATTATGATTACAATGATTACAATAATAAAACGATAATGAGGGGACTATATGGATCATTAGTTTAATTAATTTTAAATTAATGCATAGGCATATAAGTTGAATTTAGTTATGCATGCAATTGTAAGATTTAATGTTTTGAATGAGTTACAATTTATGAATAAAATAAAAGGTCTGAAATGTGTTGAAAGTATAAGAATTAGTCTCAATGTTTAAAAAAATCTAAAAAATGTTTCTTTAATTCACTTTTCTGAACGTTTGATACATGGATCTATGATCAGATGTAAGGTGTTATTTGGGGCAGTAGGCCAAACTGATATTTCTTTAACAGGTTACCACCATATATAATTGGTCACAAAGTCAGCACACAGGTTTACACATAATATCTGTAGTAATATGACTGTGTCTGTTTACACCCCGTAAGAATCAGTTTATGTTGTTGAATATTGTTGAATGTAACATTTGTAATATTGATTTATTGTATTTATTGATTTTAATGTTCCATTGATACCATGTACTTATAACATAATATTTCATTTTCAAAGTATTTTTTATTGTATGCTAGTGATGTAAAACCCATTGAGTGATTTTAAATCCAATTTAATGACTTTATAAAAATATAAATAAAGCTATGCCTTTAAAGATATGAACATTTTTTTTCTGTTAAAATGCAATTGTTGTCTTGTAATGAGATAGGAATAAATATGTTTTGTTTCAGAACAATGCATGTACTTTTATTAAAAATTATTTAATTTTACATATTTAAAAAAAAAAGAAAAAAAAAACTGGCATGTATTAGTGACATATAAATAAACCTCAGCTTCAATGGCAAAGTAATACTTAGACCCACATGTTGCCTAAATTTTCACACATTTAAATTTCTCCCTGCAGTAATTAGGATACAACTTCCCTTGTCTTGTTCATTGTGCAATATCGTGCTTCGGTATTCGGCTCTCTTTGGCAGCTGCTGATCTTGTTATGACATTTTCTTGGTCATTATCCCTGTTTCATGACTGTATTTGTACTGAAATTTGTAATAAGTCTTTTCTTCATCAGATCATAGTCAAGCTTATTCTGAATGGCTATTTACAAAACTGTTTGTGTCCTTTTAGTTTAGCAATCATGCCATCGATCTTATCTTCATTGTTTATGTTGTCTTGTTCTGATATTTTCTCTAACTTTTCAATATAGCTGTAAATGTCTTCCGTACCATTCCAGTTTGACATATTGTTAAAGAGCGAACATATAACATTAGTTATCGTGCCTAATGTATATAGGTCTATTAATTATTTTTCCAAAGCGATCTTTCTTTTCCAACCTTTGTTTAAATAACTATCCATAATGGCATGTGGAATATTTCCTACAATCAAAGAAGTGACAGGCGATGGTAAAGTTATCGCTTTAACAGTTCTAGACACCAATGGTGTGTCCAGTGACGAGACTTTTGCAAGGGTGTTACCGGTCATTATTGATATAAAACTTTCTTTTACATACAATACTTCTAACGATAACCTAAATATTACATGTTAAATTACCTCTACTATGATTGCTACTTATAGTACTTAGCTCCATTCGTCAATTCTTTTTTATGAATACCCTATCACTTTGTCATTAAAAGTATTTTTCCCCTTTATCTTCAAGAAAAGTGAATTTTTCATTGACATCCAGTTTCTCTTTTCTAATATTGGTTATTTTGCTATTACGTATATGTCTTAGGTCAAAAAAGACATGTCGACAGAATTTTAGAAAGGATGGCTAAAATTTTAATTAGAAAGTTTGGCGACTTATGTTTTTAATCAGTTATTCTGGATTAATAATATCCTTTTGTATAAGATACATGGCTGGGATTCGTCTTTTTACTATTCGATTAAAAGCTTCTGAGTTTAATGCAGCAACATGTTTGATGTGTCGGCTATATGGGTAGATCTCGATTGTCAAACGTTTACTACTTTCATCTAATTAGACGCTGAAAACTTTCAGCTGTGCTGTAGTTTCTGATGTAACTGGGCTAGTGAAAGAAGCCAAATCTATTATGCGCTGGCTAGTGCAACAAAAAATATGAAAATAAAAAAATCACCATGTAAAAGCTTCAAGAGTTAATTAAAATAGTGATTTTTTTTTTACTTTTATTTCAAAAATTAAATGAAAAAGCGTTAGAAAAATGCATATTGGGGGATTTAAACATGAAGATGTAAAATACAAAGAAAAATATTTGCAATCTCACTTACATCTAGAATATTTTAATTAAACGTACTTACTTATGTTGTTTTTTTTTTACAACATTCGAATACACCCAATGTATTTAAAGAACATAGAAATATACAATAATAAAATAAAACGTTGTACTGCTATGCTGAGAGCCCTAACATTTAAAAAAAATCCCATTGTGTTATCGCTAAAATAACACGACGACTCGCGGAAAAGGAAAAGTACGTGGAGAGGTGGGCGGGAAGGGGGATGTTGGATGACAGGTGACGAGACTAAATAAACATTCCGACTAAGTTGGGCGTGCTTGTCTACTGCAGTGCTGCAAACTGTCATATTATATTGTCAGTTCTAAATTATTTTGATCATTCTAAAATGCTATTTAGACAATAGATCAATAACGTTATATTTTGTTCGGTCAGAAATATAATTAAACTATTTTCTTAATTGTTATATAATTCTGGATATTTAAAATCTGTAAATAATTCTTTGCTGAGAAAGTTGGCAGTTAAATTTAGTCGCCGGTCTCTCCGTCGGCATCAGTATACATTATATTCATGTATGTTTTTTCCCCTTAGTTCAGCCAATGAATGGCAAACGTATATATACAAGAGTAGCCCGAATTCAGATCGGCAACATTTTTTGCTTATAGGTCTAATTATCATTTGACTCTATGAGAAGAGGCAAAAACATTGTTCTAATTAGTATATACTAAATATATACTATATATACTAATATATATATATATATATATATATATATATATATATTCAATATAAATATTGCCATAATACTTAAATTGCTATAAATGCCACTTTGTAAATTTTTTTTTTCTGTTTTTCCTCTGTATTTTAAAGTAGTTTATAAGACTGTTACCTCAGGCAATACAGGCAACATGGACGCTTCTCCCCTGCCAGCTTTAGACATGAACAAACGGGCCATTGCTGACTTTATGGCATTCTCCAGAATGGTGGTTGCTTCTTAGCGTGGATCAATGATTTGGAGCCTGGATAAAGCAGTTGATGCAGCTTGAAGTGATCATTTACAAGAAATCGATGGTCAAGCTGACAGCTTGATCATTCGTATCTTGTCATCACCGGCGGCGGAACGAAATATTTTAAAGGGGGGGGGGGGCAAGCCATAATTCAAGGGAGGGGGCGGCGCCCCCCTTGAAAATTTGAGGGGGGGGGGCAAGACAAAATATGACCGAAAGACAAATTTTACCCCCTTGATTCAATAATAGAATATAGTAATTATGTAGCAAGTACTTAATCGATATTAATAAAAAAAAATAATATATTAAAAAAATGAAAATGAATATTGAGCACTTCTGTCGTCAACTGATTCGTAATGTCAGTTTGTTTACAAATTTAATAGTGAAATTAGATCAGAAAATTACTGATAATTATCATGAATGATGATGAACATGAAACTGAAACCGGAAACGGGAAACTCAATAAACAAAAAGTAATTTATGAAAAGATAATAAATAATTGTATTTTCTTTAAAAATTACATTTGCCGTCATTCGGTAGATTGCAATACTTCTTTATACTTATAAGACGCATTTGCTGTCTGTCTGTCTGTTCCCTTAAAACTCAAGATCCAGACCAGCCCCGTAGCCAAGGGGGGCACTGGGGGGGCCGTGCCCCCCCCGCTGGGTATGGAGTGCCCCCCGCTTAAAAAAGAAGAGGAAAATATAAAGAAAAAGTAATGGTGCCCCCTAGCTATGTATTGGTGCCCCCCCCCCCCCGCTGCTTACTTTGACATGGCTACGGGACTGATCCAGACAACCAAATAACGTGAACTTTGGTACACGTACACAAAATTACATGGGGAATGTTCTTAAACAGGTTTCGTTCCATCTTAATGGGTACTTTGATTGTAATTAATTATTTTGGATATCAAAGACATGAAAATTGGCAAACTTTTACCCCGATTTCAGGTTTTACGAGCTTCTCTCCTACATAGGTAACTTACTATAAATATGATCGGTACGGGGAACCAAATATCACATTACTTACTACAGTATTACATTCCATTCCTTCATCCATAGAAACAGTGCCGGCTTTAGGTATAGGCGATATAGGCAGCTGCCTAGAGCGGCATTATTTCAAGGAGCGGCAAATTCCAGCAAAATAAAATAAAATAAAAATATAACAATTAAAAATAAAATAAATAAATTTGAAAAAGTGTAGAATCAAATAAGAGCACACAATTGCTTAGAATGGCGACAACAAATAAGTCACGTGGATTAACGCTCCATCTTAATTTATGACATCACTATTATGACATCACTATTATGACAGGGAGGGAGGGATGGAAAGAGGGAGGGAGGGAGGGAGGGAAAGAGGAACTGCAAATATGTTGTGTATCACATTGCTTTAAGATAAATGTGCCCTTTTATTGCATGCAAATAAATCCTTTTTTAAATCTCAATTAAACGTCAAATTACGCTTCTTAAATAAACAGAAAACCGTATTTTAAACACGGGCAAAGCCGGATACTTGCCACTAGTTTTTAAATATGCCACACCAACTCTCAATAATGTGATTACTGTAAAATGTAAATTAATTATAATTTCTTTCAAATATTAACTGTAAGAAATAAATCAAATAAATTCTGAAAATGAAAATAATGCATATAAACTAAAATGAATTACAAAGTTAAAAAAGTTAAAATTTTAGGGGGGGGGGGGCAGACTGGAAATTCAAGGGGGGGGCGCCGCCACCCCTTAAAAGTTTTAGGGGGGGGGGCGCAGCTCCGCCGCCAGTGATTGTCATAATCAGCTATTGGTTCAGTGCAGATCTTTCTTATGTGGATTTTCACTTGTTGAATAGTTGATAAGGTTGGCATTGAAAAGCTGAATAGATCAGTTAGGTCTTGAAATGGTTTTAGAAAGGTAACGAGATCACTTAAAAAGTCAATTTCATCTTCATGGAGACAACTATCAACTTGACCAGGGGTAGGCAACCTGCGGCTCGCTCGATGTCAAGTTGCGGCTCTTTCGATGTCGAATTGATACCTTCCACAAAGTGCGATGGCTTTCCAGGGATAACGTATTGAAACGTTTTTCTTCTTGCTTGAGTAAAATAAAAGAATTCTAAATGGAAAAGGCATTGTCCATCCTGAATTGGAAGAAGATTAATGGCTGCAATAGTTCAACTTCTTGGTGGATATCGCAAATAAACTAAATGAGCTAAAGTAAAACTCCAGGAAAAGGAAAATCAACCTATGTCTTGCTTGACGAAATGGTTTGTTTCAAAAATAAATTATTTCTTTTTGTCGCAGTGGCGTAACTAGGGAGGGGGGTCCAAATTTGAACATCCACCCGGGCCCCCGCTTGAGGGGGGGCCCAAACGAGTTTCCATTTTTTTATTTTAACACTAAATATTAAATACTAGCTGTACCCGCCACGCGCTGCCGTGACTAAGACTACTGTAACGACCACAAGTCGGTTATGTTTTTATAACACACTTTGGAATGGCCGGAAATACGCAATAGGTACCCTGTAATTACAATGTCGGTCACGTTTAGAGAGAGTTAGTATTTTTAGCGGACAGATACCTGTTTAGTTAGATGACCAGGTTAGGCTGGAATCAAAAGCAAGGCTAAGCGCCCTTGTATTTTCGAGAGACAAATGTTGTGATAAGCTAATTATCAATGGCTGGTTTCGAATACATGGCGCCAAACTTCTACATGTGCTTGATTAATGTTACAAAGAATCAGTGTCCCAAAGTTTCTAGGTTGAGCATTGTATTTACAAGAATATAGGTTAAACATTGTGTTGTCAAGAATATGGATCATTGGGTCAGGGATTAGTTAATTAATTAGGGGGAGAATGGAGGAGAACAGAGAGGTACAAACATACAGTTCGACAAAAATAGGTAGCACACAGGATAGAGTAGTAATGTTTCAGTGAATATGGATCTTGCAGTGTATAGTTTCATTCTACTTATATTTTGAAATTATATTTTGTGTAATCGTCAAATAAAGTACATGTATATGAATCGGACTTGGCAGTTTATATCATTTATTTGTGATTATGTGAGTGAGTACACGCTTAGATAAAGAGTCAATGCTACCAGAGTAGAGAAGACAGAGACAGATCATTAGGGAGCGACCGATAATCGGATCGCTATCGGTATCGGACCGATATTGGCACTATCGGTTAATATCAGATCGGCCGATTGTTGTAGGGAGCGACCGAGAGTCGAACCGATATTGGCACTATGGGTTAACTGTCGGACCGGCCGTTTTTTGGCTGCCGATACATTGTTGTTTTTTTTCACAACAGAGTTGCAGAAAAAAAAAATCCATAAATAACCCAATTCTATAACCAGATCAGACAAGATTTAAAAAAAAAGGAAAAAAAAACCCCGTACACAGAAATTGTGACGTCTACATCAGAGATATGACCTTGAAACTATAGGATTGGCATTTCTTAATTCTAATGTATGACTTTGAATGATACAATTAGTGAACATCTGTGCGTATTTTTTGTTGGGATGGGAAGTTGGCAGGGGGGGGGGGACAAGACTTACGTGTGGGCGAAGTGTCACGAAATATGACAGGGAAGGGGTAAGCATGGGTTGACATACGTCATTAGCTGTAAATATCGGTATCTGGGGGGGAGGGGGGTAAACAAGACACGCGTGGGCGAAGTGTTACAAAATATGTGAACATGGGTTGAAATACGTCATTCAGCACGAGAATAACACGTGTTTGGCATTGTTGTTGCTTAAGGGGATGTCCATTAATTAAGTCAACAAAATAGGGGGGAGGGGGAGGTCAGAAAATTTTTGACAATTGTTGACAAGGGGGAGGGGGGAGGTCAAGAAAAGTTGACGTCAACAATGTTACTTTTTTTAATTTAATATAATTACTTAATAAATAAGAAAATTAAGCAGCGTTTGTAGTTCTGTGTTACACACTCGCTTAACATTCAGTATTTTAATTAAACTAACTATATTCCTACTAATTTTGCCACATAAACATTATGGAAGCCACCTTTTTAGGGGGGGGGGAATCAAATGTTGAAGTAATTTTATAGGGGGGGTCTCTGGAAGTTTGACAAGTTGTTGACAAGGGGGAGAAGGGGGGGGAGGTAAAAATCGCCCCTAAAAAGAAAATATCGGTATCGGTTTCGGTAAAAATGCTGGGGGAAAATATCGGTATCGGACTATCGGTAAAAAGGCATATCGGTCGCTCCCTACAGATCATCACAAGAACTCACAATGGTATAACTAAATAATACAAGTAGTTATGACACCTACTTTAATGTAAAAGTAAGTATTGAGAACTATTTCGTTTCTAATGCAGTTTATTAATTTACTGCAATTTTGTGTGTAAATTTCAAGGCAATTTGTGAAGAACTTTCAAAGATTAGTTAGGCGTGAATCTTATTTACATTTTTGTGTACGTTGTTATATAAGTTAGTGCAGTAGCGACACTCGTGGGGTACGGGCCGCACCGGTTGACACCAACATAGGGGTGACACCAAAATGAACAATTCTAAATTTCATAGCAGAAAGAACTCGGCAAGGTCAGTTTTAAAACCGATAATAGTCAAAAACATGATCAGTAGCACAGGGTGCCACCATACGAGCAGTAGCACAGGGTGCCACCATACAGAGCGTCTGGAGCTTAGGTAAATAAATCTACTTCAAAGCAGGCTTGCGGAGCCGCCATATTTTTTTCCGGCTCCGGCTCCCACAAATTTGACGGCTCCGGCTCCGGCACGGCTCCCTATTAAGATAGTATCACACGAGACAAAAATTGTTGTAATTGCTCCACGCTAACATGCCGCTGATAAAAAGTTATGCAAATTTTGCCGCGTTCACCCCCATAGTCAGGAACATGAAAAATATACGCATTGTCGGTTTTACTAGAAACAATCCATTTCAGTGCATCCTGAAACATATTATTTTCGATCGAGGTTTCACTAGTCGCCATTTTCAAAAGTACTAAAAAGTTGTTTCAATGATCAAATTAGCCAATAGTAAAACGATACATTATTTAAAATACTTTAAAGACTTCAGTATTTATATTTATTATTTATAAATTCGAAGTGACTATTCGGACCTGGGTAGGCCCGTAGCCAGGATTATTGCGGTGGGAGGGGGGGGGCGAAGACATTTTTTTCGGCTGGGGGGGGGGTGCCGAAGAACTGATCCTGGGGTACAGGGGCTGATCTATACAACTTTGACGGGGGGGGGGGCAAAACTTTGACCGGGGGTGGGCGAAACTGTTTTCATTGTTGAAAATGGTCTTTGAACAAAAAATATTTCGATAATTTAATGATGTATTACCTAAACTTGCGATAACCGGGAGGGGGGGACATGCCCCCCTAGCCCCTCCCCCTAATTCCACCCCTGGTGGGGTAGAAGAAATGTTCGGGGGGGGGCGAAGATGGAGTTGCGAAGCGCCGAAAGCTTGCGAACGAGGAGGAGGGGTTTGGGTAGGGGACCTCAGTGAGTCCCCTCCCCAAAAAATGTTTTGCAGTTCCATATCTATAATGGTGCATTTTAGTACCGATTGTTTAGCTATTAATTAGAAATATATAATTTTAACTACGTTTCAATAATGCATGTTGCAGTTTTGTTAAAAATAATTTAAATAGTGAAGAGTTTTATTGATAAAAATGTATTGAGGCTGAGCAATTTTTTATTCCTGTTATAAATATATTGACCATTTGTTCTGCTACACAATTGTTACATAATAGATACCTGATTTATATCATTATACTGTTGGTTTAACGTACAACCCCGGAAGATCGACAAAGATGCACGAATATAGCTTAGCTATTTGTGTGATATTTTTTTTTATAAAATATTGAAAACAAAGAACAGATCTATCAACAACAAATTGACCAGTCGCAATTATTCAATTTAAAATAAAATTAATTCTGCTAAAAAGTAAATTTGCAAATTAAATAACATCACTCAGAAATCTCGGAGTTTGTACTTTATTATTTTATTATACATATGTATAAAAGTGAAGTCAGAAGTCAATATTATTTTATTAACTTATTAAGTTGCTAGTTGCCCCCCTAGCCCCCCTCTGGTTACGGGCCTGGACCCAATATAGTCTGATTGTTATTCGGACCCTTGGCAAATATGCACTTAGCTTAGCTATACATAAACTTTATTATTGTTTTTTGTTTATTTTTTTTTTATAATTGTTTTAATTGTATAATTTAATCGTTACTCAGTGTCTATGGTTTCACTAAGCGGACTCTGTATTATTATTTTTTCGGGTTCCGTCTAATAAAGTTTAAATATAGCTAAGCTTAGTGCATATTTGTCAGGGGTCCGAATAACAATCGGATTTTATTGGGACCCCGGTCCGAATAGCCACAGCCTTATAAATTTATCTACTCTATTTCAGATATTCTGTTTATAATAAAATTGTTAAATACAGAAAGCGACCATTTAGTTTTTAGTCTATTACAAATTCGCGGTCACATAATACACGAAATGACGCGTTCTATTTTATTTTTAAATGATTGACACTATTATTATATGAAATAAAACTGTTTTAACTTTATATATAACAAAATAGCATACCATTAAACAAATTTCGGAGGGTAAACAAGATTTAAATCGAACACAAAACGATTCCCCATTAAAGATTTCTTGTGGTGATGTGCGTGTTACTGTTGTAGTGTTCGTAAAAAAATGACAACATTTCAAATTGTAGGAGGCAAACAATCAATCAAATTTGCAATTTTAAAGCTAAAAAAAAAATTCTGCTGTAAAAAAACAAACATTTGGGAGCCGTGGAGCCGCCAGATTTTTTCGGCTTCGGCTACAGCAAAAAGTAGCGGCTCCCGGCACCTCGGCTCCGGCTCCGGCTCTGCAAGCCTGCTTCAAAGCTGCACGGATCAATCTGGAGCTTTTTGCAAACGCGCTTTAAAAAAAGGGACGGATGTAGTCACGTGGTTTTATGAAATAGGAGACGTAGTTTATAAACTCAGTTGAATTAAAGTAAGATACATATTTCTGAAATACAGTCAGTAATAATATCGTTTTTATCGCTTAAGTATTTTAAAGTAAATTCTCTAAGGCCAAGACCGTCTAGTGCAGGAAAATTCGAAATATGTACCATTGTTCATGGTGGTGAGATTTTAAAAAAATAAAAAGAGTCATTCCTTGTTTATTATGAAATTGTGAAGGCAGGTGCACAACGTTATGGCGAACTTGATCTGAAAACTCTAAGACATTGGACTAGACTTCAATCTGTGCACAGGTTAAACCTATGATAACGCAGCCACAATGAGTTGCCGTCGGTTTGCCTGCAGAAACGTCTCTTAGACATAAATCCAAGCGTAACATTGCTGAACTGTGATAATCACCTTTTTTGGAACTGTTCATGAATTGCTCAACTTTTTTTCCAATTCACCCCAGAGATAGGCCAAACTGAAAGAAACTGGAGCCGGAAGTCTAAAAAAGGAGAGTAGTACAAGGTGGTCCTCAAGAGAAGAAGATGCGTCGTCAGTTTCCTTGCATCTTGACAAAGTTGCTGATCCTTTCATGCTTTCTTCAAAATGATGAGAAACGGACGAAACTGGTCACCCAATCCATCGAAAGAGCAAAAGAAGGCTTTCTGGTTATTACCAGAAGAAAGAAAAGACTTGATGGGGAGTTGAGTTCTGATGTAGGACTGTCAATAGAACTGCAATTCAAACGTGTTGCGACAGAAGTGCTGGACATGGACATATACCGAAGGTAGGAAAACCATGTGGACACCTTTGAGTTTCTTCTTGAACCAAGACAACTGTTGGATTTTATGGATGATCACACACTGATGAAAAACTGTGTTACTTTTCCTGTTTGTATGACGACATAAGGCAAATCACTTGTTCAATGATGTCATTGGTGCGCGAGCACTTTTCATCAACAAACCAGTACCACAATCATCAATTGATATATTGAGGAAGATGGCTTCATATGGTAATGACGTGTGCTCAAACCTCCATCCGAATACTGCTAACTCAGGTCACTTCCATTGCATCATTCTCAAAACTCAAGTTAATCAAAAACTATCTCTGGAGCACAATGACTCAAGTACGACTTAGCAGTACGGCTTTATGGTCAGTGAAGTCAAAAATACTAGACAGCCTTGATCGAGATGATGTTATAGATGCCTTTGCTGCACAAAAAAACATGACGTGAGGTAACATGAATTGAGATTTGTCACTTGTTCATTATCTCGTCACTAAACAACGAAATTATTCATTACAAGCGTTTTAATGATTATTTTTTGTTAATTTTATTGATATACTGTACTAATATGAATTTAGACATATATTTATTAAGTACATTATCTTATGTCATGATATCGTATGTCAAAGTGCAGGCCCCCCCCCCCCCAAAAAAAAAGGCCAAGTTCCCGGGCCCTTAAATCGCTAGGAACACCTCTGTTTTGTCGAAGACCTGTAGAACGGTAAATGAAATCATTTTGAAAATCTGAGGCAGTTAGTGTTGTAGGAGACTGGTAAGTCCAGTAACCATATTTGGATTCACTTTACCGAGATATTTAAGGAATTCAACAAATTTTACGTTATTTCAGTATATCATCGTATAAAGCAGCAAAGAATATAAATTACACAGAAAGCGTCTTCCTACTTAAAAAAAATTATTGACACGAATTACTGTAGTAAAACTATAAACAAAATGAAGAATAGATTCGCTGAGAGATTTTAGCAATTCAAAACAAATGCAAGTTCTCTGGTGTTCATATTAAATCCTCTCAATTCTCTCAATACAAATACAAATGAGATCAACATTGAGCCATTTGGAATTGATGCCGCTTTGCTTCAAATGCAATTGCTTGATTTCACAGAACTCAATAGCATGTTAGAAGAGTAGGAGGTTTAGAAAAGCAAGCATGTTGCGCTGCACAAGTGGACAGATCTAACAGAAATACCGCGAGTTGTGGCACTCATATTTGACGCTTGGAAGAGTCTTCCACAGTGCTACAGTGAGGTGAAGAAGTAGGCATTTGGAGTGCTGAAGATCTTTTGGTCAACATTTTCTAACAAGCAAGCGTTCTCTTGCATGAATATAATACAATGTCAAGTAAGGAGCCAACTAAAAATAAAAATATAGAGGCATACTTGAAATTGAAAATAACAAGTTATGAGCCAGATTTAATTAAACTTTCAAAAAAGCATGCAATGCCAATGCTCCCATTGTAGCGATCTATTAAAATCATTTATTTAAAGTTAACATTTTTAATATGAATAAATATTATTTCGTATTTAAAGCCATTTATTTTAAATCAAAAATCAAATGTATATACCTAATCCGAATCAAATACCATAATATTGAAACAACATTTTTAGTGGCTCTTTAAAAACCGAGAAAATGTAAATTATAACTTTTGGCTCTTCCGTCTCAAAAGTTGCCGACCCCTGAACTAGACCAATATGATTGAGAGTATTTTGAACCTCTCTTTTCAAGTCAAGTATATACTGAATCATCATCAGGGTTGAATTGTAACGCGTTGGACATGATGCCTTCACTGAGTTATGATTGTGACTATGACTGTCAACGAGGGCATTAGTGCCGCTCTCAGAGGCATCCATTATTGATGCACTGAACTGATCGCCTACAAGAACCTATTCACACGCTAAAGATATACCTTCTTTCAGAGTCTTTATCATTTCTTTATCCTCTGTGAATGCTGCATCGTCTTCTATGATTGCGGTCTTGAAATGAAGTGCAGTTACGATGTTGCGGCACTTTTGCAGCACTGCAGAACGTCTTCATTTTATTGATGCTGTCGGTAGTAAGAAGGTGAAATGCGTGTGCTGTAAAGTGCTGATAAGAGTCAACCTTCAAAAGCTTTGAAGTCTTTATCATATTTGCAGCACCATCATGGCAGCTAGTATTTTGTGATCAACAGAAAAGCTTTTCAAGACAGAGCTGATATGGTCAGCAAGGTCATGTGCAACAAGATCAAGTAATCCGACGGTTAATATAACGGGCAGTGCCGGCCTTAGACATTTTTGTGATATAGGCAAGGACAAAAATGCCGCCCTTTTTAGTTTCATTTTCTAAGAATAAATGCTATTTATTTTGAAGTAAATCAAAATTATGAAAATAAAAATATGATATATTTATAGTTTTGTTACTGGTCTTCATTCTTCATAACAAATTTTTAAAACTTGGCAACTTTATAAAAGTTAAAGAGTTTTAAGTATACGAAGTGTATTTTAGGAAGTTTTTTTTTTTTTGCTAAGTTAAAATAGTGATGAAAAATTAAAAAAAATTAAATGTCATGTTTATTAAGCATTAAACAGATTGAAGAGAAGATTCAAGAAAAATATGCTTTTCTAGCTTTTGCAGAGGCAAACTCTTCAATTACTTAGGTCAGATCCTAATATTCTGCAATTCTTTTCTCTATAGAAATTGTAGCTAAACCAACCAAACGATCCTGAGACATGGTAGAACGAAGATATATTTTCATGAGTTTGAGCTTCGAAAAGCTTCTCTCTGCACTCGCCACTGTTATCGGGAGTTAAGCAAAATTGGCAATGCCACGTACACATTCGGAAAAAGAGCAACCAAGCCCATTCTACATAAATAGTCTAATATAACTCTAGGCAACCAAGCCCATTCCACATAGATAGTCTAATATAACTCTAGGCAACCAAGCCCATTCCACATAGACAGTCTAATATAACTCTAGGCAACCAAGCCCATTCCACATAGATAGTCTAATATAACTGTAGGCAACCAAGCCCATTCCACATAGATAGTCTAATATAACTGTAGGCAACCAAGCCCATTTCACATAGATAGTCTAATATAACTCTAGGCAACCAAGCCCATTTCACATAGATAGTCTAATATAACTCTAGGCAACCAAGCCCATTCCACATAGATAGTCTAATATAACTCTAGGCAACCAAGCCCATTCCACATAGATAGTCTAATATTACTCTAGGCAACCAAGCCCATTCCACATAGATAGTCTAATATAACTCTAGGCAACCAAGCCCATTCCACATAGAAAGTCTAATATAACTCTAGGCAACCAAGTCCATTCCACATAGATAGTCTAATATAACTCTAGGCAACAAGCCCATTCCACATATATAGTATAATATAACTCTAGGCAACCAAGCCCATTCCACATAGATAGTCTAATATAACTCTAGGGCTTGATATTTATGTAGTTCTCCTTGATAAATCAAATAATTCATCTCACAGTTCTGTTGCATTAATGTCTGCTGAATCTTCGTTTTCAGATGTTAAAGCTAATTGAAGGTCCATGCAATTTTTGAAAACCTCTCTTTTATCACATATCTCCAGTTTTTTTTTAATGTCATACAAAAATTCAAATAAATCGCTTTGATATGTTAACTGCATAAATTGATCATTAACTGATAGAATTGCGGTATCCAATATCTGGTTAAAAAAATTTACTCTGAAACTCATTTCTGGCTCGAGAATTGGATCGTCTGAAACTTCATAGTCAAATTGTCTCTTTCTTAGTCGAGATCTTATTTGTATTTCCACAGGGAAATTGCAATCACTACCAAATTCTTCAGCCAATGATTTAGCTGTTGTAATTGCTTTGGCAAAACCTTCATCTGTTCTATAATTCTGGAGCACAGTTTTAGTTGCATTCAGTTGTTGAATTGATTTCTTTAAATCAATATATTTTTCTTGAAATGTTTTGCTAGAAATATTGATTTCAAATAAAACATCATACCAAATATCTAAGGAACAAATAAACTTGAAACCGAGCATTTTTTGTGCAATTCCCTTAGCTTCTGCAAGGGACTGGGTTCCACGTGATCCAGAAAGTGTAATGCCATCAGCAATTGAAACGAGTGCATCGTAAATTTCAACTGTTTGGTATCGAATTACCTTCACAGCATTAACTCGACTTTCCCAACGTGTTGCGCATAAATATGTGTAGATGCAGAAAAAAGGTGTATATATTTTGAATTACCTCAAAAAACCTTACTGCTTCCAAACAGCAGTTTACGGCATCATTCACCACCAAATTCAACGAATGCGCATTGCATGAGACATAAAATCTCTTCGATTTAGCTCTTTAACTCTTGCTTGGACACCATTATGTATTTCCCGCATGTTCGCTCTGTTATCGTAGCATTGTCCCCCTCATATCATCTAGACCAGTGCTTCTCAAACTTTTTGAGAACGCCAATCAATATGTCTCGGCCCCCCTATTTTTTTTTATTTAGATTGCTTAAATTTAAAATTTTAAACTTCTATATGCAAACTTTTACTAGTCAATACATGATTTTTCTAATATTAACAATGAAAGAGTGAAAGGATGCAGCATTTAAAATAAACTAGATTTTATTTTAAACATATATTACTGCTATTTACATACAATACATTAGGTTAATTATATTTTATGTGTCACATTTTTCAAAATTCCACGGCCCCCCTCTGGACAGTCCACGGCCCCCTAGGGGGCCGCGGCCCACCACTTTGAGAAGCACTGATCTCGACAAATACCCGAATATGACTGTTCTTTAAGTAAAATTTCCACCATACTTGCACCTGTAGATTTTTCAAGATCTACGAATCCAATGAAGTGTTCATATTTTATATTGCTGGAATTTGCCGCTCCTTGAAATAATGCCGCTCTAGGCAGCTGCCTATATCGCCTATACCTATAGCCGGCACTGATAACGGGGAACGAAATACGGCGGTTCATGCGACGCGCCGCATATTTTTCGGCGGATTTACGGCGGACGAATATTCGACGGCGTATTCGTCGCGCGGCTCCGGCTGAGAGGTTTACCGTACCCCCTCTGTCCCAAAACAAGTTTACACAAGTTCCATTGTTTCAAAACCATGGCACCTGTCAATCAAGCTAGGGGTAAGCTTCTGCAGATGTTCACTAATTGTATTCAGGGTCATAAATTAGAATTAAAAAATGACAATCCTATTGTTTCAAGGTCATATAGCTGCGATGATTTTATGTAAACATGACAGTTTATGTGTTCGGGTATTTTTTTCTTCCTTTTTTTATTCTTGTATATAATTTGGGTTATTTACTGATTTATTTTCTGCAACTCTGAAATAAAAGCATTTGGGTATAATTTAATGCATTTAGGTGTGTGTGTTAAAAAATGTAATCACATATTTTTTAACGCATTAACTATGTTTTAATTGCAGTAAATCAACAGCCCAATATAAAATATTAAATTTAACTCAGTGTCACAAGAATTCTGAAAATACAACCACTGTCTCGTGTACAGATGTGTGCACCAGCCTAGTCTAGACACTGATTACAGGCATGGGCGTTGCTAGGAATTTTTCCGTGGGGTGGGGGGTGCACAAAAACTTTTTTTAATTTAACTGACAATGCCATAAATGTTTATTTCTCAATTAAATCCAAGTTAAGTATAACATCAATTATTTATATTGACATAAATAAATACCTTTGAAAATTCAAACATTTTGACTACAAGCATAAGCATGTTCCGATTTTAATTTCTTTTTTGTTTAATTTGGTCTTCTGTCGCTTGATTTGGCCTTCTATAGTGTTTTTGGCATTCAGATTTTTTTTTTAAATCTGGCAACTCTTGTTACTTTATGATCTTCTGCCACTGGATGAATTTTAAATTTATCCTAAATTAAATAAGACATTCAAAAATAAAATTAATATGAAAAGATGGATATCAGAAACAAATTTTACGATTCCGAATAGCCGTTATTAGAAGATTTTAGGGCGTCTGCAGCAACTGAATTATCATATGCATTGGGGACAACAGTACAAGTTCAACAGCCAGATACAACTGAAGCAATTATTTCTGATTTGATTGTCGCTGTCACTTCTTCATTTCCTAAATTGGGTATTGGAAGGTATGTCTTGAAATACGACCTTTCAAATGAGTTGAAATTGCTGCTAATAATTGATTTTGGACCCCTGATAAAAATATGATTTTTAGTGCTGACAGAGGGGGAAACAGAGGTTTTAGATTTGCTTGGTTATCAAACTATTCATCATGGGTTGTATAGTTGCAAATGTTAAAATGTGGCAAATTGTGCATGTTGTTCTCGCAAAAAGTAGTTCCAGGAGTTCATGGAGCATTTGTCATCAAACCATGTCCAAAATTAAAAGATTTTAACGAAGAGCACGTAGCCACATGCAAAACACATGGCACAAAGACTCTTATTAAGGATACAAGCTATTTTGTTGCACTGTTGATAGCCAAAGCAGTTTCTAGAGATGAGCAGTTGAACTCATCATTTAGAAGACAAATTCAAGTAAATTGCAACAAACTCGGTCCCTCCATTTCTACAATCTTTTTTTTTTTTGCGGCATGCATGATTTGGCACTTCGTGGAAAAGAATCACACTCTGGTAATTTTTACGCCCTTTTAAGAGTTTTTGTTGAATCTGGAGATAAAGTTCTAGGTAATCATTTGTCAATTGGTTTTTGTAGTGCTAAGTATATCCTGGCAACCAGTGCCACCGAGAGGGTGGCAGGGGGGCAAATGCCCAAGGGCCGGCGAGTTTTAGGGACCCGGAATGAGCTGGCCAATCAACTTTTGAAAATATTATTATCAGCATGGGAGGCCCGTGAAAGCCCTGCCCATTGGCCCGAAATTTCTTTCGGTGGGCCTGTCGGAAACTACACAAAACACTATGATCGAAGTTTGTGGGTCTCTTTTGCGTGAAGACATTGTTCGTTAAGCAAATAATTCAGTTGCAATTTCTATACTAGCCGACGAGACAATATAATTTCAGGCATTGAGCAGATGTCATTAGAATTATATACAGCCCCGTAGCGTGAAAATTCTACAACAGGGGCCAGTCAATCTACAGCAGGGGGCCAAGCAATAGCTGGGGGGCCAGGAAATAAATTTTACTAAGTAGAGCAAACAAGCTGAGGGGCCAGACAAAACGCAGGGAGGGCCAGGTCCTTGCCTCCCCTCACGCTACATGCCTGATTAGATATGAAAAATACTGTTGGTCAAGGATAAGAAGGATTTTCTACAATGTCAAGTAAAGAAGGAGCAGTCCAAGCAATAATTCGAAAAAAAGACACAAAATCAGCAATTGTACATTGCAGCTCACATAAATTAAATCTTGTCGTGAACGATTTAAATAAGTAAATGCTGTACGAAACACAATAGGAAAAATTAAGTCAGTTATAGTGTTTTTCTGATAAAATAATCAACCAAGAAAACTAATTCCAAATGTTCCTTTGTTATGTGAAACTAGATGGACACATAAAAGGTTGTGGATTTTCACTGAAAATAAGATAGAAATTGTTAAACAACTGGAATATTTAGAACAATCTGGAAAAAGCAAGCATGTTGCACCAGCCCCGTAGCGTGAAAATTCTACAGCAGGGGCCAGGCATTCTACAGCATGGACCAGGCAATAGCGGGGGGGGGAGGGGAGGTAATACATATTACTAAGTAGAGCAAATAAGCAGAGGGGGCTAGACAAAACGCAGGGGGGGGGGACAGCCCCCTGCCCCCCCCCGCACGCTACGGGCCTGAGTTGCACATTAGTTACTTTCTGCTGTTAGAGGTTAGGTTTGGGGTACATTTGTTGTTTGTTTAGTTATTATACTTCCATGTAATAAACTTTCAGGAAATTTATTTCAGTTTTATTGTAACAACTTTATGACATTTTTTCCAAAATTATGTAGGGGGGGGGGGAAATGCCCCCCCTTGAATACGCCCATGCTAGCTCAGGTGCCATCATGCAGAGAAGTAGCACAGGGTACCACCATGCAGGGCAGTAGCACAGGGTACCACCATGCAGAGAAGGAGCACAGTGTACCACCATGCAGCGCAGTAGGCCCAGGCCCGTAGTCAGGTCAAAGTAAGCAGGGGGGCACCAATACCCAGCAAGGGGGTGCCTTCTCATTTTAGTTACTTTGTCTTTATTTTTTCCTCTTTTTCTTCTTTTTAAGCGGGGGGGGGGGCACTCCACACCTAGCGGACGCAAGAAGTTTGACCTAGTTTTTATTACTCAAAGATTTCTACTTTGTAAAAGGGTATGTTTTTTATTATTGTTTTTTTTTTGTTGCAGCGCCTGCAAATACGCTGCGCGGATCGATCGCACTTTTCCGTCCCAAATTTTGCTTGCTCTCTTGTCTGGAAGTTTCATTTCATCTTGCAGTAATGTATTTACAACATGGACGATGCCAAAAAATAAAGTAGTCGGTGTTAAAATGGTTTGTTAAATATATATATATATATATATATATATATATATATATATATTGATCAATGGTAATATCACACTTTACCATCCCAAATTATTATTTTTGATACATATTATTGATACTTTACCTCTAAAAACATTCCTTTTAAAAATTGTTGATACTATAATGTAACTATAATATAGAATCTTGCCATATCTAGTCAATGCATTTTTTGGTATGTTACATGGTATATAATTTAAAAGTGCAATTTAATTCTTAACAGAAAATATGGATTGCATTTACAAATTATAATTGTCTATTTATTAAATTGGGATAGCCTTTTAATTTACGGAGTGGCTACGGTTCCGACAAAAGGCATGCGCTCTAGCACTCTAGAAGGACTTTATTTTTTAGCACTGGCTCCGCATACGCCTAAGCGCACTACGTATTTTTTTTTTTTTGGGACACGACTAGCAAACTTTGATGACTTAGTAAACAGATAGAACTCTTATCATTTAAAGTTATTTTCTTTTCGCGGGAACGAGCAATTTTTTCTAATTATACATTAAAATAGTAACTTAATTTGTGTGGCGCGCTGGCATAATGGTTAAGCCGTTTGGACGTGACTCGCTTTTTATGCTGACTATATCCAGGTTCGATTCCTCTCAAAAACTATACTTTTTTTATTGTGTTTTTTTTTTTTTTCAGAATGTATCCTATTAGTTGTTTTAATGAAACGCTTAAGCTACGGGTACGTAAAAAAGTACTCCGTATTTTTTTTGTTCCGGGGTACGGAAATAGACTTGGGAATTGAAAACATAACGTATTAAAAATAGAGGCTAAGATTGTGTGGCTCGCTAGCACAGTCGGTAACACGCTTGGCCGTGACTTGATTTTGGCCGACTATGTGTGGGTTCAAATCCCGTCAGAGAAATTTTTTTTTTTTTCAAATTTTTTTTTTTCAGAATAATAGATACTAATTTAGCGCTTATTTTTTTGTTTTATTTTTTGTATTATCATACATTATGAAAAAAAAAAAGGGTTAGGGGGGTTAGGGTTAGGGATAGGGGGTTAGGGTTAGGGATAGCATCATATCGCTATCTGAAAAAAAAGGGTTAGGGTTAGCATCATATCGCTAAAAAATATGCACATCTTTTTTCGTACCCCGAAGTAAAAAAATACAGGATACGTTTTACGTATCGGTAGCCGCTGCCTTAATGAAAATTAAGTAATTAGATCTCTTTGACATTTTTTAAAATTGAACTAATGTATCCTTTAGGATGTTGTAAGAAAAAGAAACAACAACTAATTTGGTTTTTTAACTATTTCATAACTTAAAAAAAAAAAAAATAATAATTTTGAAAATATGTATCAAAGCTGAACACAGAGGCTTAACAAGGAGGGGGGGGTCCAAATTCGAAAGTCCCGCTGGGCTCCAGCTTGAGGGGAGCCCTCAAAATTATTTTTTAAATTAAATATTAAGTGCATTATCTCATGTCATGGTATCGAATGTCAAAATGCAAGGCCCCCAAATCCTAGGTTCGGCAATGGCATTACAACATAGTCTATCTTTCTGCAAAGGCTTTGCAGGGTACAGCTAGTCCTAAATATTACCTAACTTTTCCTTACCATCATTTTTGCGTCACACTTTAAAAAATTCAGAGAAGCCTACATATTTCAAATTTACTAAATAATAATAAGATTAAGAAACGAAAATAGAGGGGGTGGGGAAGCATTTATATCTGAGAATTGAACCAAATACTGATGGAGACGAATTAACGAGTGTTAGCTTTCTGGGGGGGGGTGCGATAGATACTAATTTAGCGCATAATTTTTTGTTTTATTCGTCCGACTTTAATAGGCTTGGGCAGACCCGAAAAAAGTAATAAAGAATAACTGCCGTGCATGCGCACATCTTTTCTCGTAGCCTTAGACATATATCCTGACTGTCATAGTTAGTTTTGTAGATTAGTTGTATATTTGCTTCTGCTTCTGGTAGGTGTAAATACAATTCAGTCTCTTCGGAGTATATGGTTTAACTAACTTGACTTGGTGTGTGTATATATATTTAAAAGACGAACTACATATAAAAAGCCCTGAGTAGACTTCTATGTATACATGTACATATATTTATTTGCATATGAAGGAACTTCTTATTTTACATTGTACAATAAATGATGTGATAAAATATATTCTTACACTAACAAGGTCTCAGGTCGTCGTCTAAATTATCGTCTGTTTTTCCCACTTCCGCTAAACTAAGTGGCCAGATAATTAAAACCATCTCTGTGCTAACTGTAAATTCTCTAGCCTAAACTGATTATAACACTGACAATATATAATTCAAAGCCGTATTTATTTTTTAAAAAATAAATATTATAAAAACATCTCCGATTATTAACAGCAAATGACTTTATTAGGCTTCGACAGACCCGAAAAAAATTAATGCCAAATATAAAAATATCTCTGATTATTAACAGCAAATGACGTCATCAACGTCTGCATTAAATAAGAGTTCTCATTCATTCTGTTTACTGACGTCATCAAAGTTTGCTGGTCGTGTCCCGAAAAAAAAATATGTAGTACGCTTAGGCGTATGCGGAGCCAGTGCATTATTTTTTTATGGCTGTAGATGTGCGCATGTGCGATTGTCGGACTCCGTTTCGGGGTTCGACTATAGATCTAACCCTATCCCTAATCCTTACCCCCTATCCCTAATCCTATTCCTAGCCCTATTCCTAACCCTAGCCCCGAAAACAAAAGTTATCAATAAAATGCAGTCAGTCTGCCGCGCATGCGCACATCTATTTTGGGACCCGAAAAAAAAATATGCAGTCCTATTGTCTGGCCCGTAGCCACTTCCTTTAATTTAACTTACTGCAACTTATGATAAGTCTGAATATTAGTTACCGTCAGCTATTAGACTTTCGATTTAAGGCAAACATTTCTTATTATAGGACTTGACTTAGTCCTCTGACTCCGCGTGGGAGCATAGGGCCTCAACAACGCTCTTCCAGCGAACTCTATTTTGGGCGTCTCTCTTCAGCTGCCTTCATCTCTCGCTCAGTGCAGCGTCTCCATGTCTCCTTTGGCCTGCCTGCTCTTCTCTTTCCCTGCGGGTTCCACTCTAGTGCCTGCCTTGTGACATTGTCTGGGCTCTTGCGCAGAGTGTGGCCTATCCAGCCCCATTTTCTCTTCCGGATCTCTTGGTCAATGGGGGTCTGCTTTGTTCTTTCCCACAGGGCGGTATTGGAGATTTTTTCTGGCCATCTGATACATAAGATATTGCGGAGGCATCTGTTAATGAACACCTGCAGTTTTGTGGTGGTTGTCTTGGTCAGTCTCCAGGCTTCTGAACCATATAGTAGCACTGCTTTCACGTTGGTGTTGAAGATGCGGACTTTTGTCCTCCCAGAAAGTGCGGTAGAGTTCCAGATGGGACGCAAGGTATTGAAGGTGTGCCTCGCTTTGTTGATGCGGCTTCTGATGTCTTCGTCTGCTCCTCCATCCTTGCTCACCACACTGCCCAGGTAGACAAACTTGTCCACTTCACCGATGTTGGATCCTTGTAGTTGGATTGGATCTTGTTGCTTGTTGTTTATCCGTATGGTTTCTGTCTTTTTGGTGTTGATGTTGAGCCCAACTTTGTTTGCTTCGTCTGCGAGCCTATTCAGTTTCTGTTGTGCATCTTGTTGCCGGTGTGACAGTAGGCTGACGTCATCTGCGAAGTCGAGGTCTTCAAGCTGCTTGGTGAGGGTCCATCGAATTCCTGTGTTTGCCTTCTCAGTGGACTTCTTCATGATCCAGTCCACTACCAGAAGGAAGATGGTCGGCGACAACAAGCAGCCCTGCCTCACTCCGGTCCTGACCTCAAAAGGCTCCGTCAGCTTGCCTTTGTAGATAACCTGGCATGTGGAACTGGCGTACATTTGTTGAATGATGGCGATGAACTTGGGTGGGATCCCGTAGTGTGCCATGAGGTTCCAGACAACATCCCGGTCCACGCTGTCGAAGGCCTTCTCAAAGTCCACGAAGATTGAGTAGAGTGGAGACTGCCATTCAAGGGACTGCTCTATAATGATGCGCAGGGTGGCGATGTGGTCGGTGCACGACTTGTCCTGTCGAAAGCCTGCCTGTTCGTTTCTTAGTCTTTTGTCTAAAGCCTCCTTTAGTCTCTCTAGCATGATGCGCGTCAAGATCTTGCTGGGAACAGACAGGAGCATGATGCCTCGCCAGTTGTTACAGCTGGATAGGTCACCTTTCTTCGGGAGCTTGACGAGGTGCCCTTGTTTCCATTCAGCAGGTACTTGTTCTTGCGTCCAGACTTTCTGGAGAAGCATGTTTGTTGTTGTGGGGACATCGGCTTTCAGGGCTTCTGGTGGTATGCCGTCTGGACCTGCGGCTTTGCCTGATTTGATATTCTTCACCGCCTTAGTGATCTCCATTTTAGTGGGTGGGTTGGTGTTGACATCTAGAAGACTGTCTGCTGGTGGTATAGTAGGGGGTTGTTTTGGTGGGGGTCTGTTCAGAATTTCTGTGAAATGCTGGGCCCAACGTTCTCTCTCCTGACTTTCAGCTGTGATGGTTTTCCCGTCTTTGTCTTTCACAGAGCACATTTGCTGCGTGTTCTTGCCTGCCAGGGTCCGGGTAATTTCATACAGCCTCTTCATATCTCTCTTGCCTGCTGCTGTTTCTGCCTCCTCCGTTAGGTCGTGGATGAATTTCCTCTTGTCTGCTCTGGCGCTCTTCTTCACTTTCTTGTTTATTTCCGAGTACTTTGCCTGCAGGTCTCTTTTCTCCTGTTGGTCATGACTGTGGTTGATCCTCTCTTTCAATGTTTTCCTCTCCTCCACGAGGTCCCAGGTGCTTGCGGTCAGCCATTCCTTGCGCTTTTTTGTCTTCTTTCCCAGGACTTCTTTGCAGGTATCTGTCCAGCTCTTTTTAATCTCCTGCCAGTGTTCCTCTATTGTTTTCTCAGCCAAGTCAGCTAATGCCTCAAAGCGGTTTTTCAGGCTGCATTGGTACTCTGTGGTTTTTCTGGTGTCCTTCAGGCTCTGGACGTTGTACTTGAAGGAGGGTCTCTGTGCTTTGTCCTTGTGGGCTCTCAGTTTCAGCTTCACGGTAGCCTGCACTAGGTGATGGTCCGATGCAGCGTCTGCTCCTCGTTTCACCCTCACATCCAGAAGGCTTCTCCTCCACTTGCGGCCGATGGAAATGTGGTCTATCTGGTTCTTAGTTTTTCCATCAGGGGATTTCCAGGTCTTCTTGTGGATGTTTTTGTGAGGGAAGATGGTACCTTCAATGACTAGGTCATTGAAAGCGCAGAAATCCGTGAACAGTTCTCCGTTGTTGTTCATATCTCCGATGCCATGTTCGCCCATGATGAGCTCTTTATTAGTGTTGTCATTTCCTACTTTGGCGTTCAGGTCCCCCATCAGTATCTTGAGGTCTCTTCTGTGCACTTTGTCAATGGTATTTTGTAAGGCACTGTAAAAGTTGTTTTTCTCTTCTTCATCTGCCGTATTGGTAGGGGCGTAACACTGTATGATGGTGACGTTTCTTCCCTTTGGCTTGAATCGTGCTGTCAGTATCCTTGCAGAGACAGGCTCCCATTCTATCAGTGCCTTGGCTGCATCTGGTGTCATGAGCAGTCCAACTCCCTGTACATGTTCTTCTTCTGGCCCAGAGTAGATGAAAGTTTCTCCACTTGCCAGTTTGGTTTGTCCGTTTCCATTCCATCTGGTTTCGCACAGTCCTAAAATTTGGAGCCCATATCGTTTCATCTCTTTTGCGACTTGTGCTGCTTTGCCACTTTCATACAAGGTTCGGATGTTCCAGGTTCCGATCTTGGTTTTGGTCTTGGCTGTCAGAAGATAGGTCGGCGCACTGACTTCCCGAAGGCTTTCACCAGCTCGCGTCATAAGCTCTACTGGAGAGATATCTTCATCTTCAGCTAAGTTGCTTTTTAAGTTCGTTGTTTCGGTTTCTATAACAAGCTTGTTTTTTACGGGAGTGGGTTGTTAACCCCCAGCCCAACCCCCAACCTGGAGGACCAGTGGACTGCTTTTCGTCTGGCCTATACCCGTCGACCTGTCTGGCATGGGAGGCCCTACCAGGAGCACGAGGCTCCAGCCAGCTTAGCTCTCAGGGTTATCAAAGCACGCAAGCCCCCCCCCCCCCCCCCCCACCGCGGCAAGGTGGCAGTCCTTGGGGAGGTCTTATTATAGGAGTGTTCTGCAAACTTTTTGTGTTCAAGGTACATCTATCAATTCAAAAAAATTTAGAGGTACAACAAAGAAAAAAGCAATGACTATTTAATATTTATTTATTACTAAAATCAATATACCTAATATGAAAAGATGTTTAGTGAGAAGTTGGTGAATCAAATTGTCACTTATCATTTCAAAACCTTTCAAAAGGTAAATTGATAACAAAAGCCTCTCCTGTTTGATAAGAAAAACAGTTTCGAATAAGGATGTTAACAATTAATGGCTAGTAATTACAAATAATTATCTGGAGCTATAAAACCGATTTAATATTTCTAGATTTGAATCAAATAGTTGGAGTAAAATTTCAAAAATATAGCTAAAGTTCTAAACAAAGAAAAACAAGCATCTTAAGCCTGTTCCATTCTGGGCACAGGACGTGTTAGCACATTTTTGTGTTATGTATCAGTACCAGTGGCGTAACGTGGGCTTTCGTCACCTGGGGCTGACCGGAAATTTGCCGCCCCTCTATTTAGTTATTCTTAACTAAATTTAACTATTCTTAACTATTTTCCGCCACTTTGGATACGCCGCCCGGTCAGATCGCGAAATGGACTTTTGATGCACACATGGCAGGCCAAGACCTACAAAAAAAGTATATATAATAGTCAATCTCTTTTTATATTAGCCAATAGATTTATACAAAAGCTGAATTTTGAAAAAAACAGTTGTCGGAAGTCTATTTCTCAACAAAAAAATAAAAAGCGACTTACCGGCTTTTGAAAACTAACTAAAACTAAGTCATAGTGAATATTTATGCCTTTTTATTTAACTTTTCAAGGTATTTATATCTATAAAACATCAAAACTTAAAAATATTAGTAAAAATACTATACAAAATGAAATACCAATAAGCATATACAATTTTACATCTCATAATGACTAAACCTAATAGAAAAACAATTAAAAAAATAATATCATTACTTCTATTTTCTTTGACTGATTTTTCCGTAGAAAATATGATTTTATAAAACAAAGAAGGTCTACAGATTTAAGCATACAACCTTTATAGTTCCAAAATTATTTTATGAAATACACTAAATTAAAAAACTTTTATATAACATCGTGAATATTAAAAGTTACTAATTATAACGATGGTAAGTGTAGGTATATTAACGCTATAAAAAATACTATTCATCTTAATGTTACCTCAATGTATTTTCAGTGTTTAGGAAATGCACAGTTATTTCATTGATGATCAGTACACAATAATTTGTGGTCACTTCTAACCAATTTTGCACATAATCTCTCTGATGTTACTTTAATTTACCATTTTATTTCTAAACAGCCTCTGGACCATCCTGTCTTTAAAACTTAACTGAACTAGTCCAGTTTGTGAGTTTTTTTTTTTTTGGAAATGTTAATCGCTAAAGCAGACAACATGATTGTAGTGTAGTTAAAATATTGATGAAAGGACAAAAATTAACCATGTTACCAAGTGTGAAAAATTCAAGAAAAGCTCGCTATCCTTCAGGATCACCAGCTAGAGCATGTGAAGATGCACAGATATGGGTGGAGTGGCAAGTAAGTTGAGTTTTATTATAATATTTTAATACAGCATTTTGTTAAAACCATTGGTTCTCATAGTGTTCGATACAGATACATTTCAGCTGTGTGTGTGTTTTATATGTTATTACCAAACTCCTTATCATGGCATATTCATTTCAGCTGTGTGTGTGTTTTACATGTTATTACCAAACTCCTTGTCATGGCATATTTTGATGAATTAAAAAAAAAACGCCCCAATTTCTTTTCACACATTAATATTATACTAAGTATTTGTAAAAAAGAATAAGTCAATTTTTTTCAAATTATTACTTCCAATATTTAAAGGCTGTTATACACTATTTACTGCTGCTCTTATTAAGGCAGCTTTTGCCCATCACTGTTGTATACAGTATCATTCCATGGCATTAAGGTGTATTTGAATTTGGATGGGCAACCGCGGTCCTAAAGGCATGCAGCCTTTATAAGAGCACCTAGAATCACACACAGTGGGCAATATATTTTATCGAGATTCCACAAACCTCGCTTGCTTTACCACATGTAACGTTAGAAGGTTTAACGTTAGAGGTTTCTATTATTTTAGTTCTGTGTTCTGGCCGATATTATCTCTGGTTTATTTGTGGTAGCGTTCAATCTTGCTGCACTCACAGACAACACACCATTAATGAGGCAAAGTTCCACGATTCAATGACGTTTATTATACGATAAGAAAACATATATAGAATGAACTCATATGCAGCAGTATTCACAAATGCTTCGTACACAATATAACTTCTCTCTGAGTATAATCCCTTCCCAAAGGTGTGAAGTAGATATACTTGAACAAAAATAGACTTTGACTACGTGTACTATATAACTTCAACTTCTCTCTTAGTATATGTATACTACCTTCCCGAAGTAGTGAAGTAGATATACTTTGATAACTTGTGCCTCTATTACTTATCTACTGAATCGTCGTAGCTAACTTTCACTACAAGTATACTGCCGTCCCGAAAGATTAAAGCAGATATACTTGAACGTCTGTTGGTCTGTCCAGCCTCTAATCTGTCTCTATTCGGTCTCTCTACCCAAAAGCTGAGTTACGACAGTTTATATAGTAAAATATGTATGATGATTTGGTAACCCCCCTGGTTACGCCACTTGGTACAGCTGTAGTGTTTTCCAATAGGCCTATTTCCTATTCATTATCTGGAAGTTTCCGCTCTAAAGAATAAACAAACTGTCTTTGCACCCTCTAATGCAAACACCACTTCCATGGTACCGGTAGCTTTTATTTTGCTTGAACAAAATAAAAATTGCCTGTGTATCGTACTATGCTGCTCTTTAAAAGCAGATTTGTTGGCATTTTTTCGCCAACCCACCATGAATATATCTAATTTTATAGATGTTTATAAAATAACTAAAGTTATGAAATAGTTTTTTTTTAAATCTCATTTTGTAATGTAATTACTAAATAACTAAAGTAAATAAATAAAATGCTTGAACTGTGTAATTAAATGAGTTTATTTTAATAATTATGCAAAGGCCGCCGAGCTAGACAGGTCACCGAAATAGAAAACAATGTTCAGCTTCTAAACCAGACATGGGCAATCTACGTCCCGTTAAACGTTTTGATTCCACCCGTAGTACACTCTTCTTCGTTCATTTTCATTGATAACATTTACATTTATGTTAGCTCAGATAAAGTATTATAAATACTCCATTGATCTTCTCATGGTCCGGCCCTTCAATCAAAATTAAGAATCTATTGTGGTTCTTCAGTAGTTATAAATGTGCATCTGTCATCTTTGATTTAAAACATTAAAACATTACCATTAAAAGGTCACAAACAGGCTTGCGGAGCCGAGGAGCCGGGAGCCGCTACTTTTTGCTGGAGCCGGAGCCGAAAAAATCTGGCGGCTCCACGGCTCTCACATTTTTTTATTCTTTTTACAGCTTTTAAATTGCAAATTTGTTTGATTGTTTGCCTCCTACAATTTGAAATGTTGTCATGTTTTACGAACGCCACAACAGTAACACGCACATCACCACAAGAAATCTTTAATGGGGAATCGTTTTGTGTTCGTTTTAAATCTTGTTTACCCTCCAAAATTTTTTTAATGGCATGTTATTTTGTTATATCTAAAGTTAAAACAGTTTTATTTCATAGAATAATTGTATCAATCATTTAAAAATAAATTTTTACTACGAAGACAAATAGAACGCGTTATTTCGTGTCTTATTTGACCGCGAATTTGTAATAGACTAAAAACAAATTGGTCGCTTTCTGTATTTAACAATTTTATTATAAACAGAATATCTGAAATAGAGTAGATAAATTAAAAAGGCTATGGCTATTCTGACCAGGGTCCCAATAAAATCCGATTGTTATTCGGACCCGTGGCAAATATGCACTAAGCTTAGCTATATTCAAACCTTATTAGATAGTGTGCTGAAGTGTGATAAATTGTAATTGTGACCAGGGCTGGGGAGCCGGTGTCGGTAGTTTTTGCCGGTGTCGGCGTTTGTACTTTGCCCGGTGTCGGTGTCGGCATTTGTACTTTGTCCGTAGTCGGTGTCGGCATTTGTACTTCGTCCGGAGTCGGTTCGGTGTCGGCGCAAAAACTTGCCCAAAAAAAAAATAATTCTAGAACTTAAATTAAATAATCCAGAACAACGTCAGATAGTTCTTAGCCAATATTTAATTTAAAGTTTTATCAAGTTCTTCTTTTCTTTTTAAATAAATACTTGGTAAATCTGTTTATCAACAAATGTATTATTTTCCAAAGCGAGATTCTCTACAGTACAATTACTTGTCAACATTAACAGAATTATGACTGAAAGCAGATAGGAAGGCTACGGGCTATGTTCACTCTGTTATTCACTCAATCATTGTAAATCATAAGAAATGTTTAGTATGCATTTCTCTATCAATATCCATGTTGGAGAAAGATTACACACAAACCTATTGAAGTCTTTTAGAGCCTCAAAGAATGGCCTGTTCAAATGTTCCTACAAAGTTAACCCACAACTAATACTCTTCACAGCTTAATTTCTCTCAGTGAGACTGAAACATTACCAATACGTCCCAATGGCACTACATAAAAGCCCAGTCCGTAGCTAGCTATTGAGGCGCCGTGTGCAAGTTTCTTGGCGCCCCCAGCCTCCCCCCCCCCTCCCACCGTTCTGAAAAGTGTGCAACCTATTACAATACATAACATTTTTCACTACTTATTTCAGTTTTAATTCGGGTGTAAAATAACGATTCCTTCCTCTATTAACTGTTAAGTATGCAGTGTCTTCATACGTCTCTTTCTTCTCTAAAAAAAAATAGGTCTGGAACAATCATCTTTCATCATTATTTGTAGCCCTTGCCATGATTTTATTTCAGCATTCTGCATTCTCTGAATGGCACTTAAAACCTTCCAAGCATCATTGCTCTAGTGTTGTTGGATATGTCTGTACTTTGCAGTGACTTGCTGACTTAGGCAATCGCTGATATAATCTTCACCAATACTTCAGCATAAGCCTACACATAAATGAGAAATTAATAAAAGTAGCGAATTGGCAGCTTCAGATTTACTAAAAAAAATAGCATTCAGCATACTGTGGGATACCTCGAAGTTGACCATACACTTTTGTCACTTCAATCTATTCACTGCAGCTACTCTTGATGTCTGTCACAGGTTGTGACTAATATGTCGAAACCATCCCCTTACTCCAACCCCTAACTTAATAATATTACTAACGTTAAGGTGTATATTATACCATGTATACGTTCCCGTGCTCCAGTTTTCCCCCTTTTACCCCACCCCCGTAATTGCGTCATCAGCCTGGTGGACAGCGGAAGGCGTACGAGGCAGGGAGGTAACAGAAACACGTTACATTCCTCACGGGGAACTCTCTGACCACCGGACTACTATTCTCCGGTCGGCTTCTTCAAAGGGACAGCGACCCGCTCGATGTCCAGTTACTACGGTCTTTGTCTATACGACGTATTTCTCCCCCCCCCCTCCTCATCTAGGCTCCACCCCCTAATTTGAAAGTTTGAAAGAAACATATATTATATTTGATTGGCTACGGGTCACGTGGTAGAAAGGGATATGAAGAATGTAATATAGATTCGTGGACATTCAACGGAGGGTCTTGGTAGTGACCAGTCGATTGTTGTGTCTCTGAGTGAGAGAGAGAGAGACAGAGAGAATTAACTAGTGATAACGCATTTGTTCCCATCATTCATTTTATATTGGATTATTTGCTGCAGTTTGAATTATCTTTGCTTATGAGAAGTCACCAGATCCCTGTTACGGACTGGTGCCTTTGTATAATAAATCTATCTTGGTGTTGTACACACGCTTGTGGAATTGATTATTCGTCACTTGTTATACGTTTACTTGTTGGTGAGACTGTGTGTGGTAGAAACACAAATACAAATACGAGTCATCATTGAGTCAGTCCTCATACTCTTAGCAACAAGCCAAGGATACCATCAAAGGGGTCCTCAACATCTGGGGGCCCGGTCCGGGATCCTCAACATCTGGGGGCTCGTCCGGGATCCTCAACATCTGAGAGGCTCGTTTCGGGATCGAACCTTCACCTGAAGGAGTATTCTGCACTAACCAGGCGGGGCCGAAGCTGATTCAACAATAGACTCGGGGGGCTTAATCTCTGCCACAACTCTCCAACAGGCCAGTTCTTCATCAGACTTGGCCGATTTGAAACGTGATTAATAAACGCTACGTTCACTCACGTGTATCGTCGGAGAGAACCAGAAGTCTACAATTCTCCAACAGGCCAGTTCCTCATCAGACTTGGCCGGCTTGATACGTGAGTAATAAACGCTACGTTCACTCACGTGTATCGTCGGAGAGAACCAGAAGTCTACAATTCTTCAACAGGCCAGTCATTCAGTGGACTCGGCCGTTTTGAAACAGGAGCAGTAAGTGCCACACTTACTCACATCGTCCGAGGGAAAGTACAGACGAAGTCAACAAGACAGTAAAAGAAAAAGCCGCACTGTTATCGGCGAATAAATAACATTTAGAGTATAGACTTTATGCATGTGTGTAAGATTGTGTACGGTGGAAGATATTTCGGATTCTGGTGAAAGGAGGGAGGAAGCGTCAAGGTAAGCCATTTTAATACACTTCTTTGATTGTGATCATTAGTGAGTGCTCTGACTCAGCTGTGTTAAGCTGCACGGCGAGCTTTGTCTGCTGTTAACCGTTACTCATCTTAGGCCCGTATTAACATCACCAACCATGAAGTCTATGGAGGAGTACGTACAGTACTTCATAGGCTTGGGGTGCGATGTTAATACGGCCATAAAACACGCTAAATGCGAAAGGGATAGAGAGGTGGAAGAGGCTAGGCTAGAACGAGAAGCAGAATCTGAACGTACTAGGCATGAAGCAGAATCTGAACGTACTAGGCATGAAGCAGAATCTGAACGTGCTAAGCATGAAGCAGAAGCTGAACGTGCAAAACATGACAAAGAGGTAGAGTTGGCTAGGCTTAATAGGGAAGCAGAAGTTGAACGCGCTAAACACGACAGACAGGTTGAGCTAGCTAGACTTGATAGGGAAGCAGAATCTGAACGAGCTAGGCTTGATAGGGAAGCAGAAATTGAACGCGCTAAACACGATAGAGAGCTTGAGTTAGCTAGAATAGCGGCCGAGCAGGGGCAGCTAAATTAGCATCTGAGGAGAGGGTGGCCCTAGCACGGTTAGAGAGGGAAGGGGGGCCGGCAAGCCCAACCCCAAGCAGTCAGTCAACGACATCCTCCAAACCCAAACTCCCCAAACTTGACGAGACGGACAATATAGACGCCTACATTCGTAGGTTTGAAAGATACGCTCTGTCCGCGGGTTGGGAACGACATGAGTGAACCCCCTGCTTGACATCACTACTCACGGGACGGGCCCTGACGACAGCTACCCGCTTGACGGCTGACGAGTCAAATGACTTTGACTCATTGAAGGCTGCCCTCCTAAAGTCATACGACTATACGGAGGAAAGCTTTAGACGAAAGTTTAGGGGGGCCCATTTAGAAAGAGGGGAGACCTACCCCCTATTTGGTGCACGTCTAGCCGACCTCCTGACGAGGTGGGTTGAGCTCAGTGGGACAGAGCATAGCTTTGATGGTGTGATGGACCTCCTGCTCAGGGAGCAGCTGATGGACGGGGCCCCTAGTGGGCTACAGGTGTTCCTAAAGGAGCGTAAGCCAGGGACATGGGACGAGATGCTCACCTTGGCCGAAAACTACAGGGAAGCTCATATGGGCAAAGGGGTAGAACCCACAAGGTGGGGCCCTCGAAGGGAAACAACCTACAGGGAACCCCATACTGTACCCTTTAAAAAGGAGGGACCCAAAAGGTAATGGGAGGCCCAATGTTCCTCCTAGGCCAGACACCGGGCGCCCTTGGAGACCGAGAATGTCCTGCTTCACGTGCGGGTCACCCGAACACTGGTCGGGAAGGTGCCCACAGCGGAAGGTCAGTCCGTTGGGGGCAGTAAGATCAGCATCCCCTCTCACCCCGCCCCAGGCCACAGCAACGTCGGATCGTGAGGGAGAACAGATAACTGAGGTAGGGGCTGCTGTCACACATGAGGACACTTCTCCACTTTCAAAAGGGTTTGTTAACGGACACCCGGTGCAGGTCCTAAGGGATTCGGGATGCTGGGGGGTCGTGGTCCGGAACTCCTTAGTACCGATCGAGGGCAGAACTGGACAGAGGGGCCAGTTGAAGACCATTAACGGGGGCGTGTTTGAGGCCCCAGTCGTTGTGGTACAAGTAGACACGCCGTATTACGTGGGGCAGTTGGAAGCATGGGCACTAGATGAGCCCCTCTATAACCTCATTATCGGCAATATACCAGGGGCTCGACGCCCCTTTTCACCCAACCCTGACTGGGAGGGGAAATCCATGACACTCGACCCAACTCCCCTGAACCTTTCAGAGGAAGGTCCAACTAACTGTGCAGTGATGACCAGGGAGCAGGAGAGAAAACAGATGAAGCCAGTTAAACCCCTTTCCACGCCCCCGTGCCCTGCATCAGCCATTACCCCTTCTGAGTTCCACATCCAGCAACAAAACGACCCCTCCCTTCGTAAGTTAAGAGAATGGGCAGAAAGTGGAAGGTCAACAACCACCGGGGTCACATGGAGAGATATACAATAAAAGGGGACCTGTTATACAGAGAGCTGGTAAGTAAAAGGAGGGAGACATCCACCCAGTTAGTGGTGCCCAAAGAGCAGAGGGGCGAGGCGATGAGAGTGGCCCATGAGATCCTTTTCGGGGGTCATCTGGGGGCAAAGAAGACCCTTGAGAGGACCCAATCTCAATTTTTTTGGCCAGGTATAGGGGGCGACGTGAAGAGGTATTGTAGGTCGTGTGACCGGTGTCAGCGCACCACACCTAAAGGGAAGACTAGCAAACTACCACTAGGTACCATGCCACTCATAGATGTCCCCTTCAAACGAGTAGCAGTTGATATCGTGGGCCCCTTCGACCCCACATCAGATAGGGGAAACCGCTACATTCTGACCCTTGTAGATTACGCCACACGGTACCCCGAGGCTGTACCTCTTCGAGTTATTGATACCGAGAGGGTTGCAGAGGTCTTGGTGGAAATATTTACTCGGGTAGGGGTCCGACAGAGGGAGCCAATTTACATCCCAGCTGATGGGAGAAGTATCGAGACTACTGTCTATGCGCCAGCTCTTGACCACTCCATACCACCCCCAGTGTAATGGGCTGGTCGAAAGGTTCAACGGCACTCTGAAATCAATGCTGGGGAAAATGTGTTGGGAGAGGCCCAAAGACTGGGACCGGTACCTGCCGGCCCTGTTGTTCGCTTATAGGGAGGCCCCTCAGGAGAGTTTAGGTTTTTCCCCCTTTGAGCTGCTGTATGGACGGAAGGTAAGGGGCCCCAGCCATATACTCCGTGAGCTATGGTCCAAAGAGCAGGAACCCACCGAAGTTCGGACCACCTACCAATATGTGGTCGACCTTCGTAACAAACTGGAAGAGACCTGTCAACTAGCCCAGCAAGAGTTAAGCCGAGCCAGTGAAAGGGCTCGCAAATACTTTGACCAGAAGGCTAGACTCCGAGAGTTTGCCCCAGGTGATAAGGTATTAATTCTCATGTAGGATGAGAAAAATAAATTGCTCATGCAATGGAAGGGCCCCTACCAAGTGATCAAAAGGGTGGGGCTCCTTGACTACCAGCTCCAACTGCCCAAGGGGACTAAGGTTTTCCATGGGAACCTGTTAAAAGCTTACATAAGCCGGGACCCAGAGGATTTGATGGTCAGTGGAAGAGGGGAGGATAGAAGGGTCAGACAGAGGCCAAGTGAAATCAAAGGGGGAAGAAAGTATTCTCGCCGCAGGGGCAATAATTGACCTGAGTGAGGAGAGCTCAGATGAAGGGGAAGTAATGCTACCAGGGCAGGGAGCAGAGACGGCCGCTGACGTGGTGATCTCCCCCTACTATCCGAGCCCCGGGTCAAAGAGGTAAAACAACTCTGCGACCGTTACTCGGACGTCCTGACTGATCTCCCCGGTAGGACTCACTTGGTCGAGCACGACATACGTCTGATAGACGACAAACCTGTCAGACAGCCGATGTACCCCACGCCCTTTGCGGTCAAACAGTCCATTGAGAGGGAAATTGAGGACATGCTTAGACTGGGGGTCATCGAGAGGTCCCAGTCTCCTTACTCCTCCCCAGTGGTGTTAGTGAAGAAAAAGGATGGTACGTATAGGTTCTGCGTAGATTATCGGAAGTTGAACAAACTCACGGTTTTCGACGCGGAACCCCTCCCAAACCTAGAAGCCTTGCTAGCTGAGGTAGCCCAGGACGGGACAACGTACCTGTCAAAGATAGACCTCAGTAAAGGGTACTGGCAGGTTCCCCTTAGCGACCGGGCACGTGAAATGACCGCCTTCCAAACCGCCGCGGGCCACTTTCAATGGCGGGTGATGCCGTTCGGTCTGGTCACCGCCCCGGCCACATTTTCACGCCTTATGAGGGAGCTATTGAAGGGGCTGGGGGGGGGGGGCGTCGTGAACTACCTAGACGACATACTCATCTGCACACAGAACTGGGAGGAACACCTTCAAGTCCTAGAACAAGTATTTAGCAGACTGCGTAATGCGGGGCTCACAGCCCGACCGGTTAAGTGTATGCTTGGGGGCGAGGGCGTCGACTTCCTGGGTTATCGTTTGGGTGGGGGTGGTATAAAACCCGGTCAGGGGAAAGTGAAGGAGATTCTAAAGATCTCCACACTAAAGACCAAAACTCAGGTCCGGGCCCTGATGGGGCTCATAGGCTACTATCGGCGGTTCGTCCCGAAAGGGCTACCCCACCAACGTTACATGGACAGACAGCTGCCAGAAGGCCTTAGAAACTGTACAATCCCTTTTAAGTAGTGACCCCCTCCTCCGACTGCCGGACTTCACACGCCGGTTCATCTTAAGGACCGATGCCTCGGCCACTGGGCTGGGGGCCGTGGTACTCCAGGAGTTCCCGGATGGTAAGTTCCCCATAACTTACATCAGCCGCAAACTGACCGAGAGGGAAAAGAAGTATGCCACCATAGAACGCAAGGGCCTAGCTATTGTGTGGGCAACCAAAAAGTTAGAAAGGTTCTTATACGGCACTGAATTCACCCTCGAAACCGACCATAGACCCCTCCTCTTTATCTCGGAGAGCAAAATGAAGAACGATCGGGTAATGCGGTGGGCCCTGGCCCTACAGCAGTATAGGTACGTGGTGCACAGCATCAAAGGAAAGGATAATGTAGGGGCAGATTTGATGAGTCGGTGCCCAGCATAACTAGTTGACGGCTGCATGTCGGTTTGAGCTCACTCACAAAGGGCCACTCTTAGAGAGGTTATTGGATGGCTTGCCTAGAGTGAGTGAATGTCGGGTGAATGTAGTATGTCATTTATATTATTCATTTATGCATGGTTTCCTCTCTATTTCAGGTTTTATGTTGTAACGATGTTGTATCTGTCGATGTAAAGTCATCCCTTCAAAGGGAGACTATCTTGCTTACCCTATTTCGTATTCAGTAACCGCCTATGTAGGCTTACTGATACAATTAATTTTGTTTTAAGTGCCACCTTTCTGAAGAAAGAGTGCTCACTATTTTCTTTTTATTTATCTCTGGACCAACTTGTTTTGGCCAGACCATATGTCCGGCTGGCACCATCATGCTATACGCCGCTGTAATTGTTCTATTTTATTTTTGGGTTATTTAAGTATATATGTTTTTACCCACTGGCCCTATCCATTATGTTGTGGTCAGGGATACTAAGATAAGTTTTCTTTTTGTGTTATTCCAATGTGACCCTCCATTTGTCTGGGGTATTTTTATACAAAGAGATTTAAAGATAGTTACAGGCACATATGCTTATGTATGACCCCGGGTTAATTCGCCCTTTGTTCTAGTCCTAACATATGGAAAGGACTCGATTTGTTTTTTTTTTTATTATAATTGGTTTATGTTATATAATGGCCTCACCTACTACGGTGTCGTCACCCCTATAGTTTCGATTGGGTTGTGGGGTGATGTCACAGGTTGTGATTAATATGTCGAAACCATCCCCTTACTCCAACCCCTAACTTAATAATATTACTAACGTTAAGGTGTATATTATACCATGTATAGTAATATACGTTCCCGTGCTCCAGTTTTCCCCCTTTTACCCCACCCCCGTAATTGCGTCATCAGCCAGGTGGACAGCGGAAGGCGTACGAGGCAGGGAGGTAACAGAAACACGTTACATTCCTCACGGGGAACTCTCTGACCACCGGACTACTATTCTCCGGTCGGCTTCTTCAAAGGGACAGCGACCCGCTCGATGTCCAGTTACTACGGTCTTTGTCTATACGACGTATTTCTCCCCCCCCCTCCTCATCTAGGCTCCACCCCCTAATTTGAAAGTTTGAAAGAAACATATATTATATTTGATTGGCTACGGGTCACGTGGTAGAAAGGGATATGAAGAATGAAATATAGATTCGTGGACATTCAACGGAGGGTCTTGGTAGTGACCAGTCGATTGTTGTGTCTCTGAGTGAGAGAGAGAGAGACAGAGAGAACTAACTAGTGATAACGCATTTGTTCCCATCATTCATTTTATATTGGATTATTTGCTGCAGTTTGAATTATCTTTGCTTATGAGAAGTCACCAGATCCCTGTTACGGACTGGTGCCTTTGTATAATAAATCTATCTTGGTGTTGTACACACGCTTGTGGAATTGATTATTCGTCACTTGTTATACGTTTACTTGTTGGTGAGACTGTGTGTGGTAGAAACACAAATACAAATACGAGTCATCATTGAGTCAGCCCTCATACTCTTAGCAACAAGCCAAGGATACCCTCAAAGGGGTCCTCAACATCTGGGGGCCCGGTCCGGGATCCTCAACAATGTCCATATCTAGTGTTTTTCGTCACCCTGTGCATAATTAAATGCTACCTGTACAACTGAGAACTTTTTTTTTTTAATCGTAATGGACATGCTGCAAAATCATAGATCACAGATGCAAATTTATAACTACTGAAGGGCCACAATAGGTTCTTGAATTTGATTGAAGGGCCGGACCAAGAGAATATCAATGGAGTGTTTATAATACTTAATATGAGCTAACATAAATGTAAGTAATATCAATGTAAATGAATGAAGGGGGGAGTACTGCGGGTCGAATAAAAACGTTTAACGGACGTAGATTGCCCATGTCTGGTTTAGAAGCTGAACATTGTTTTCAAGGTTACTATTTCGGAGACCCGTATAGCTTGGCGCCATGTGCTTAATTATTAAAATAAACACATTTAACTACACAGATCGGGTATTTTATTTATTAACTTTTGTTATTTAGTAATTACATTACAATTAGGCAATAAAATAAACTATTTCATATTAGGCCCATACAATGCATACTGCAACATAATTATACCTTCTTTAAGTTTTTTTGTATTCATCTATAAAATTAGGTAATTTCATGGTGTGGTCGAACAATAAAAATGCCGACAAATTTGCTATTAAAGATCAGCATAGTAAGATACACAGGCAATTTTTATTTTTTTCACACAAAATAAAATTTACCGGTACCGTAGAAGTGGTGTGTGTGTGTTAGCCACCATTTTTCTCGCCGCGGACCGGTTGACGTTTGATAATTTCACCGCGGCCCGAGAGGAATAGACGTCGCACTATCCTGAGGGAAATACACAACAATAAATAAAAAGGAATTGATTTAACGTTTCTTGGGCGGCCTAGTGCCATTTGATCCACGGACAACTATCGGTCCGTGGCCCTGGGGCTGGGGACCACTGTGTTAGTGGGTGCCTAGGCAGCCAGTTTGGTTATAATTAAGAGCGACAGCTTGCGGATAATGAACAGGAAAGATAGGAAAACGCTGCAAATGTACCGGTATATCAAATTTGTATCAAACTTTATAGTTGCATAATATGTGCACGATTAGTACCAGTCGATTGGATATACACTGTAGGATGCAATTATACTGTCAATATTTCTTTTACGTTGTAAACAGCTTATTGAGAAAAGGCAATAGTACAAGTAGGGTACTGAAAAAAATATGATCAATCTCGAAACTATAGCAGTTTTACTTTAGTGGCATTTAAAAGTCAAATGATCGAAGTAAATATATTCAGTTATTTTAAACTACAACTTAAAACACTTCACGATATAGAATTAGAATTAGCTAGCAAAATTATTTTAAAATTCTCGCAATTAAAAATGGAATTTGGTTCGTGATAAACAGGTTTTGCATGTGCGCCCAAAAAGTTGTTATGCTGACCCTGCCCAAATGTGTGTACATTTTCTTTATTTTGCACGAAGTTCTGCATTCAATAAATACTTATTGAAACATTTTTTTCCTCTTTTGATTATAAGTAGGCCTATACATTGATTTTATAAGGAATCAGTAACAAAAATAAATATGTATTAAACAAATATACTTCAATATATTTAACCAGAAAAGTATATATTGTTTATTGAAAGTATACATTAAATTTTAAAAAAATATCGATAGCAAAAAAGAGTATCAATTTTCAATTAGATGTGCATCTTTATATATAGTATGAGATATATACAGGGAAAATAAATACTCAGTTATTTCCCCCCCCCCCCCCCCCCGGTGCCGGTGGGCTTTAGAAAATCGACATCTTTGTCGGTGGAAAATAGAAAACCGGTGTCGGTGTCGGCGGCTGATGGAATGCCGACGTCGGTGTCGGCGAATATTTTGGCCGACACCCCACCCCTGATTGTGACATGGAATAATAAAAAGGCGTAACCCCGAAGCCGTGGGGGGGGGGGGTAAAAAGCAGCGTACGCAATAAATGAAAAACCCCCTCAGGCAGTTTTTTTAGGGGGAAAATTACGTTCTTTGATTTTGTTGCATTATTTTAACTAGGGCTGTACCGGATTTGATTTTTTCAAATCCGGCCGGAGCCGGATTTTGCCGGATTTTTCAACACATATCCGGCCGGAGCCGGATTCGGTTGTCACTTTATACTAAAGTTGTAAACATATCAGAATAAATTGGACCCCCCCCCCCCAAGTTTGGGACGGGGGATTATTGGATGTCTCAGCCTCTCAGGTAAATACAATTCCATTCAGATCCTAAAACATGCTATTTTTGGGCCAAGAATTGATTAGAAATAATATGGGAGATTATTTTTTTAAATACGATAGTAACGATAGTTTGCAGAATTTGGCTAATCTCAGTAATCACTAATAGTAATCAGCTGCTGGGAAAGTGGCAACAGTGGCGAAATAGTAATTAAAACTGTAAATCAATCATTCAAATGATATTTCATTTGATTTCCATTTTCCTGTAAATAACAAAAAAAGTAGTACTAAAAACTATAAAGTAAAAAATTAAAATACTCTAGAGTCTAGAGTTTTCAAGTTTTTCAAATTCAAATCGATTGTGTGTCAACTGTCATTCTACTCTTTGATCAGCTTCGAGTTGTACTTCAAAAAAATAAGACGAGCAGCATTCTCTGGCGTCAGTGAGCTACGATGCTCGTTCAGAACTCCTTCAGCTACACTGAACAAGCGCTCGGATGGAACGCTTGTTGGAGGTGCACCCAAGTACCTGCGAGTAACAGCAGCAAGACTAGGGAAACGCTCCATATTCTATCTCCACCAATGCAATGGATCCTCCTGCCGATTAAATCACTGGTTGAGCCAGATACTTGGACAGTTCGATCTCTATACCTCTTGGTTCCTGCTGTTTACTGTTAGTTGCACTTGCTGATGTATGTACAATTTCGTCAATACAATCCCAAAGAATTGATTTGCAACTACCAGACGTATTCAGACGTGGTTGCTTAGCTGGCAATTCTTCAGATGTCTCAATCTCATTCTGGTTCGTGATCAGTAAGCAAAAGAGTTGACAAAAATGTACATTTTTGCAATGAATTCTGGGTATGGGTAACCCTCGCGCGCTGTTTTGCGGGAATATTTGTGTGCCGTCCAATGAAATAATAATCTATTAGAATGAGGTCAAACATCACTCACTGTTTGTAACGTGGGATTCCAAAAGTTGAGGCTATATTTAGCTTATGAAACTGTGTCATTCATAACGAGGTCATCGGACCGCATACAATGATATATGATGTGTCGGAAAAGAATGTGTTGTTTCATCTGTAGAAAAATCGTTGCTATTGGCATATTAATGGTAATTTAATGATTTTTGTAATGAACTACCGATTTTCAAATACATTTTAAAGTAATTTATAGTGTTCCGGAAGCAAAATCATTAAGATCATCATAATCTAGATTGGTAATAGCACATGAATATGAAATTTAAAAAAATCGATTTTGAAATATTTTTTTTTCAATTCCTTCATTCCGTACCCCCTTAAGGTTGCTAAAGAGACCGGTATACCACATTACCGGAAGAACATTCAATCATTGTTGTCAATCATATGATAAACCTCATGAAAAATTGATTTTTTTTTTTAAATCACAGTTTAATTTACTTACCTCTATGTTTTAAATTGTTTTTGTATAATGAAAATGAAAGATGATTTAAAGTTTGTAGATAGTTTGAAAAAATCAACAGAATGCAACTGGTTATCTTTTCTCCTATTATCACCCAGTGAACACTAAACTAGGGGTGTTCGCGGTTAACTGGTTTGTCAATTAACCGAACCGAAACCGACAAAATGAGGGATTTTGGCAAAATGGCGGCATTAACGCAAAAACAAATCAAATTTTCGTTGTTTCAAAAAAATATTGTTAGTCAAACAAAAAAAAAAGTTCTTAACTCTCTCACTGAAAGACAAATGAAACAAATTTATAAGACCTGCCACTGAGATGGAGAAGGTATGTTATACATATCTTCTCCACCTCACTGACACCGGCGATATAACATAGAATGGAACTGCTACAGAATTGTGTTTTGTGTTCACTTGGTGATAACTGGAGAACAAGATAAACAGTTAACAGCCATAGAAATGTGTTTAGTGTTCACTGGGCGATAATAGGAGAACAAGGTAAACAGAAAGTAAGACAGAAGTCCGGCTGAAAATCCGGCCAAAATCCAAAAATTTTGCCGGATTCGGAGCCGGAGCCGGATTTGTAAAATGGCCGGTTTTTGGCCGGAGCCGGATTCGGAGCCGAATTCCGGTACAGCCCTAATTTTAACTGGCTTCAGACTGCCGACATAGGTTCGGTATTGGTCTTGTGCCTCAGACAGCCGACATAGGTTTGGTATTGGTCTTGTGCATCAGACAGCCGACATATGTTCAGTATTGGTCTTGTGCATCAGACAGCCGACATACGTTCGGTATTGGTCTTGTGCATCAGACATCCGACATATGTTCAGTATTGGTCTTGTGCATCAGACAGCCGACATACGTTCGGTATTGGTCTTGTGCATCAGACAGCCGACATAGGTTCGGTATTGGTCTTGGGCATCAGACAGCCGACATACGTTCGGTATTGGTCTTGTGCATCAGACAGCCGACATAGGTTCGGTATTGGTCTTGGGCATCAGACAGCCGACATATGTTCAGTATTGGTCTTGTGCATCAGACAGCCGACATAGGTTCGGTAGTGGTCTTGTGCATCAGACTGTCGACATAAGTTCGGTATTGGTCTTGTGCATCAGACAGCCGACATATGTTCAGTATTGGTCTTGTGCATCAGACAGCCGACATAAGTTCGGTATTGGTCCTGTGTATCAGACTGCCGACATAGGTTCGGTAGAGTCTTGTGCATCAGACTGCCGACATAGGTTCGGTATTGGTCTTGTGCATCAGACTGCCGACATAGGTTCGGTAGTGGTCTTGTGCATCAGACTGCCGACATAGGTTGGGATTTGGTCTTGTGCATCAGACTGCCGACATAGGTTCGGTATTGGTCCTGTGCATCAGACTGCCGACATAGGTTCGGTAGTGGTCTTGTGCTTCAGACTGCCGACATATGTTCAGTATTGGTCTTGTGCTTCAGACAGCCGACATATGTTCAGTATTGGTCTTGTGCATCAGACTGCCGACATAGGTTCGGTAGTGGTCTTGTGCTTCAGACAGCCGACATATGTTCAGTATTGGTCTTGTGCTTCAGACAGCCGACATACGTTCAGTATTGGTCTTGTGCTTCAGACTGCCGACATAGGTTCGGTATTGATCTTTTGCTCTATACATGAGATTAGGAGCGGTCGTCTTATGGACTTGATCTCTAATGCCTGTATCCTTCTGTGGATTTCGAAAATCAGGGAATAGACTAACCATACTTTAGCGACTCGAAATCACGTGATATTTTGAGTGGATTGGAGAGACCTTTCATCAGAATCTATTAGCTCGTCACCATTTGATTAGCTACAACATTTTGTTACACGATACTGCTGACGTTTATTTATTTATTTTCGGTGAGTTCTTCTCCCTCGTTAATAATGAATTTAACTTTGTTTTTAGTTTATTTCACTGCAGAAAACAGTGCAGTTGTTTTGCTTTGTTGGAGTGGATTATATTTTTTTTTTACATGGGTTGAAATTTTCAATTGATTTTTATTTCTCATGACTTGCCATTCTAAGTAGGTCAGTATTGATCTCAGGTGATGATGAATTCCATGGTTGCCTTCCATCTGAGCTCTATGGTTACATTTATCGATACTCACCATGAGTCTTCAAGCCTCAATTTTATGTGTTCTTAGTTCTGTCATTTTCTTCTACAACCTACCATCAAATCATTGGTACTCATTCGCGTGTTATTTTAACTCACGACACCTGCATCTTTCATACACACATAGTTGTGTCCAGGTCACTCGTCTGTACTGTGTACACCTGGACCATATGGTGTTTCAGTATGCTGGGAATATCGCAAACATCGCGATAGCTTATTCCTGCTTTTGTTGACATTTGTATTTATATAGTGTACGTGATTCCTTGTGACCTCACATTACCAGGTGACATTTGTATCTATATAGTGTATGTGATTCCTTGTGACCTCGAATTACTAGGTGACCGTGTGATATTTTAAGTGTGACAGACAGATAGATGTATTCATTGCGTTGCCTTAAAGTGGTCACTCATTAAATGAACATTAATTGAACAGTCACCTACTTGACCACCTGGTTGATGTCATGGCTCTGTATGGCTAACACTGGACAAGTTTCTCTCTCTGTTAATTGGTGTGATAGAGTCAGGAAATAACAACCTTGACTGTGTAGAGAATAAATTTTGTTTGTCTTTCACTTCATTATGGTAAACAATGACTGGTAGCTGGTCTAGACACTGGATGAGATACAACGCTATATTACGGGTAATATTATGTGTTCATATCATAGTCCCAGATGGCGAAAGAGTACATCACACACTTTACACTCAGTCCCTCCCATCCCTCCAGGTCTAAGGTTGTCCATTACATCTCCCATTACTCAAGGTCTGGATGTCCCTGTTTGTCAAAGGCATGCAGAATAATTCCATAATTACACAAACTCATTGGGTTGGCTGTTTGGTAATTCCAGTGAGAATATACTAACGATGTGTACAAACTGCTGCTGGTTTAGTCGGGAGTTTTTTGTCGCCTGGCCTAAAATACTGTTGTAACTTTTATAAAGAATGACACGTGGGTTCAATAACACTGATAAACAAGTTTTGGATTTCTTATATGTCATTAACGTTTTCGGAATCAGTTTTTGATGCTGATTTAGAATCTGTAAATCATTTTGCTCTATCAGCTTAAATTGTTAAGATATTGCCGAACAAAGTTTTGTATGCGCCCAAACAGGAATAGACTGCTGACAGCATAATTTTATGCACACAAACGCACGCACCTGCGCGTACACACATGTTCACAAACACACATACCTCGAAATTATATACGTATATTGGCAATGTTCTTTTTTTTCTGATGATGTCAGATGTTTGTAGGGTGAGTGTTGATTTGCAGTTGTGTTATGAATTGCGCATTGACTTAGAATTTGATTATGTTGCAGTTTCAGACTTCATAAAAGGAGCAGTGAATGTGGCAATTGCAAGTTGTGTAAAATATGGCGACCAGAGGATGCGTAAATTCACCGGATCTGTTTTGCTATGTGTGCGGCTTTTTCACAAACAAGTCTCATCAGAAGACTTTCACGCCGTTACTGAAGAAAGCTTATCAACTTTATTTTGACTCAAAGGTGGATTGTGGTAAGTCGTGGGCACCACAGTTCATCTGTTCCACATGTTCATGCAACTTGCATGGTTGGATGAGGAAGGCAAAAAAAAAAAACAACCACATGGCATTCGGAGTTCCTATGATATGGCGTGAGGAAAGCAATAACTCCACAGATTGTTATTTTTGTTTGGCAAACATCAATGGAATTTGTTATAAAACTCGTACAACTGTCAATTACCCAAACGTTCCATCAGTTTCAAAACCAATTCCACACGATCCTGTCATTTGTCCAGTACCACAATCGCCTGTAGAATACACAATAGACGAAGAGAAGGATGAAGAAAGTGATGTTCCATCTTGTGCCGATGACTCAGACCCTGACTACAAAACTGCCGGAGAAGGAATTCATTTCATGAATTATGCTGAACTTTGCGACCTTGTGCGAGATCTGGCGCTAACAAAAGGCCAAGCTGAACTTCTTGGTTCAAGGTTAAATGAATTTAATTTGCTTGCACCAGGTACAGCTACAGCAAACTTTCGTCACAGGCATAAACAGCCTGTTCAATACTTTGATGTGACTGGCAGTATTTGCCACTGCACAGATGTTGACGGCCTTATGAGAAGTCTTGGTATCGAACACATTGTTGAAGATTGGCGACTGTTCATTGACTCGTCAAAGACTAGCTTAAAAGCAGTATTTTTGCACAATGGAAACAAATATGCTTCAGTACCAGTTGGATATTCTGCCCACATGAAAGAGACATGAAAACATCTCGGAACTGTTGGAAACAATACGTTATTGCGTGTATAACTGGAATATCTGCGGCGATCTAAAAGTAATAACTATTTTGATGAGAATGCAGACAGGGTACACGAAGTACATGTGCTTCATATGCGAATGGGACAGCCGAGATAAGAAGCACCACTATACAAAAAAGAATTGGTCGATCAGAGACAGAATGCAACCAGGAAACATAAATGTTCTTCATCAACCGTTGGTTGATCGTGACGAAATTCTCATGCCACCGCTTCATATAAAATTAGGACTGATGAAGAACTTTGTCAAGGCATTAGACAGCAAATCGGATGCATTTATATACCTATGCAACAAGTTTCCAGAGCTCAGTTATGCTAAAGTCAAGGAAGGTATTTTCATAGGTCCACAAATAAGAAAAATCATGGCCGATGAAGACTTTCAAAACACTTTAAGTCATCCTGAAAAAGATGCGTGGGTTGCATTAAAGTCAGTCATAACCAATTTTCTTGGAAATAAGAAGTCTGTCGACTATGAAACAGTTGTAAAGAAATGCATTAGTGCCTACAAACACCTGGGATGCAATATGTCTCTGAAAATTCATTTATTCGATTCACATCTAGACTTTGTGTTTAATATTTTTTTACATTAACTGCAAAAGAGAATATATGGTTTAAAAATTTCATTTTTATACATATTGGAGTATTATAACTAGAATAAAAAAATTAAGATTGCGGATTTCTTAAAATTGGAGGCTGATAGAGACAAATGGTTTGCATATTCGAAATCAGCGTGTGTAAATTGAGTATGATTAGCTGATGGGTACCAAGAAATCCACGATAAATTATTTTTTGTTTTCCAGTGTAATTACACTAATATTTTTTTATTTATTACTAATCTACTGAACTTCTAAGCTAAGCTAAGCTAAACTAATAAATCTAATAGGAAATCACCACAAGCGAGTCGAACGTGTTACATCTAACTCTAAGGTAACGAGCTCGCTGTGCTAAAAATAACTGTCCTTTTTTCTCTGGTCACTAATATCTAACACTTAAGTCCGAAGTAGAACGTATCCGCCCTCAAACAAGGTCACGTGACTGGTGTCTCTCAGTCTCAATGATGCTAGCGCCAGCTGAGGAGGGGAGAGGAATGACACTTGTTCCACCCCATCTTCATTTACACCATGTCACCGCAACTGTCCAGGTGATAAAAGGGTTCAGAGTGGTGGTTCATATGATTAGAAGACAAGAAAACAACCATGCTTTGGGGAGAGTTACAACAATACACTAAGGTAGCATCATGAAAGTATATATGCCATGGGAGGGTGTTACAAAACATGGATGTGACTACAATACACTAAGGTAGCATCATGAAAGTATAAAATGCGATGGAAGTGTGTTATAAAACAAGAATGTGATTACAGGTTACATTTGTTATGTCAATCAAAAAGACATTTAGGTAATGTTAAAGAATATTAACTACATGTGGATCTATAATATATGGTTCATAAGACTTGCTATACTATAGCTTCCCTTATTAATTTTTTTTTATTTTGTTGTTTTTGGGCAGCAGCAGCATCTCTTAAGTTAATGACCATTACTGTCTTAGTTAATCAGTCAAAGTGACCAGTCACCTCATATTAGTATTTTAATACTGTGCCATATTTTCAGAAACAGTTCACATTGCAGACTTTAAATAATCTATTACTTTTGACATATTTTCAGAAACAGTTAACAGCTTATGTAGCCTGGGTAAACTCCCAGCTGAAGAAGAAACCTGGGGCACATTTAGTGGAAGATTTGAGACATGATGTGAGAGATGGAGTAGCATTAATTGACCTGATTCATGTCATAGGTGAGTTCAATAGTCAACATTACTGGTTTCTGAAGTCAGTTTTATAAATAGAAATGAAAATCACTCTAATGCTTGTTCAGATATGAGATTGTTCGGTTAAACAACTCAATATTTTGAGGTAAATGAATTAGTTATCTAAATCCTCCTACCTTCTTTGTAGGGATTTTCAGTTTTTAAAAACTGACGCCGGAAAACCAGTTTTTAGACGAATCTCTAAGCATTCGTCAACGGGTTTTTTAGGCTTTAAAAGCCGGTTTTAGTTAGTACTTAACAATTAGAAAATGTTGATACATTCCACTAAATTACAGAGAAATCTGGGGAACTTGACTTTCCAATGAATCCACTCCTCAGTCCAACCTGTGTACATTGTCATAGTTAGAAATTAATTGTTGAGCGATGCAAGAGATTAGGTGTAACCAAGTGGTTCAGGGGTAATTTGAGGATTGCACGGAAGGAGAGGGATGGGCATATACACATAGATTTATTGCATCCATTTTCTCGTCCTGGAACGAGGGCTAAATCCAAGTAGTTTACTACTTCCACAGAACAACAGAGTATTTTTTAACGCACGAATTTAGTGTTGACTTGCAGGAAGCATACGACTTGAAATGGGGGGGGGGAATAAATAATTGGTATCTCCTTAGCAGGCTTAGCTCATTACTAAACAATAGACAGAATGAGACTATTTTTTTTCAAGTTGACTAAATTTATGTTCGTCATCCAACACCACCGCTGCCAACCCCTCAAACCAAACTTCGTGTCTTTGACAGCCACGTATATTTATAGTATAATATAAATGAAACACGGTAAAGAATTAATTCTTATTCGTGACTGCCAAATAAAGTTGAACAGTTCAAAAGTAAAGTTAGAAATATGTTTAGTCATAATGCAATTTAAATTAATATATTTTGTACCCAGTTGTCAGTGGTAGTATTTTTACTGTCACATTGATAATTTTTTTTTCTAGTTTTTATTGTTTAAGTACAAAATTGGTTGACATAATTACATTTTACTTGATTCTTTATCATACACGTTAATCAAATACAACATACATTGGAAAATAAATATTGCTATAATGCTTCACTTATTTTATAGTAAAAAGAAAACCGTTTTTTTTTAGCAATTGACCTTCGACAACCATTTTTTTAAAGTCGGTTTTTGTATAAACCCTACCTCTTTGTCGTTATTTCCAAGATGACTGCATACTTATATATAATATGCACTATTTTTATTTCACAACTTTGACAAGCTGAAAATATTTATTTTTATGCAAATAAATGGACTTGTTATTCTTTCTTTTTAAAAAAATTAAAATAAATTTAATTCTAAAAATAATTTCTCATTCATTAAATAACGTAAATATTACGAAGTCGATGCTTCCATAAAGCTGGCTTGACCAGAGGCATTTTGATCAGGTACTGAAAAATGGATTCCTCCAAGATTTTCAGTCTGATTTTGATTTAAAATCAAGTGACGATAAGATATGGGTTCTAACTAACTTATCTGACTGTTTTGAGGATGAAAAGGTCTCATTTGTAAGTGTAAGTATTTCATGTTCATATGAATATGCTTTTTATTTCTTCATTTTTGTAGTTTTTGGTCTTTTATATTCCAGAAAATTATCTCTTAGGGTTCTAGTTAAAATATTTTAGCAGACTTTTTATTTAAGATGTTATATAAATCATAAAAAAGTTGATAGACTTATTTATCCTTTTTTTTTCAATTTATAAAAGATAATAATTACATACTATTTTATAAACAAAAATCGGCAAACAGTCAGCTCTACTGCTAATTGGGGATGAAAGAAGGGCACCATAAAAACCATCCTACTAGTGGTTTATAGGATCTACGAGACATCACACACTGCTAATTATAATATTATTTTGCAACTTACTGTTATTTTTATTTAAATACAGCTTCTGTACAGCAATCTATGACTATGGTTATGTGGACAGTTTCATATTCTTCACCCTCATTTCTGCATGAAAGAATTATAGATATCCAGTCAGCAAAAATTGATGTGAATGATTATAGTTAAGATTTCTTTCGCATTAAACTATATCAATTCATAACATGTACTATATTAGCTGATAAGCAAACATTTGCTTACAAATAGTTCTAAATTTTATTTTCATCAGAATTTACATTTATTAAATACTATAATTCACCTCAGAAAATATATTTATAGAAGTAGTTTATTGCAATATCTTATATAAGTTTAATATTAATTCTACTGTTACCTTTTTTAAACATACAAAAATAAAAGTTAAATTAATAAATAACTTATTCTCCTAGTTGTAATGGTTAATGTTAAATTAGATGTTCTTAGTATAATTTATTCAGTTGCTGTTTTTATAACATTTCTAAAATTAAATCCAAAAAATTATTTCTTAACACATTTTATTAAAATTTAGTATTGTGATGCATAATTGAATTTAGTTTTACATAGTCTGAAAGATATTTATTTTCTTGGCGTTTAAATGTAATTTTAAGTCATGTTCATTTATTAATTTTTTCGATATGACAATGATTTATTTCATCAAATTTTTCTTAACAAATTAATATCACATTAAATAGCATTCAATTACAAATAGAACGATTTACTATGTGTGTATAAACAATTAAAGGCTGTATGTTTAGTTTTAGGAAAATATGAAAAGCACCATAGTTAAGGGGAAACAGTGAGGAAATGTATGACTTAGAAAAAATTAACTAAAACTACTTATTAGTGGATAAAATGTTTTTGAATTTTATTATTTTTATGCAGAATTGAATGTTTAATAAAAAGTGTCAATAAATTAATAAAAGAGGATGATATTTATTTTTCTTATTGGTGTTTGTGTATACTTTGAACTTTGTACAAAATTTCCCTTTTTTTTTATTATGTTGATACGTTTTTTTACTAAATACCATCTGCATCAACTAAAACAGTAAATTCTAAAATTAATATGTAACACATGCATAGGTTTGAAATAAGTGTTTATGGTATAAAAATACATAACTACCAGTTGGCAAGTTAAAAATTAAAAAATTAAACCTGCCGTCTATTGAGAGTTAATATATTACAATTTATTTGGTGGATTTTTTTTATGAAAGGAAAAACTTATCCTATTCATCAAATTGAAAGTCATTGTATTTGTTTGTCATGTTAATATTAAGTCAAGGCTGTCTTAATTGATCAGGAAGCTGGTCTATTGCCTAGTGGCCTCAAGGCTTTAATTGCTGTGTGCTTATTTTAATAGTGTGAGTGGTTTTCATAGTAGCATTACACTGGTTAGCTCACGATACTGCTGTGATTGCTATGTGTTTAGATAAGATGGTAATCAAACTAAAATATATTTGTTTCATTCTGCTTTTATAACTTGACATATAGACTCAGTCGTGTGGTGGCTGTGAGCTAATTATAGGATTGAAATTGTAATATAATTAATTGTGTTGATGAATGTGGTAGATATGAAAGTATATACTTTAAATAAGATAGTTCTCAGCTCAGAGATTTTCATCCTTAAAGCTCTGTAGTTTCCTGAGTATTGACATATTCATTGCTAGCAAAGTCAGGTTATTAAAAAATTAAATTCCTTATATATAAATAATTATTTGTATTCAACAGCAATATTTCATCAAGTTTAACCATTGGTCCAACTGGGGAAGTTTGTTTTTTTTATTTTAAAATATGTTATTCAATAAAGTAATAAAAATGTATGTGCTAAACTATTGTGAAGTATTGTTGATATTTGTTGTAGCTAATGAAGAAATACAAGGTGTGCACCCTGCTCCATCTACCTATGCTCAGATGAAGGAAAATGTTGATAAAGTTTTACAGTTCATGACCATACATAAAATAAAGATGCATCACATTACAACCAGAGGTATGCTGAAAATAGAATAAGTTTTAATACAACATGACCTAGTAGCTTGTGTAGAATGTACTCTTTCAACTAATTCAACTAAATCGTAAGGATATTATGTTATAAATCACAATCATTAAATGTTGAGACAAACTTGTTAAAAATTTAACAATATTTTTTTTATTAAAACACAGTTTTTTCTGAAATCACATTTATCTCTTAGTATAACATCATAGCATTTTGATTACTTCGTAATCAAAAAGATTACTAGATTTGTTTTTTAAACTGCTAATGACATTTTCAAATTAGTTTGGTATTTGATTTCCATCATTTAACTATGAAATATTTGTTGTTTTTTTTTAAAGACATTGTTGAAGGAAACTTGAAGGCTATTATGAGGCTAGTTCTGGCACTAGCTGCCCATTACAAGCCTAACAGTGTGCGACATTCTTCACAAGCCAACAAACAAAACATAGCAGGGATTGCTCAGGTAACAACTAACATTGTCTGCAAATACTTAAGGTTCACTATTTAATACAACATTAAAATGTATAGACTTTCAATATATTTTTTGAACCATTATTATGTTGTATGCATGCCGCAGGGAGCTGCAGCTGCCTTGACCGAAGCTAGAAGAAATGCTACTAGAGCTGGGCATAGGTATAGGAGAAGAAGGTAGAGGAAAGCATGTTTTTTTTAAAAGGCTGAAGTAATTTTGTACAATTAAATTTAAGAAAAAATATGTAATAATAGACCAGGAGTGGACAAACTATTGCCTGTGGGCAAAGTATGAACTAATTATTGCCTGTGGGCCAAGTATGAACTAACTATTGCCTCTTGGCCAAGTATGAACTAACTCTAGCCTTTGGGCGAAGTATGAACTAACTATGGCCTGTGGGCCAAGTATGAACTAAATATGGCCTGTGGACTAAGTTAAGTATTAACTATTTGGTTCTTAATCCTGTCCCCTCTCCAAAACCTTTAATGCTTACATTTAATTTATGTTAAATCTGCTCTTGTTCTGGCCCATCTGTCAAATTTAAGGACCCAATATTTCATTTATAATGTCTAATATTTAATAATGTTGCATTTTTGTGTCTGCTTGTTTCCAGACTCAGGGAAGACAGTGTAGAAGCCCAGTGTAGTGATTCTGATCACTCACAGTGCTTTGGAAGTGCACAGAAGAAATCATCCTCTTCCACACACCTGCACCATGGCTCACATCAACATAATCACTCTCACCATAACCACCGACATCACCATCATCCAGCTGATCAGCGGGTCACTGGTGAAGGGGAGAGCTTGAAAATTGATGGGCGTGCAGAATTAGAAGGTGCAAGTGCCAGTAGCAGCCCTGTCTCTAGTCAAAATGCAAGTCCACGAACCAGTCTTTACCTGAGTGATCCGTCCTCCTCAATGGAAGGACTGTTGACCATAGCTGCAAGTAACAAAGGTAAAATTATGAAATCGAGGAACTTTTATGTGTAATTTAAGAATATCAATTGCATTTTAAATTTTTTTGAAAAAAGTTCCCCCACCTCCCCATTCTTCGGAAGAAAAAAGTGAAAAAAATGTTATTTTTTTTCAAAAAAAGGACATTTTTTTAGCTTAATTCAAAAGAGTATTAATAATAACTAATCAACTTTTATTAACAAATAAGATATATAAAAGTTAGTAATATGTACAGAATGTACAAGAAATGTTCAAAACATATTTTGTCCTATGAACTTCAGATTCAAAAATTCAATTTTTCTCGATTTCGCATGAAGTTCCGCCATCAGTTTCACAGCACGTTCAGCAATTTGGTTAGATCTGGGAATGTCAATTAATGACTCCTCGACTGACCAATGGGTCTTTAAACACTTAATTGCCTTCTTGCATTTTATCTTGATGGGTGAGGTAAACAGTTCATTGAAGGACGCTTCATTGTAGTGTTGAGAATCGAACCAAGCATTTGCCCATTCGTAGCAGATGAAGTTGCAGGCAGAAGCGAGAATGCTGCGCCACCCTGGTATCAGAAATAATGCTATAACAGTAAATATTGCACGTGAGTTCCATCTTGCCTGGTGTAAATTTGGTAATTTATTCCAGCTGATGCGAGGCCAACGTGGGTTCTCGCCTGTGCTAACATCTTTTGTCGCAAGAAGCGATAATCAGCTTGAAGAGTGACATAGTTTTGTATTAATTTGCCCATGAAGGAATAGTTGAGTTCTTGTTTGCTCATTGGCTCTTGAATAAGAAAATTCATGTCATGTTTCAGAAGAAGGTCGAGTACATGGTGCTGACAGTCAATATATTGTGGCTTCTGAAAGCCATTGCTCAAGACATCATCCTGTATGAGCTTTACAATGCCGTGCAAATGGTCAGTATTTCTGTGGTCGTGTTGCAAATTAACATACAAATATTTTCACAAGCATCATATTCATCTATTAGCTGATGTAGTTCATTGTGAATGGCCGCGGCAGAACCACTCTCACATTTGAGAATACCGAGTTTGATTTCGGTTGTCATCTTTTTCAGCAAACCTTCTTGATTCTCTTCCCCTTGCACTCTTTTACCATCAAACTGGATGCAATAGGGATCTTTGCTTTGAAGTTTTTGAACAATTTTAGTTTTCATTTTCCGTCCTTCAGAGATTACTCATTTCCAGACACCCGCCTGACTTGGAACCGGCACATCATGACCCTGTTCAGCAATGGTTGCAAGAACGTCATGTGCTTTATGTGTGGAAATGTTTTTCAGTACTAGTTCTAGTGCTTGCACTTCGGTATTTCGGTTTGAATTCAGAAGATGACGTTTAGAAGATGAGGGAAGTTGAGTATAGTAAATGTCTTGTTTATAAACAAATGGAAACAGATGACTGAAATGTGCTTAAAAGCAGTCTAGAAAGTCATATATAATAATTCAGTGTAAAATCAAAACCGAGCGTCAAACTGCGCGATATGAGAAAACAAAAATTAAAAGGTGGGGGAACTTTTTTCAATTTAAAAAAAAATTAATGTTGCTACTGTCATCTACATACAATTGTTCCTCGAATGTAAGGGGTTTCAGTTTTGTTATGAAAAAAAATGAAAATAGTTATCACCCTAATGTACATGTATTAGTATTTTACTTTATTAGTGGTATTTTTTGGTTGCAGCTTACATATAGTCCATTAAATGATATAAAAATGTTTTAAAAAAAATATATTTGTTTAAAAATTACTCGCTATTTTTTCAGTTTGATATTTTTTTAAACTTTTTTTTTCATCTTGTTTTGTTCAATTTCTTTGTAAGGTAATGTTATGGTGACATCTTGTGAAAGTGATGCTATGGTTGACTCTGGTTATAATGAAATTCTTGATTCCATCAAAGACACCCACCAAATGTTGTTCCAACTTCATGATTTGGTAAGTGTTTGTCTTAAAATGTAACATGAAAGCTTATTATCTTATTTTTGTAAATATTTAAAAGCTGATTACCATTTGCATTGTTGTTTTTTTATTATCTTTTTTCTAGCTCCTGAATGGTGATAAATCAAATGAAATGAATGACTCAGGATTGATTGAAATCCTCAATCCAAAAGAAACTTTTGTAAGTTAATACTTATTTATGTTTCACAATGTGTCCATAACTGTTACAGTGAATAAAGCCAACATGTGTAAATATCTCATCAAGATAGGTTTTTAAGAAATTTTACATTGTATGTTAAGCAAAATGTTTATCATTCTGGTACACTGACAAAGGCTTGGCGATAGTTAACTATTGCTGTGAGAAGTTAACTTCATTAAATAGAGACTTAAATTTGTGATTTTTTGCATCATTATTGTGTGCTCTATAGATTATTGAGAAATGCATTCAGCAATTTTTTTAAGAAAATAATAAAAACCACCTTTTAGTGGAAAAATTCAATCGTTTCTTCAACATTGTCCGTATTTCTGCAATGGAGATTTTTTATGGCTAAAAAACATATTGTCTGTTTTGTAATAATTTTTTCTCAACACTACCAGTTTTTACTATTTTGTATTTCTGCATTGACCACACACCTAAAGTAAACATAACATATAAATTTGGATGGTGGGATCCCTCTGGCCAAAGCACTTCTTTTCAAAATTAGCACATTTTATTGTGATAAAAATGCTGTCAACTGATGTATACATTTTTTCATTTTCTAAATGTATCCCTCGCAAATCTATAGAACACTCTTTTTTAATAGAATTATAAATTGAAATGGATGAATAGCATAAAACATTAAAAGTACATCAGAATTCTCAAAGCAAATTATTTAAAAGAATATTTGAACACCACCATGCAACTTTTTAACTAATTTAATGCATTTCTATTGAATAAAAACAACTTGAAGTATGAAAACATCATATCATTGGATACTTAAACTTGCAGATATATTTGAAACCTTGAATCAACTAAATACTAGGGAGCGACTGATATGCCTTTTTACCGATTGTCCGATACCGATATTTTTCCCCAGCATTTATACCGATACCAATATTTTTTTAATCAACAACTATGCCAAACACATGTCTTTCTCGTGCTACAGCTAATGACATATGTCAACCCATGCTCACCCCCTTCCCTGTCTTATTTTGTAACACTTCACCCACACGTAAGTCTTGTTTCTTCCCCCCCCCCCCCCAACTTCCCATCCCAAAAAAAAAAATACACACAGATACTAATTGTATCATTCAAGGTCATACATTAGAATTAAAAAAATGCCATTCCTATTGTCTCAAGGTCATATCGCTGATGCAATTTCTGTGTACGGGTTTTTTTTCCTTTTTTTTATATCTTGTCTGATCTGGTTATAGAATTGGGTTATTTACGGATTTTTTTTTCTGCAGCTCTGTTGTGAAAAAAAAATGTATCGGCAGCCAAAAAACGGCCGGTTCGATAGTTAACCCATATTGCCAATATCGGTTTGACTATCGGTCACTCCCTACAAAAATCGGTCAATCCGATATTAACCGATAGTGCCAATATCGGTCCCATACCGATACCGATCTGATTATCGGTCGCTCCCTACTAAATACAGTAATACAAAAGAAAACTTTAAAAAATAAATTTGTGACGTGTTGACAAGTTAAAAATGTTCAGACATTTGTTACCTAAAAATGTTTCCAAAAAACAACAGAAACTCTGCTTGACAGTTTATGTAAATTTAGCTCATTAATATTTAGCGCCTTTACTATAGAAGTTTGACTTTTTTACTATTCTACTATTAACACATAGCAATATGGTTGTTCTAACATTTTTACCAAATACTTCTTCAGGCCACATGTTGCACATCCCTGTCATAGAGTATGAAAATCTTGCCACAGTATACAGCCATTCCTTTATTAGCGCGGTTGATAAATCCCAGAGATTTATTGCGCTGATCAAAATCGCGCTAATCAAACTTATAAACCAATGGGATTAATTATAATGAATACTCCAAAATATTTAAGTTAGACCTATATTTTTAAGGATATAAATGGTGATCAGCAATACCATTCATATGCATATCAAACATATGTGATCACTTGTGCACATTGTGTTGAATTAACATGACATTAAGGTGTCTTTTGATAAGCATTACTATTTCAGCTGATGTCATTTTTTTTACATGAAGGATGATATCCCTGTGGTATTAGTGAAATTTGTGACTTCACCTGTGCACATTGTGGTGTGCTAACATAATTAAACTATATCTCCTGTCAATAAATATGTGTATGTGTCAGTGAGTCTGTATATCCTGTTGATAGATGTATAATGTGTCAATGTGTATCTCCTGTCAGTAGTGGTATATGTGTCAGTGAGTCTGTATCTCCTATCTATAGATGATTGTATGTGTCAGTGAGTCTGTTTCTCTTGTCAGTAGATGTGTTGATGTTTCAGTGGGTATCTCCAGTCAATATTAGTGTGTATCTGTATTTATGTGCATGTTTCTGGAGTGTATAAGCTTACACTAATGTATGAGACTTGCTTGGATTAATACTATCATGAATGTGGCATAAGTGATACACAACATAAAAATTAATTCGTAAAACATTTATCCCGCAATTGATATCAAGGGCTCAAAATTGTATTAAAATTACGCAGTGGCTTCGGATACAGCTAATGTACTCCATATTATTTTTTCCGGGGTACGGATATAGATGTGCGGAAGACGGACTGCATTTTATTGTACATTTTTTGTTTTCAGGGCTAGGGTTAGGGTTGGGCACAATATCTATAGACGGACCCCGAAAAAAATAATATGGAGTACGTCTATTGCGCATGCGCACATCTATATCCATAAAAATATAATTCAGAGTCGGTACATTTATATCCATCTATATCCATACCCCGGAAAAATAATACGGAGGTTAGCCGTATCCGGAGCCACTGCGTTAAAATTATTTTAAGCTCTATATTAAAGATTAATTGCATTCTAGGTAGTCAAGATTATGTAACACTTCCCTTTTCTTATTAGAAACAAAATCTTTATAGGAAGTGTCTATTTGTAGCGAACTTCAAATAGGCCGCGAGACTTAATCCTTAAGTTACAAAAATCTGACTAAGCTAGTGGTGCTCAAACTGGCCACATTTTGTGGAGATGGTCTGGGGCCCAAGGAGGGCTGTAGCTAGCTATTGTGGCATCTTTGCAAGCTAGATTTAGCTAAATCTTTTTAATACAAGACTTTTTTTAACTATACATTTCATACGACTTTCTCTCTTTTTCTCTCTTCACTAAGAGAAAATATCTGAAATATATTTTATCATTGTCTGTAGCCTCGCCATGATATCATCCCTTCTTTTTGCATACTCTAAATGCCACTAATAAACTTCCAAGCATTATAGCCGAAATGCTCTTAGATATGTCCGTAGTTTACAGTGACTGACTTGCTGATTTAGTCAATCATTCTCAAAAACCTTGATTGATAACGCAGAATTGGCGGCTTCAGATTTAGGATCAAAATTATTTTCTGCACACTCAGACATATATGGAACCAGACCAGATACTACAATTAATCCAATGCACAGTGCATTTGCCGCTGTTGATCCTAATGTCTTTCTGTGGTGTATTGTGATCTTACAATGGTACATGAATAAATGAAAATAATTTTTGTCAATCATAATGGACATACAACAAAAATAATTAAAAAACGACAGAAGCACTGTTAAAAAAAATAAGTTCAATGTGTGTGCATCTCATTTTTCACTACGATTTGCTGCTGGTAAATGTACGCCATAGCAGTGGTGCCACTATGATTGGTGTCACCCTGTGCGGAAAATTCAGGGTGTCACCCCACCCCGATCTTCCCTCTCAAGACGTCCAACCATACACAATGGAACATATTTCGAATTTACCTGTACTAGACTATAGATAATCCCCTATAATTGTAATGTTTGAGAAATACCCTGTGCTACTGCTCTGCATGGTGACGCCTTAGCTACTGCTATGCATGGTAGCACACTATGTTACTACTGATGTTTTTAGCCATGATTGGTTATAAAACCAGACTAGACCAATTTCTTTCTGATATGAAATTTGTTATATTTGGTGTCACCCCTATGTTGGTGACACCCGGTGTGGCCTGCACCACCTAGTGACGCCACTGCACCATTGTATAGAGAAGCCATCTTCGCTGAATGTCTTAACCTTGTCATGTGCAATATGACAGCAACTGATCATAATTTAACAATATTTCTTTTATTTCATCCACAAGGTCTTTTCCTGTCTTCACCACTGTACAAATGAGATTAACTGCAAGGGTGTTGTTTTGACTGACTAACGCTCATTCTTTCCCCTATCACTATAGTTACCCCCCCCCCCCGCCATGGTGTTGTTATAAGTGAACAACCATTATGACAAACTCCATAAAATTCATGAAATGTATACAATCCATTTATAAACGAAAAAAATCATGGGGCTTACATTTAGTCTATTCCTAGCCTGCTTATTTGAAGATAGTTTGACAAAGTGAGGTTTGTGTACTACCTGAAAAAAATGTTGCCTCTGTGTGTTTTAAAGGCTGCATAACACTTTTTCAAGCAGCACTACCCTTTTTAGGCTACAGATTAGTTGACAATATGTTTGATTTGAGATCTACCATTTTGTAGATACATGACATAATATTAATGAGTATAAGAGATGCCTTAAAGTTTATATGAGATATAGATATATTATTACGAGATGTACAACAGAGCCATTCTTTCTTTATTATTTTTGGGGGGGGGGTGAGGTTCATAGACAATAGGCAATGGTATATTTGGAGACTACTGGCAAAAAGATATTTAGGGAATTTACGCAAAGGTACATTTTGAGCCCTTTAGCAAAAACAATGTTAAGGAAGCCACATGCAAATATTGGGACCCCCAATTATGGTAAGATAGCTAGGGTCCTCAAGACGACCCCTTACTCTTAAATATTTTTATCCAGAGCTCCTGTTAAATTGATTCTTAATATTTTACAAGATAAAATGAACAACACATCAAGTCTCCTGCTAAACAGTGTTTGTGTAGACATGTAGAGTCCTCTTTCTTACAATAAATAGGGATTGGCGAATCAGGCTCCACCCCCCCCCCCCTAACTTTTGAGTCTTTGCTAGGCTCAGCTATATACCTTTTGATGTATTTTTACTGGTCCACTATTTTCTTTTGCACCCTTGGCCTCGACCAACCTTAGTTCGCCTCTGTTTTCCACCTTATGAATTGGTGTGTTTTGATCAGAGAGGCCCGATTAGGTGGAGATAGCCTGGGGATATTGGAATACTAATTAGAAGTTTGAGAAATAGGTCTACTACTTAAGAGATTTAAGAACTAATTTGGAGATTAGGGTGACAAAAAAAATCAAAGTGCTCAAAATTGGACTCTCAACCCGTTATTGCGGACCTTTTAATTAATAAATAAACTCTGCAAAATATTATTAACATATTTTTATATTTAGAGATTGCTCAATGAACGTGAAATTATCAGATTTAAGGGTCAACAAAAAATAAAAAGAATGCATTTTAATTTTTTTCTGATACAAAGTTTTAATTATGTTACTCAAATTAAGTGTTATTTATATGATTTTATTCAATGTTTGATTTCAGAATGTTCACTTGTTGATTGTTTTTGTTTGTTTTCAGTTATGCGTTCACAATTGTAGACTTCCACATATCTGGAATTTGACGCCGATGTTCTTCCACGGTTTGCAAAATATATTGCAATAGAGTTGCATCTTTCGTTAAAACTTTTGCATAATCTGAAATGAGTTTCACCCCTCTTTCGGCTATCATTTACAACTTTCGTAGAGTTAACAATTTTATGTGCTTCCTGGTATTCGGTTGCTGTTCTCCAAGTGTCTGGGTGATTTTCTTTCATGAATGTCCAATTTATTCCAAGCACTTCAAATACATATTTTGATCTCTCTGTTACAAAGTCATCTAAGTTCATGCTTACAATTTTATCCTTTAATTGCCGTCAAGCCTTTTTACCTGTTTTTTTGGCTGGCTTTTCAACATTTTTTCTTTATTATGGTAATCAACATGCTGAAAAAAGAGAAACTCACCAGGTCTTCAGTTAAATACCATAAATGTCCTGCAATGGTTTTAAAGGCAGATTCAGCTACTTCTTTGTCAAATATTTTGAAATTATTCAATTTCTTAATCAAAGTCAGGCCGTTGTGAGGAGCAGAGGAAGAGATGGGAGCCCGAAACCAATGTTCCATGTATTTCAAAATTGAAAATATAAAAAATTTGAGATTTTTTTTACTTCATTTTTTGTTAAATGAAATTGATGTCGTAACAAGTAAATCTTAATAGAGTACAGTGCTTTCACCATCCATTGTGCTTGATGCATAGCGTCTGGAGTACAGAAAGTTATTCCGCTTTGGCCTGGAGGAGTTTCCCCAAAAAAAATTATCGACAGTTGCAATAATTCTTTGTAATCGTCCCGAGGTTGTTTTGTACCTTGCAGCATATTTACAGCAAATTCTACTGCTGATGGTAAAAGTGAACCATAAACTTTGAGATCTGCATCAGTTAAATGCCATGATTCTGAATTAATTTTACTCAACTGATCACAAAATCATTGAGACAACTTAATCTCTGGACCTGGAGATGCTGCAAAACATGTTTTGTAAACATGGGATAAAATCACTTTATGAGAAAGGTGTGACGGGCTGTGTATAATAAACATTTTCCAATTAATTTCTCCAGCAGGGTACAAGCACTTGAATGTATACCTGTGTTGCTTGAAGTAGTATCAAAACAGAGTGCCACACTTTTGTCATATGAAATGTTCCAATCTTTTAAGCTTGTTCAATAGCGTAACGTATTTGTTTACCACTGCCTATCTTCAGTTTTGGGACTGACAGCAGTTTTTCTACATCATATCCTGTCACTAATATGGGCAGTCAATTCACTTCATCTCTACTGTTCAAGTCAGGTAACAATTTTTCGTCCCAATGTACAGTTGATGGGACCTATGCATTGTTTCCTGAAATAATTATTTTTGCGACTTCTTTATGATTTTCATTTCGTGCATTTCGAAGAGTTTCACTTGATGTAGAAAAATTTTCAATATTGGCACTTAACCCTTGACAAAATTTAGACAAAGCCTTGGAACTAGAACGATTGGGAATTTTCAAACGATGATGCAATATTACATTTGGTATTCTGAATACCGCCAAACTTGTTTTATTTTTTAACTTTTTAATTTTCCCCAAAAAAATAACGATGTGTGTTAAGTTTGATGACTCATAAAATTAACAAATAATAAAATATAGATAACATTCTCAACTTAATTATTAAAATAGAAGAGATAATATGAAAAATGTGGATTTGAGTAACCTTGCAAACTTAAACTGCGTTGAGCAACCCCTAAACATCAATGAATTGTCTCCAAAATTTCCCAATATAATATTTTCATTAAATGGAACCAAATAAAAGGTTCAGAGCATTAAAAAAAATTCATTTGTTTGTCACCCTATTGGAGATATGAGCAGATACCCAGAAAGGAGGAGGGGGCTGTATTTATGCTAAGCCATAGGGCTCCCTCAGCATTTGGATCTTTTGGCTTATTATTGAAAAAATCACCCAGAGCTGTTCTTTTGCATTTGAAGGAAGGGGGGTGCTGGGTAAAGTACAATATTATAACATTTCATAAGAATTCGCACTGGAAAGGGTGTGGGGGCATACATAGTGGGGCACTCGCCTGGTTTGCCTACTCATAAGAACGGTGTTATGTGCATGAGAGTACTGGTATTTACATCGAAAATGTGTAGATTCTTTTTTAGAAGGTTAAAAAATCATGCGGTTTTTTTTTATCTGTAGTCTTAAGTTAAGACTTTAAATAATACATAACAGAATAATTCTGAGAATTATTATTATTGCGTTATGATTACCATCTGCATTTGATTTTTTTATCTATTTAGAATTAGAGAGCTGCATGGGATTGGGATTCGCGGGACTCCCGCTGGTTTGGAAATAAATTTATCGGGAATCCCGTGGGTTTTGTTTTTTCGTAAGTCCCGTGGGTTTGGGTTTTGTTTGAGTAGGACTCTCGCGGACTTGGATATTATTGCTATTGAAATTTCTTTAAAAAGCGCCTGTAAAAAAGTCGCTAAAATATTTTAATTTATTTTTTCAAGGGGGTTATACTAAAAATGAACAAGTGATTCCTTATTTATAATCTTTGCTTTAACTCTGTGTTTTTAATTCGTTAATGCGCATGAGCAGTTTATTATATTTTGAAATGATTTTCCATTCGTTAAATTTAAATCTAATCTGAATGTTTTTTACTTCTCTAATTCTATTTTTTAATTTTCAAATAATGGATAATAATGCAAACATTCAAAAGTTAGTTTACGCAAAAAGTGAGCGTATTCAGTTGTATGGCGATGGTACGAATGGTCTGTGGACGCATCTCGAATTTCATAAAAACAGATCACCAGTTCCATGTCAAAAGAAGATTGTCAAACAGGTTCCAGTTCAGGTTAAAACAGAAATGACAAACACCATTGTTTCAATGTGCGCTAAAGACATCAGGCCCTTTTCATTTGTCGAAGGCTGTGGTTTCCAGGAATTGGCTGCAAATTTGATAAACATTGATGCAAAATATGGGAATGTTCCTGTTAATGAAATTTTGCCTTGTGCCACAACTGTTTCAAGGCACCTGGGTAATGTTGTGGAGAAAGAAAAAAATCTCCAGAAAGTGTTAATGGCCTCTTATTTTTAGATGGACTTAAACTGTAGAACTGTTTATTTTACTTATTATCTTAAATGTTTTTCATGTATGTTTTTCGAGAGGATTTTTACAAACAAATTTTTAAGGGACTGGCTATGGATACAAAAAAAGTATCCCGTATTTTTTTTTCTCTGGGGTACGAAAAAAGATGTGCATATTTTTTAGAGATATGATGCTAACCCTAACCCCCTAACGCTAACCCTTTTTTTTTCAGAATGTATCATTTTAGTTAATAAAGTCGGACGAATAAAACAAAAAATTATGCGCTAAATTAGTATCTATTATTCTGAAAAAAAAAAAATTTCTCTAGCAGGAATCGAACCCGCATATAGCGGCCAAAATTGAGTCACGGCCAAGCGAGTAACCCATTCTGCTAGCAAGCCACACAAACTGAGCCACAATTTTTAATAGGTTATGTTTTCAATTTCAAAGTCTATTTTCGTACCCAGGAAAAAAAAAAATACGGAGTACTTTTTTCGTACCCGTAGTATATCCGAATTTTTAAACCATTATTTATGAGTTATAATAGAATATTTTTTGATGGGAGCGGGTGGGGTTGGGAAAGTTTTTCGCGGGACTGGGGGGAATTTCTTTTGGGAGTGGGTGGGACTGGTTTTGAAAACGCGGGAGTGGGTGGGACTAGGTGTGATTTTGACTCCCGTGCAGCTCTCTATTTAGAATGTAAAAAATTGCAATGAGGGCAGATTTTAAAAAATTGAATTTTCATAAAAACACATCGGAAACATTTAGTAGCTACATAGGTCAATGAATGAACTACGAATAGCACCCCACACTATTTGTAGTCAACTACCAATACAACAAAGCACTGTCCTCTGGTCATTAATGAAAAAAAAAGAATCTATAATTCAATATTTGTTTTCTGTTACTATTTTTATGAAACTATGATGTCAGGAATCGAGAATCAATTTTTAGGGACGAATCGTACTCAAATGGGTATCAATAATTTCTGGAATTATCCCATAACTAATTGTAAACTCTATTTTAATTACAATTTATCTTTCTGTGAACAGTTATTATTTTTTTCCTATTTTTTTTTTTAGTAGATGATAGATACATATAATCAGTTTTGTTATTTGATTCCAGACAATCCTTAAGGCAAGAGTTTTACACAGTGAAGAAATTGCTGAATCTTTAAGAGCAGAAAATAACAAAATAAAAAATGAATGTAGAGAATTGCATGGGACAAAGGTAAGGATTTTTTTCCTATACTCAATTTTCTTTCAACAATAGAAAAAATGTCCTTTGTTATTCTTGCTACTTTTTTCACGCACGTTCATCAGTCCATTTTACATTGTAAAAAACTTATTGGGAACTTGAAGAATTTGGGACTTGACTGATCCCCAAGAGCTTTATTATTTTCTTTAACCATCAGCTCTTAATGTCAAGCTGTGTAAGTAGCCAATATTTACCACAATTTTTACATTTTATTTTCTTTACTGAAGGGTAGCCTTTATTTACCATAACCTTAATATCCTTATGACATTGAAGTAGTAAATATTTGCTACATCCATCAGCAGTTAATGTAATTAGAGTGTTGGTAGCCCATTTTTCCAATATACTCAAGCTATTTGTGTTATTATTTTATCTGGGTAGTTTCCAATTAACTCCAGCTACATGTACTTGTTTTATCTAGGCAGCACTACAGCAAAGATTGGCTGACCAAGAGAATCAGCTTTCATCTGTCCAGTCTGAACTTATGACATTAGAATTAGATAAAGAAAAACTTGCATTGGAAGTTGTGAGTAGTGTCTAAAATGCTCATACTTTGGAAGAAAAAATTTTAAAAAAATCCATTTTACAATGATTGAGATTTATCCTGCATGTATAAAATTTATTGTTTCTCCTCTGTGTACAGGAGACTCTAAAGAAACTGTTGGGTGAACGGGAACAATCCTTGTCAGATGTGAAGGTTTGATATTTATTAATTTTTTTTTTGTTATTCCTGATTACCATTAGAATATAAAAAGCGCTCCAAAAATCATGCAAGATTTGAAAGTTGTGCAGTAAAATGTTACCAGCAAAAAAAATAAAGACCGATAGCAATTCAGGGTTATTAAAATGGAGCATTGGGTTATTATTTCTGAGCATCATTTTAAAAACAATGAAGTCCTGTTCAGAATTGGCCACCTAGGTTATGTGATTTAATGAAGTTTTTTTTAAATCTAAGGTTTATGCCAACAAGCCCACAACCAGCCACATTTATACAAATTTCCACTAAAGAGGGTGTATTTACTTGATATGCTTCTCTATACATAACTGTCTATTTATGAGTCAACAAGAAATTTTTAAACTTTAAGGTAGGCCGCGTTGCTAAAAATAGATTTGGTATCGGTAAAATTTGATTTTTCAAAAATGGTATATTCCATTAGAGAGATATCTTAGTAATCGTTTTGTAAAGTCAGAAATTAACATATGTATCATTATATTGATAATAATTAATATTGGGGGTGGGGGTACGTGGTTTTTTCTTGTGATGATAAAAAATTGGCCTAATTCTACTTGTGATACTACAAAAAATTACTGGCAATACAAAATCGAGTCTGGTATCATTTGAAAGCACTTCATGCGTACGTACTGTCTAAAAAGTTGACCTGAAACTAAAGGGACTAATTAGCCTAAAACGAGGTGTATCACGTACTGATGATGCTCTCATGGATTGTTTCGACTTGGTTGTTGCCAGCCGCTTGACTTGGGAAACGGGAGTTCCCCAGCATACAACACACTGTTGATGTGATCGATAATCTACGCTATACTATCATTCTCAGCAGCTTATTTACATACACATCATTATATTTGGTGTTTTGTACAATTTTCTTATCTGAAGGTAAGTTCAAGTCAACTTCTTTATTTTCGCTATTAATTTGATTAGTTGTTTTTGAAACACAGCAATGAAATGTTGCTTAATATTATTCATTATACTTTATTTAGTATTAGATAAATATTGCGTGCATTTTTCATTTCAATGTGTTATTTTTAGAAAACAAAATATTTTTCAGTTTATTATTTTTAAGAAAGGTATGTTGATTCTTACATTCCATTAAAAAAGGCTTATAGTGAATTACTTCTTAGAAAAAAGTAATTAATTGACAGTTATTTTATAATTTTGATTCATTTCACCTCAACAGAATAACAATGGGACCTAAACTAACCAGAAAGAGGAAGAATCAGATACAACCAGTAAGGGCAGCCAGGACATGGTCTATGCAGACAAATAAAACAGAAACTGATGAGTCTGCAAGTATTGCTACTTCACCAGCCTCTACATCATCATCTACTTCTGCCTCTACACCTGTTTCAACACCAACTTCAATACCTATGTTTATGTCTCTAAACTCTTTTGTTTTGAAGAGGTCCAGGTCACAGATAGCTGTGTTACCTCGCTGATACAAATTGATTGTATAGAGCAACTTTTGCCCAACCTAAAATATCTCGAGAGTTAGTTCTTTTTTTAAATGTACTCTGTACATACTGTAATATTATATCAAGTGCCTGTTCATCCAGAAAAATTGGTTCAAATAGTTATGAGATAAATCGGAAAGCTGTTGCAGCTTCTTTGGCTACTGGGATGGGGAAATTTTTCGAAATTCTCAATATTCCCAACAGGCATCATGCAACCTTTCAGCAGCCTGCAATGGCTATACATCAATACCATCTTATCGGGAAAGGGTTCTAACACTTGCAGTGGATAAGGTGAAAGGAGCATACCCTGAAGAGAAAAATAAAGATGATGTAGATATTGATGTTTCTTATGATGGCAGCTGGCACACCAGGGGTCACACTTCAAACACTGGCACGGGTGTGTAATTGACAATAGGACAGGCCTTGTTTGTGTTTTTTGGTTCAACTATATGGATCTCTCTGCTAGATAACTAATATACGACATTGCTGGCTTCTTTTTTGTACACAGTCAAAGCACATTTTATGAGTAACTTGGTTTACAAGTGTTTTGTAAAAATGAGCAAAATTTTAAACAAAATTTCAATTAGCAAAATTTTGTTAATTGAATTCTAACTGGGTGTATTAGCAAGGTCTTGCAGTAATACATCTTTAATAGCTACTATTTCCATCAAGATTTATGTAATCACTATTGAACTGGTGGTTCTTTTTTACCAATCTCAGTCTACTCTTCAACCTTCACTTGTGTAGTTGTAAGTATTGTATACTGAGACATATCCCTCATTGAAATAAAATTAAGATTGGTTAGTAAAATGTTGGAATCATATGAGTAAATTGTTGTAGTGAGAGGGGTAAATCTGTTTAACAGTACTTTGTCGAAATTCCCGGCCAAATTATTACTAAGAAGTCAAAAGCCAGCATTACTGGATAGGTTCAGTGTTAACGCCACACAAAATAAAAAGATTTTTTACATTATATGTCTTCTAACTTTTTAGATTTTTAATTTTTAAATTATGTCGCAAAATGACATTTGTGTACTAAAAAAGTCACAGAATATTTTTTTTTTTACTATTCTAATATTCTGTTGTTCTTCTATTGGTCTTTTGATTGTGTGTTGAAAATAGCTAATTGTAAGGACATAGACAGACATAGATAGATAGACACATTGTTAGATAGATAGATAGATAAAAATAGAGCATTGTTTTTTATACCAGTCTTTGTTAAGTTTGAGTAAGGTAAGGGAATCAGGAAGGAATGAAGGGGTTAAGAAGAAGTGTTTTATTGTGAAGCTATAGCGTGATGAAACTATTGTTAACTATTTCTAGAATTAAAGTAATATTGATTATTTAAACCAAATTGACTTTCCATGTTTTGTTGGAGGTATTTGTAAGACAGTGTTTTATGCCATAGACCAAACCCTGACACTAATATTACTTAATAAATGGCTAATATTACTTAATAAGTTTTTAAAAAATGTTTTGGCCAGAAGACTACCTTAAAACTATTTCAGAAAAGTTTTGCCCAGCAAGTGGAGGACAAGGAAAGATTTATTTTGGATTTAAAGGTAAGTTTTATTTTAATTTTACATTCAGGTCTCAGTTTATCCAGGAGATATCTTACACAAATATGCTGCATAAATAAAAATTTACAATAAAAAATAAATATATTTTTCTTGTAAAAAAAATGGATATGTTAAGTAATTTTCTAAAAGAACATACTTTTAAGGAAATAAGATAATGTTTAAAATTTCATTAAAAAAAAGCAAACTAAAATTACTGTAAATTTCTTCCAATTTAATGTAAACATTCAAGCATAATTCTTTTGGTATGAACAAGAAATGTTACGGAATGATGAAATGGATAACAAGAAACTTGGAATAAATTTCTTTAAAAATTTTGTATATTCAACATTATAAGGGTTGAATTAAATTTTAATTATTTTATTGACTGTTCTCAAAGTGGTTATCACCTTTTGCCTGTGTTAAAATCCTAAAATAATTGTGCAAAGTACTTAAAATATTGCAGACTATTACATGTCATAATAATTTTTTAAAAGATACATTTATATGTAGTTTATTAATAATTCCTTATTAGTATACAAAAGATAAAGCATAACATTTTGCCAGTAACTGTCCATTACTAAAAGAAAGCAAATATTTACATTTGACTAAAAACTTCATAAAAATTTGAATTTAAAAAACAATCCACATTAATTGAGACATGACTATTATATTGTGTACTGATGAATTTTACTGTTATTTATTAACTTTTTCCCTAACCCAAACTACATTTTGTGCCTCAAGCTACCTTAACTTTATGGCAGCAAGCTGCATTTCACAGATGCACCAGTTAGAAAAAAAATGTATCCAACATTTATTCTTAAAAAGCAAATTTTTTAATGAAAAATATATGAATCAGTCTTTCTAGTGCTTAAAATGTGTTGATTTTTGCTAAGTAAAATGCTGTTTGGCTGATGCCCACCCAACACTACATTTTTTTTAGTTATCACTATTTTATTTCAAATAAAGAAATTTTAATATGTTGTTCCAAATTTAATTATATGTGCTTTATTGGTTTTATTAGCATTATTGCATTTTTAAGTTGGTACTATTGGTTTTTTTTTAATTAATGACACAACCTGATTTTTGTATCTCACATCATTTTTTTCAAATTCATTCTCAACAATTCAACCCTATACAAATTTGTTTTAATGTATTTGAAATTATATCATTGTAAAAATATTGATTACTGTTTAAGATAATACAATACTAATAAAGGCTATTTAAAATATAACATCTGGAGTATAGTAGCTATAATCGGGGGTGGAGGCTAGGACTACTAGCCTGTTGCCTAGGGGGGCCAGCGAAAAAAGAAACTCCAACAGCATTAAACAATTTTCATAGTGATTTAATATTCATTATATTTGTATTGATAAAAAATTATTTTAATTAGAACTATTTTTCTGAACAAAAAACATGAGTGACCAAAATAGAGTCATCGGCAAAAACAATTTTGAATATGAATTATTTGAATTAAATAAATTTGGTCACCTTTGTTTACACCGGGATATGCGCAAAAAAAAATGATTTTTTTTTTTGAATATTCAATAAAAAAATTGGTATCCAATTGAAGGACATTCATTTATGCACATCTCTAAGTCAAAAGTCTTTTTATGATGCAAAAAATTAATTTTCTTGTCAATTTACAAACCAGGTAGGGGTAGGTTGGATTTTTTTCTTAATGTATGCCATCTCGGATGTTTCAGAGGACTCAATCAAGATGGCTCAAACTTTAAACGTACAATTAGAACTCAATAAGAAGACAGATATCCAAAAAGATTTGCCATTGAATAGAAAAAATGATCCAGGACTTTAGAATAACCTTTCAGCTGAGAACTACAGAAAAGCTTCTTTAGCATACTCTCAAATAAAAAAAAATGTTTTAAAGAGTCAACTTCTAAATGAAATTCGCAGGTGTAAATTACACATTGATTGAAAGAAACTTAGTTTTTAGAGGTTCAAATGAAAAATTTGGGGCTGAGAGCAACAGGAATTTTATTGGTCTGCTCGAGTTGATTGCATAATTTGATCCTTTTTTTGGCCGAACTTATAAAACAAAAAAGCAAACTACCACTCAAAAACTACATGTGTGGAATTGATTGTATTGATGGCAATAAAAGGTTTGCAATCAATCAGTGATGATGTTCTAAAATTGAAATATTATGGATTATAATTATCAGGAGATTCGACAGCTGTTGTGAACCATAAAGAACAACTATGTGTGATCTTGAGGTTTGTTGATCAAACTTCTAATGAGCCAATCGAAAGATTTGTCAACTACATTCACATTAAAAAATTTAGCAAATGCAACCATGGAGTTTTTAGACGAAAGATTGACCTTGAAAATCAGCCAGTCTTATGATAATGCAAACAATATGACTGGAAAATATACAGGCATGAAAACTAGAATTTTGGAACTTTAACTTAGTAAAAGAGGCTGGTGTGGCTTTTATTGCATCAAGAGAATCACTTTTTTTCAGCATTGTTCTTTCACTGCTTCTACAAAGCTGTAATGTGTTTTGGAACAACTGGAAAGTAGTTAATTGAATACTCGATGGAGCGCTCATGCTGACTCGGTCTAATCCATTCACCAGAACTACAACTAATGGATGGAAGCATCACTCGCAATCAATGACATTGAACATTTTGAAACGTGAGCTAGAACTGGGGCTGACATTTACTATCTAAGATGGAAACTTTTGAATTATTCTTACAAACAATAACGTGGATTAAATCTTACAATGAATGAATACAGTTTCCAGATCATTGCAAAGTGCAACTATTACTCTGGATACATGTTCTGAAATTTTCATCTCTTGATGATTATCTTGGATTAACTGAAACATTCGATTTAATGGAACAAGATGGTAAATTACTGTTAGCAAACACTGATTATTTAGAAAAAAAGACGCCATAAAAGGAAAGTGCTTTCAAGTGAAAATCGCTCAGAAGAACCTCAGTTGAGTCTTCATAAAGTTTTCTTAAAAATCATCAATATCTCACTACAGATTTGAAAGAAAGAGCTCTATGCTACCAAGAATTGAATGACAAATTTAGATTTTTAATAGATACGAGAATTAATAAAGATAGATTTGTGTTGATTGTCTGATGGAAGACTACGCAGAAGACATTGATGAAAATTTTTATAGAGAAATCGAACATCTAAATCTTTATTTCAAAGATCATTTCAATTCTCCAGCTCCTGAATTGTCCCTTTTGGATTTGTATAAACTGATTAAGGAAAAAAAGGAGGCTACATTTCCTAATACCAAGATAATTCTTAGAATTTTCATATGCTTCATGACTGCTCTGGAGAGAGGACATTTTCAAAATTTAAATTTACAAATGATTTGCAATGAACTTTATCACAAAAAAACGTTAAATAATTTTGCATTATTATCAAGTAATGCTGACAAAATGAAGTCAATTAATTTTGATTCATTGATTAATGATTTTGTTGTTAGAAAATACAATATTTAAAAAAAAAATTGAAAAAAATCTTGGATTACATTAAACTAGTATTATATTATTGAAATTTTTAAAATCTAGCAATATTTTTTATTTTTTAAAATGGGGTCTCAAACTTTTGTTGGCCTAGGGCCCGTGGGTGGGGGGGGTATCTAGAAAAGTGAGCTTAGAAATATCAGGGTTTGGACGGAAAAGGCTGAGATAGGCCACGACCTGCTAGACTGAATGCCCAAGAGTTGCCATAATAGTGTCAATTCATGTCACAGGTTAAGGGTTAGGCTTAGTAAAGTCAAGTTCTCTTAGCCCTAACAGGCAATCGGGGGGAGAAGAAGAATTCATCTGTTTCTATTACATCTGCATATTGCAGGATTGTATGGTTAGTACAATGCCCAGCCGCCTTTACTTCCCCATTTAAAGCTGGGTGGACTTGTGGGACATTACACCAAATTTCATCTGGAAAAGTTTCCATGGATCGAACACAGGACTCTCAGGTCCTGTGATGTGTTATTTATGTGTCTGTAGTTGTGGTGTAATTGGCTCATTGTAATGTATTTCTGTGATTTATTTTTACTGTTTAATTAATATTATTATCTCACTACCAATATTTTGTGGGGTCAACTATAATGTTTCTGTTAGGGAAACAATAAAATCTATAAAAAAAAAAAAACAACAGATTTTAAGTATTTTAAAAATTAGATAAATTGGGCTCATTTCAATTAAAAGAACTAAATGCTGATCATGCTGAGGAGAGTCTAGCTGCAGATAGCACTGAATCTTATGTCTGGCCAGTATTTAATGAATGCAATCATTTTAAAATTAACAATAAAGAAAAGTCAGGGATTATCTATGTTGCAGGGCATGTTGCTCGTAACGTGTGAAAATCTATTGACTGTATGTTGTGCAGGATGATTTCTGTTCAAATAATGAAATGTACTTTGAAAATTTGTCTGAGAATGAATGCTATATTCATATCATTTAAATAGAGGCATACTCAGTTTATTACTGACATTGTTCTGTCAGTGTATGCTGTCTTCTCTGTTTTGTTTCTGGGACTCATAAAATTAATTCTCTTGCTGCCAGAATTAAAAAAAAACATATTATTTCACAGTAGCATAGCCTTTCTTAGTTGTCAAAATGTTGTATGTTAATGTGGCATGGTTCTGTCAGAGTTGGTTAGTAGTGGGGTGAAAGTTGCGTGTAATATCATGCTAAAAAAAATTATTAAAAAAAAAATTAAATGACACATATCGGTCAGTATCATTTGATACTGATCAAAAGTTAAAAACATTAAAATAGCTAAGGTTGAAATTTTCTTTAAATATTTTTATGTTAAGGCTACTAATTGTTTTCTTTTACTGAAATACTTGTAAATAAAAAAAAAGTTAATTATTTATTTGACTGCATTAGTAAGGCTTAGAATGATAACACTGGTAAACAGTGAATTCATTGCCAGTGATATTTGAATCATTTTATACAAAGTCAACTATGCTGATTTAGAATATGTAAGTGCTTTTGCTAGATTGGCTCTATTTTATAAGATAATTAAAATTAATTAAATAATGTATGCACCGTGTTTGGAATTTGACAGAAATTGCATGAAGTATAATAGTATACTAACAAATAGTAGTGAAACTGTTAATAGTCATGCAGGAATTTGTTCAAAATATATGTAATAGTGTTATAGAAGAAAACATTTCCATTTTAAAAACTTATTATGTCTAATTAATTAATTAATTAATATGTTAATTGTCTATGATAATGCATTAGCAAATTGCTGTTTGCTCGACTTCCTTTTGCATGTGTTGTTGGTGCAATTTTGCTGGAGGCTCCAACAGTAGTCAGCCATCATATGTATGTCCCATCTTCCTTGATATATCTCCTCCATCACCCTCATATCCTGATGGAACCTCTCGCCTTGTTCCTCACTGAAGTCCCCACGGTTACCTGGAAATTTGTCTAAATGACAGTGCAGGTAATGTACCTTGATGCTCATATTTGTTCCAATGTTTCTGAAGTTAGCGAGCATATCTTGCACCAGTTCTTCGTAATTCTCTGCTCTGTTATTACCTAAGAAGTTCCTGACAACTGAAACAAAACTGTTCCATGAAGAAGCTTCAAGGTGATCCATGAAATTAGTAAAATTTCGATCGTTGATGAGTTTCTGAATCTGAGGACCGTAAAAAAATCCCAGCTTTCAGCTTCTCCAGGCTCAATCCGGGAAATGATCTGCAAATATACTTGAAGCAATTGTCAGATTTGTCCAAAGCCTTAACAAATTGTTTCCTTAAACCTAATTTGATATGAACCGGTCCGAGAATGATCTTATTTTTGTCAACCAGTGCCTTGTTGATGATATTTTCTTTACCTAGTCATGGTTTCCCTTGCGGGCCATGTCACTCTTGTCCAATGATCTTGCCTTGCTCTGCTATCACAAAGGCACATGAAGCATGGGTATTTTGTGTATCCTGACTGCTGTCCAAGCAAGAAATTTACCATTTTTAGATCAACACAAATTGACCACTGATGCTCATAATAACAGACTTTCTGCAATAATGTTTTGATATTCTCATACTCTTCTTTACGTGTTGTTGAGTGAGCAATGGGAAGAGATGCATAATGGTTACCATTGTGTAACAGAACACATTTCAAGCTTCTGATGGAACTGTCTATAAAAAGACGCCAGTCTTCGGAATGGTAGTCTTGCAGTCCCATTTGGAGCAGAAGTCCAGGGATGTCTTTACAGTAAACAAGATCTTCCTAGTGGCTGAAATATGGAAGAAAAAACTCTTCTCTTTTCCGATAAAATGTTATTTTAACTTCTGGTTTGAGAAAATTTCTTGTCTTGGTCTCCCAGCTTCACACCGAAATTAGCCAAATATGCCTGCTGTAAAAAGTTGTTTGTATTTCTTCTTTGCTTTTCAATCATGTATTCTTCACAGATGTAACAGAATACATTCGGATTATTTTTGCAGCATCTTCATGATGAACTCATGTCTTTAGAAAGAAGCATAAAAGAGAAAAAAATAAACCAAGTTATAATTTGGTATAGTTAAATGACACATATTGGTCAGTATCATTTGATACTGATCAAAAAGTTAAAAAATTAAAATAGCTAAGGTTGAAATTTTCTTTAAATATTTTTATGTTAAGGCTACTAATTGTTTTCTTTTACTGAAATACTTGTAAATAAAAAAAAAGACACCAAACTTATTGCATTTGTTTTACACAAAGGGTATAATCATATTTTCAAGGATGTCCAATATCTCAGAAACTAGAGCCAATTCAGCAAAATCAGTGGCAGTTTTGAAATCAGCACCCATGAATTGCTATAAATTCATCCAAACATTCTTGGCAATTCGAAAAAAAAATTTTTTTGTTGGGCTGTGTAATAAGTCTAATAAGATTAGGAGAATGGTGACATTAGTCTATTGATAAATTGTCATCTAATATTTTAGGTTTGTGCCTATGAATTTTTTTGTTTTTACTAAAATACTTGTAAATACATTTTTTTTAAGTTTTTTTTTTATTTGTCTGGAATTCATGCATTAGGCTTTTGTTTAATGTTCTTTCGTTATTTATAGATTTGAGCATATTAATCGTTTTGTTTTACTGAAATATTTGTAAATACATTTTTAAAATTCCGGTAAAGAACTTAAATATTACAGTTTACATTATTATATGACGTAAATTAAATAGTAAAGAAAAGTGAAGATTCTTAAACAGTTTATCCTTTTATTGTTGTCAAGTTTTAATTGTTGAAATGGTTTAACATTGTGTATCAACACATTAAGCACACTGAATACTAAGTATATTTAAGCTGGTCTACTGTTCACTGTCATACACAACTACATCTAAGCAGCCCCTAGCTATCAACTAGCCGGCCTGTATAAACAGTCTAACACGTCGTGGATAGACAAAGAGTAAATAAACAAGTTGGCTAAATTTCTTTGACAGTTGAGTATGACCTTTTTGAATTTCATGATTATGTTTTCGTTTTTCAACATTTAACGTGATTCATTCTCGTCCATCTACAGAGAGAGTTGCTAAAACGAGAACACACAGTTAACATGATAAATGAGCAAAATTATGTAGACAAACACAGTGGAGATCAGATTATTACTGACAGAACCAGTGTAAGATTAATGATTAGTACTGTTTGATTGTAGAAATATTGAATAGCTTCTTTAAAAAAATCTTTATTCTTATAGTGTAAGTATTTCTAGCTTGAAAAACTTGATTTAAATGTGTATGTATTACTACAGATAGTACATATTGTGTCATGTTCAAATGTAGCTCAATTATTGAACTTTTTTCTATCTGACCTATGTAGTTGGCTGAACTGAAATTGATAAGAGATAATTTCAAACAAGCTGGGGCTCAAATATTTGTCATTTGAAGATCCCAAAAATGGTGTCATGGGATCATTAGAAAACAGCCATGTTAAGCTTTTAGACAAGTTTCATAACAATGGGTGTATAGCTAGCATGTCTAGTGGAATTACTCAGGTCCTTAATTTTTATTGTGCCATTCATTTAGTAGTAATCACTATATGCACTAGTATTACCATGTTAAAAATAAAATATCTACTTTAACACTATATCAGACAATAGAAAATATAATGACACTATATTAATCATTAAATTCCCATGGCACAGAATTTATTGGAAACAAGTTATAATCATATCTGTAAAAGCAGTTTAGTTTATAAAAGCTGCTCCCCAGGAAGCTGTAAAGAGGTTTTTTAAAAAAAGCCTTAGAAAGTTAACGATTAAATATAATATGGCTGTTAACCTTATGAAAAATATATTTTTTTTACACTGTCATTATGAAGGAATCTGGAAAAGTGAACTCTTCAGTCAGCAGACCCTTCACTTCTCCAAGAGTAAAAAAGATGTCAGTAAGTAAGGAACCTTTCAGAGTTTCACAGCAAACACCTCAGCATAGGATGACAACAAGTAGCTCTCCAGCTCGAAGCTCACCTGTCAAGAGAGGAGGGGTAAAAGAAGAATCTTAAAATAATTATTTTATTTAATTATATATATACAGTGAAATGTCGTTATTACGAACGTCATTGTTACGAATTATTCAGTACAGTGAATTTTTTTTTGCCCCTTCCCCTTCGCTTATATAACATCTGTTAAAAAGTGTCATTGTAACAATTGCTTACTTTCAGTACTACGAAAAAAATAGCCTTTTTGCAGATAGTTAATTCCTCCCTTACCAAAAAAAAGTTTTAATTTGGTAAATTTCTAAAACTCAAGTCAACTTGAGCTCAACATTGACATTTACTAGATAATGGGAGGAGGGAGTGTGAGAGGAGTAAGATGTTATGGTAACATTTAACCTCTACTGATGAGGATAGTAAACATAAATTCCACCAGGTGCGGTGCTGAGTCAAGTGTCGTCTTGGGACAGTGGGGGGACCGTAGGCGTCACAATTACCTAACAACTAACAGGGGGGAGAGGGATTTGAGGTGGAGAGTTTTAGCAAGGTTGGGAAGGGAGGAGTAAGAGAGAGCTAAGTCGTCATGGGACAGCCACATGAATGTAGGAAACGTCACATATTTGTGGGATTAAAAAAATCAATAAACCAGTGTTACGTTTGGGTTGGGGGAAATTGCACTCATGAAAAAGAAGCCAGACACTTAAAAGTATAGCTTTTTGGGAGGTATGAGAAAGACGTTATGGATTTGGTGTGTGTAGAAAGTAACTTGATAGTTTTAGTAAAAAGCAACCTCATTGTTTTGGGTAAGGGCTTGACTGATGCGGAGGGTCGCATTTTTTAAATATGGCTTCAACAATATTGTTTAGAAAATGGCGATCCTATAGTTTGGGATAGGGACTTGATGGACAGAAGACAGCATTTTGCCAAGATGTTAATAAACTACCGGTACCTGTATTTAGTTAATAATACAGGAAATAAAGAATAAATGAGTTATTTATTTGACCTTTTTGTGACATTGCACTATACTTTTTTTTCTATAAAATTTAATCCAGTTACAAAAGTAAATGAATATATATATTTAAATTTATTTCGTTGTTTAATAAGTGAGACAAAATGAGTAAGAAACGTAGTGGGTTTCTTATAAATTAAGGGAAGTAAGTCATGTTGAATAACTGTTATAAAAATGAATGAGTTACACCCCTTAGTTCAGTGACCATTAGCGGTAAGTAACGAAAGCTGAAAGCTAAATTAGTAACTAAACTAACAAGAAATAAACGGAGAGAAAATTTAACATATTTTTAGCTAAATATCTTTGGGAAAAGCAGTAAAATGACATAATATATTTTACATTGATACCCAAATGAACTATATACACATATTATGAACAGAAAATGTCATGTCCAACCCCCCCAACCCCCCCCCAATTTCAGTGTAACAAATTTTCAGAATTTCAAGTCCCCGTCAATTTCGTTATAGCGACATATCACTGTATATGTTAACTTAAACTAAACATATAATATTTTAGACAGCTAAAGTCAGTGAACTAGGTTCAAAATAATTGCTAATGAGTTTAAATAGTTAAAAATTATTTTCCCTTTTTATAATTGTGATACAAATTAGAATAATCGGCATGGCTGTTTTAAAAACAAGGCTAGTTACTCAATTTAAGTTTGGAGATGTCACACTGTCTGGGCTGGCACGTGGGCTGTTACTACTCTCTCACTATACACAGTGACTGAATTGCACAAACACCTTTCAATCCAACACTGGAAGTTAATTTGACTCAAATATAACTCTGACTATCGTTTTATTTAATATAACACAAGTCTACAAGTACTTTACAATACACTACGACAATATATTTAACCCTTGAAGAATAGGGACGTGACGAAGTTCGATCCAATCCAACGACATTCGAACCCGAGCGTTTTTTGAGCAAATCGAATCCAACAGGATTTTTTTTTATTCAATTACATTGGCCGTAAGAAATTGTAACTATAATTAAAAAACGAGACTTTCGAAAACTCTTGAAATAAAGAAAACAGATAAAACTAAACTCCTGTACCCTTACTCAGCTGTCCAAGAGTAGACGTCGTATTTGGGTTATGGAATGTACCCTAGATACACCACTCTGCCAAACCCGCATTCGAATCCGACCGATTTATATTTGCTTATCTCGAATCCTGACAGATGCGGATTTTCATCAGCTCCGTCATATCCCTATTGAATAATAAACAATTCTTCTTATTAACTTCTTCATATATACTATCTCGAGTCACATAGTTCATCAACTCCACCTAACACTCTAACAAATCTACATAACACGGTCATCTACGCTTGAAACTCCTCTCGAACTAAACTTACATTCTCTCTTATATAAGCTAGCTGGATCAAAACATCCTATCATTCTCAAGTCTCCTGTTTGGTTGTTGGTTCCACCCCATTCATTACATAATTAATAGTTAGTGAACTTAGCAGAATAAAGAGGACACTGCTTTTCTCATGTTACTGAATTCCTCAACACCAACACATTGTTCCTAAACTCCTGAACCTACCTATGTGTACTTATCTTTCTCTGAATTCTTTATTGTCTAAAATCCATCTTTACCTATGCCCTGACCTACTTTCACTGTCCTGACACACACATAAATTATTTTTTTTAATATTTATCAACATGACTACTATGTTGCCCTAAAAGTTAAAAAATTTTATAAAAAATATATATATATCTTTGAAACATGGTTGATGGTATACATCTCTGTACTGATTTTCTACTTTTAGATTTTTTTGATATTTCCTAAGTGACATTTGCTAACAGACTACATCTGTATAAATGGGGAGAATTGGTAGGAGTCCAGCAAAAAAAAATTTAGTTAGGATTACTAATATATCCAAATTAAAAAGTTTAACTTATCTGTTAACTTATGTTTTAATTGATGTCACACTTCTAGGTCACTCAACAAGTGTTGGCCAGAAATATAATGACCAGGCCCAATGTTGCAGTAAACTGTCATTAGTAAAGGGGATATTATGCAAAACAGGAAAATCACAGATACCTGTTCTGAATGGTAGGATATTATAGTTTGTTTATTTAGTCATGATAGTGTTATTCTTATAGTTTTCTTAGTATGTTATGGGTCACTACTTTTTTAGCCTCATTATAAAGCTTTTTTTATTTCTTTTCTTAAATTAGTAAAAATTGTACCATTGCTACTGGTGTTTAAGCATTGGTGAGAGAGTGGTATGCTGATTTACAATGACATGGTATAAAAGAAAGAGTATCTGACCCTTTTTAACTATATCAGACTATGTTAAAATCAGTTTTAGGAATAGATGATTTCTTATATATTTTACCTTTTCTTTGTGTTAGGGTTATGTCAAAATCTTAGAAATGTTACTGAAAAATAATTTTTCAGAAAACTAGATCTAGCTTAGGATATAAATAAAAAACTAAGATCTAGCAGGATGGACAAACTAGATCAAAAGGCCCGGTACGGACCGGCGAGTGACTCCTTATAATTGAGTTGTATCCCTTTGATCATCTTTACAAATTTCCCAGTCTATTTTTAGTCAAGCTAGAGTTCACTTCCCTTGAGTGAGACTATCTTTTTAGAAAGCGGAAGGGATACATTACATGAAGGCTAGCTTAGATTATGTATTAGATGTTTAATTCATTTTTGGTTTCATAGATTTAAATTCTTTTTTTTTTTGCTTAGCTGAACATAGTTGGCTAAGACTGATATCTCTGACTACCAATGTCTCTGTCATTAATTGGTTATTAGTTTAATTTATCTCAACTTATCTAAAGATCTAGAACACCAAGTATAGGATAAATATCTAATTTATGACAGAATTCCAATAGATTTTTCTTAACTATGAGAAAATGCTCCCTTATAAAGTAGATCTCACAAAAAACCAATAGGATATTTCTATCCCAAATAAGAAAGAAATCTCATCCATCATATCCATTTTTGGCCTAAAATAATGTTCCATGTTTGTAAGCTTCCATGGAAATCTGGTTTAACATATGGAAGTTTAGGGGGACGGATGGCCGAGTGGTGAAGATACTCGACTGTCGACTTCGAGAGTCCTGGGTTCTATCCTCGGTGAGGCCCATGGAACTTACTTCCGGATTGAAATTTGGTGCAATGTCGTCTCTGTAAGTCCACTCAGCTTTATAAGGGTACCTGACTTCAAGTTGAATGGAAGTAAAGGCGGCTACGCATGGTGCTGTACCACATGAAGCATCCCTTCATATGCCGAGGTTACAGAAACATGATGAATTCTACACTTCATCTGCCCCGCAGGCCCGTTATGGCTACCTGAAGGGAACAAACAATATGGGAGTTTAAATCAAAATTTCAGGCGATGGAAAACTCTATTGAAAAACATTTTGAGACTTCCACCTATAGAAAAACTGTGGGATTTGAAAAATTTACCTATTTCAGATTGTCGTTTTTCAAAATAAACAGCCGAAAAACAGCTTTTGATTATAAGCATTTGTCAACGGTTTACTAATTTAAAAGTGGTTGTGAAAACTAAACAGTTAGCAAAAAATGTTGATAAATTCACTTTATAGTACAGGAAAATCTAGGAAACTGTGACTTCCCAATAACCACGACTTTCTTTACCTAAATTATAGTCTCAAGCGTGTTAGAAAATGGTATTGTTGAAGCGATACAGTGTGTCCCTAAGGATTGGGGGACCGTGGGGTAGGAGGTGTACTATTACTGCTGGGCAATATAAGTAGAAGTTCAAATTAGAATCACTTTCTTGTGTGAACTTTTATGACATTTACACAGCAATTAAAAAAATCATTGGATTCGAATTTTAAAAATTACTGTTTTCAGATAAAACACAGCCATAGAAAATCAATAGATTTACAAAACATGCTTTGTAGACTTTTTAAACTATGAAATTAAGAAAACAGATAAAATTATTAAACTCATAATTTTTCTCCAGCTGTGTCCATAGATTATGCTTTGTATTTGGTCATGAATGTATTATAGATACACCTAAATGTCATTTAACTATTAAAAGAAGCTTCTGTGCCTGTGGGTGATATGTGCAGTTGGAATGGGGAGTGGATGTGTGGTTGAATAATGTGAAAACTACCTAGTTGTATGGCATTAGTGAATGAGTTGAAATGGCATTTGGAATAGGTTAAAATGACATTTAGACATGTTGGAATGACTTGGAATGACGTTTGGAATGATTTTAAACGGTTAGGTATGGCATTTAAAAATGATATACAGTGTGATTTGGAATTATATATAGTTTAGGTATATATTATATACATGTGCTGAAGATCCTCAGTTATTGTCATGGGGGGGGAACTGACACCTTGGTACTTACCCCCTTTGTTAAGTGTTGACCAATTTACTATTGTGCATTGAATCCATGCTGGACTAACATGAAATCAGATCCAACAGGTCAGGTTTCTCCATGCATCTAGTATATTCTCATAGATAGTTTACTGCATCTTGTGCCTCTGACCTGGAAGGAAACTGTTCAAGCTAGAACTTCATATTTACATTCAACTGATGTGCATGTTTTTTTAGCGCCTGGAATTTTTTGTAGCCTTGTGGAAAGAATACAACTTGAAAGCGGGAGAGGGTTGGAGGGGAATAAATAATTGATATCCTCATAGCTCCAATACTAAACAATAGACAGAATGAGGCTATTTTTTTTGAGTTGACTAAATTTATGTTCAACATCCAACACCTTCACCACTGCCAACCTTTAACCCTAACAGCAGGAACGTCGTACAGCCGCTGTATTGCACAGTGTAACTAAATACAGTGAATAGGAGTGGGGTGGGTGGGGAGATGATTGTATGAAGAAAGGGTGCAACAGTGGAGAATGTTTGAAATGGGCACTCAGTGTGGGTCCATAGAGGTGAAGGTGTTTGTGTACTGTCTCACACACTTAGATAACGTTACTAACTTCCCCCGAGGATGAGATGAGAGAGAAAATGAATTTTATAAGGTAAGTAAAAGAGACAGTAATATCTATAGACTATATATAAATAAGTACTATACTGGTCTACATAACAACGGCTGATTTCAGAACTTGTCTGTGAAAGCAAACCAAACCTTATTGTCTTTGATTTGCCCACGTATATTTATAAACATAATATAAATGAAACAAGGAAAGAATAAAGTCTTATTCTTCAGCTGCCCATGAATAAAGATTCAATGAACAGTTCAAGGTCATGATAGACATATGTTTAGTCATAATGCATTCAATGGATATATATGTACCCAGTAGTAGAATTTTTTTGTCTTGTTTTTTTTTTTTCTTGTATTTATTGTTTTCGTAAAATTGGTTCCTGCGTTACATTCTCTACTTTTTATATTCTTTATAATGAACGTTAATAATATATTATTTATAATTATTAATAATTATTAACCCTTGAATGGTTAAAGTATGTGTTAGTTCACTTATTTTTTTGGTTTTTGCGGTTTTAGAAGAAATTGACCCCGACAACGGTTTTTTTTAAAGTAGTTTTTTCTATAAACCCTACACCCTAGACTCAGGCATGCCAAGTTACTGAATTATTCTTGTTGTGTATAGAGTCTTATTTGGTCCCATGATTTTCTATATCCTTGATCATTCCCACTTCATATATGTCTTTCAACTTTCTGTAAAATCAACATCCTAACTGCCTCTTGAACTGCCACGCACCAAATGACACTTTAGGAAAACACCACCGTAATACACAACAGCGAACACTTCCAATATCCAATCAGTAATAGGAACAAATGAAATAATATAAGTTTAATCCATCAAATCTATAAAACAGAATCATGACAAATAATTTAACATCAGACAAATAGTATAATCATCACATATGTGCCCCCCTTCTCCACACACCGACTAGCAACTGGCCCATTTGATGAACTCTTTCCACCATCCAAAGCACCATGTCACATTCAACATGCTAACTGACCCAACACATCTCTCACCCCTCATATAATATTCTGACCACAGATATTCTACTGCAACTCAGCTAAATATTATTCTAACATCTCTTTGCCCTCTAACATATACTTTGTGACATACATTTTAGAGCATTTTCTAAAAAAATGCTCTATTGTCCTGATTTTATTTTTGTCTGTCATCACCTTTCAATGGTAAATTTCTACGGTGAGTTGGTCTAGAGCAGTGGTGCTAAACCTTTTTTTTCTGTAAATGTCTGTCAAAAAACATTTGAGTAATAAAAATAAAATTTTTATATATGTATGTATATAATGAGATGTTATTTTTTTAAAACTTGTGGGGGCCAAAAATTATCATAAAGGGGTCCAAATTCTGTCTCGTGGGCCAGTATTTTAGCATCATGGTCTAGAGAGTCACCCTATTCTAATGGCGCACTGAGGTAGGAAAGGTATAACGATAACATAACAAACAGTCACTCTGTGACACTTAAAAATTAGTTTGTTTAAAGCCAGTACAGTATATCCTCTAAATTCAAATGCCTCCCAATGGAACAATTCATCCGAATCAAGAATTGAAAAGAATCTGTACTTTTTTTTGTAATTGCAATCAACCAAAATGATTTTCTGCCTTATTTATTTTTTATAACATCATCTATCATATTAGTGAAAACTTTGATGTCACCCGGGCTGATATTGTATTTTCTCACTTCATTATCTACCTAGGTTACTCCTGTTTTCATACATTATTCAAAATTCCCAAGTTCCCATTTGTTTTAGCCTTTAATAAAAGAAGATTGGTCACCAGTTTGCATCATGTGCTCTGTTGAAGAATCTAGACATTTTCTAATTTGATATTGATATTGTTGAGATTTCTGTAGCTTAATTATTTTTGCAGTATGGGGTTGCTAGCCCAATGCTCCTCCTCAATCCAAGCTTGAAACCAGTTGAGACAACCCTAGCATCTAATATAATTAGTATATATCTCCTGTCAGTTGATTTGTGTTTGTGTTAGTGAGTCTGTATGTATTTCCTGTCAATAGATGAGTACATGTTTCAGTGATTTTGTGCTGATCTCTTATCAACAGATTTGTGTTTACTGTCAATAGATGTACATGAATAAATGTTTCAGAAAATCTTTTTGTATCTGCTATCAGTAGATGTCTTTCATCTCAAAGACCTCTGCAATTAAGGCTAAAAATAATCATGTTGGGATTGTTAGCACCTTAACTTATTGCCTGAATAGCCTCATTTTTGAAGTATGGTTATATGATGCCCCCAACCATGATCACACTGAAAGAATTTATTTATTGATTTAGTGATTTATTGTGGATGTATTTTGCTCAACAATCACTTGTGGATTTTCTGAACTCAAAATGGAACAATTTGATGAAAATTAGCCTCATTGCTGAAGATGATTTTGTTAAAAATCAGCATCCTCTTGTTCCATAATCCATCCAATGAACTCTAATTCGTTGGGAACACATGACAGCACAAATACCACAAAATAAAAAACTTTGCATGAATTAGGAGTGGGGAGGGAGTCAAATTAGATCGTTTTTTTGAGCTGTTTTTGACAGTAAATTATATGACAACTGTCACTGGTTGTGAGTAATTTGGCGAAAACATTCCCACTTTATTCCAATCCTTGTTCCCACACGGCCACCCCTAATCATATTAATGTACACAGTATACGCCCATTTCTCCACCCCCGTAATTGCATCATACGGCGGTAGCCAGCAGAGAGAGATGAAGAGCTCCCTACGCCGAGGAACTGAGCAAACGCTGGAAGAATGTCACAGAAAGGTGCTACATTCCACCGGGGATTCTCTGACCACTCGGCTGCTGGTCGGACGCCGACAAAGGATAGATGTTCAGCTACGTTTGTCCTTTGTCGGTATGACGTACACTCCCCCCTCTTATCTAGGCTCCACCCCCTCTGATTGACAGGAAAGGAGCATAGATGAATTATTGGTCAGGGGGTCACGTGTGAAAGGGTATGTAAGAGAGTTTTTGACAGATTCAACTGAGGGTCCTGTAGTGACCGTCGAGATTCGACTGAGTGGTCTTGTGAGAGGAGTCGATCAAGTGAGAGACAAAGACAGAGAGTTAAATCGTGATAACGTCATTTTTCCCCTTATTCATTTTATATTTTGCTGCAGATTGGATTATCTTTGCTTTATGTTTATGAGCCACCAGATCCCTGTTATGGACTGGTGCCTCTATGTAAATAAATAGCCATTTTGTTGTCATACAAGACTTGTTGATTGATTAACGTCCCGTGTTGTACGTCTAATTACTGGTGAGACAGTGTGTGGCAGAAACACAAAAAGAAATACGAGCCAATTGAGTCAGCCCTCATACTTCTAGATACAAGCCAAGGGTACCCTCATAGGGGCCCTCAACAACAACACACAAAATTGGAAAACAAGTTTGCCATTTTTTTCAAATGACAACTGCTCCTCCCCTGCAAATGAAACCCTTGGAAGGAGATATCGTTCAGTCTTAGATGTGGCGCTTTTGTATATATCTTTAAGCTTGGCTAGGATTTGGCGCTTCAATCCATCTGCTTAAGTAGATGTATTTTTTTATCACATTAATCCCAAATAATGCATACATTTTAACTGCCTATTCTCACAACTACTTATTAGACATTGGTTTCACTGGTGTTGTCAGTTCACCCCTAATTCTAACTATGTGGCTACTGGCTCCAGTGACAGTTAGACTGTGATATGATCAATGGCAGCTGTGTTCGTGTAATGACTCCGGCCATAAGGTAAACAATATACATATCCTTTTAGAATGAAATAAGTGTTGGAAATTTACAAACTAAAAAACATTGAGAAGTATTTCCAGCAAACTCATATTGGTGATTAACAGATCATGTCTAAGAATGGAAAAACTAAGTTGAACTCTTTTCCTGCATCATTATTTATATCATTGGTACCTAATATTTTTATGTTATTTTCCAGATGCATCCCCATACAAAAACTAGATCCATTACTGTTTTAAATAACCTTATTTTTTAATTACTTGGGTCTCATCAGCTCTCCAGCTGTTTTGGGTGGCCTTTTCAGTTCACCCTATGTAATGCTGCAACATTTCCTGTTCACAAGACTCCAACTCTCCCCCAATAAAATTAAACTTTTTTCAGAGTCAGTTTATTTATTTTCCTTTTTTTCAAAATAAAAATTGAACGTTTGTTTGGAACACTTTTCATAAAGATTTGAAAAGTTGCATTATGATACCTATAATTTGATTTTAAAAATTTCATTCTTTGAAAATATGTCACAAAATTACACTTTTTAACCCAAAAAGTAACTATGTCATAGTTTATAAAAAAAAAAGTAATAAAAATACAATATCATGTTTAAAATTATCCAAAGCTGCTTAGAGGTGTTGTAAAAACAAAAACTACTAAGGGAAATAAAAAGAAAATAGAAAAAGATACGAAATAAATTTCAAATAACTCATAACACATTAAACGATAAAAAAGAGTTTATGAATAGCCAATAACAGTACGTACTGATTACAGCAATGGCGCAGTTATCTTCATGAACAAGTGTAGCGCTCCAAAAGGGTTTATGAATAAGCAAATAACAATATACATCGACATAGCAATGGTGTAAAGTTGTCATCAGGATAAATGTGCAGGTTAAACTCTATCTCTGCGATATCACATGACTAGCAACAGCCATCCACTGCTTACAACAGGAAGTAAAGATAATTGCAGATCAGTGCTTGATACGACTTATTCAAGGCCAATTTTCTCCTCTCTTAGCTTCTTAATCTAGGTCAATGTGTGATTGCAAAAGAAAACCAGTGTACATGTGATGAGCTTTCCACCGATACCAGACTCTATTTCATACTACCGGTAAATTTTTTAGTACTGCAAGTTTTAAATGGGGCTTTTTTTTCTAATCTTGAAAAAATAACACATATCCCTACGCTCCTCAGCAGAGAAAACTATTAAATAAATATTTGTTTTTAACTCAAAAATACTTCTTTGAAGGTACTCCACAGTTCTATAAATAGAAGGGGATGTCCGAAAAAATGATTTTTCAATAATGACAGGGTTTCAGAAAATATCTCAGGAATCAGTTATAAATTAACCTTTTATCATGTTTATTCAAATATATTCTGAAGAGCTGTAGGGATATGTGTTATTTTTTCAAGATTAGAAAAAAAAGCCCCATTTAAAACTTGCGATACTAAAAATTTACCGGTAGTATGAAATAGAGTCTGGTATCGGGTGGAAAGCTCATCATGTACACTGGTTTTCTTTTGCAATCACACATTGACCTAGATTAAACTAAGGAGAAAATTAGCCTTGAATAAGTCGTATCAAGCACTGATCACATGATTATCTTTACTTCCCTGTTGTAAGAAGCAGTGGATGGCTGTTGCTGGTCATGTGACTATCGCAGAGATGGGGGTTTACAGCCTGCTACATTTAATCCTGATGACAACTTACACCATTGCTGCCAATCGATGCATATTGTTATTTGCTATTCATAAACCCTTTTGGGTCACACACTTGTTCATGAAGATAACTTTACGCCATTGCTGCTAATCAATGCATACTGTTATTGGCTATTATAACCTTTATCGCTTAATGTGTTATGAGTTATTTGAAATTTATTTCAGATCTTTCTTTATTTTCTTTTTTATTTCCCTTAGTAGTTTTTGTTTTTACAACACCTCTAAGCAGCTTTGGATAATTTTAAACATGATATTGTATTTTTATTACTTTTTTTTTATAAACTATGACATAGTTACTTTTTGGGTTAAAAAAAGTGTAATTTTGTGACATATTTTCAAAGAATGAAATTTTAAAAATCAAATTATAGGTATCATAATGCAACTTTGCACAAATCTTTATGAAAAGTGTTCCAAACAAACGCTCAATTTTTATTTTGAAAAAAAGGTGAAAATAAATAAAACTGACTCTGAAAAAAGTTTAATTTTATTGGGGGGAGGACAAGGTCTTGTGAACAGGAAATGCTGCAGCACACATGGCAGAACTAGTAAGGCCACCCAAAACAGCTGGAGAGCTGATGAGACCTGCTAATTAAAAAATAAGGTTATTTAGTGCAGTAATGGATCTAGTTTTTGTACATGGGGATGCATCTGAAAATAACATAAAAATATTAAAAATAATGATATAAATAATGATGCAGGAAAAGAGTTCAACTTAGTTTTTTTCCATTCTTAGGCATGATCTGTTGAAAAGTCTTTTAATGTGGGTTTGCTGGAAATACTTCTCAATGTTTTTAGTTTGTAAATTTCCAACACTTATTTCATTCTAAAGGATATGTATATTGTTTTACTCTTTATGGCCGGTCATTACACGAACACAGCTGCCATTGATCATATCCCACAGTCTAACTGTCTTGTCACTGGAGCCAGTAGCCACATAGTTAGAATTAGGTGAAACTGACAACACTGAAATTGAAACCAATGTCTAATAAGTAGTTGTGAGAATAGGCAGTTAAAATGTATGCATTATTTGGGATTAATGTGATAAAAAAAATACATCTACTTAAGCAGATGTAGTTGAAGCGCCAAATCTAGCCAAGCAAAAGATATATACAAAGCGTTTCACATCTAAGACTGAAACGATATCTCCTTCCAAGGGTTTCATTTGCAGGGGAGGGAGCAGTTGTCATTTGAAAAATGGCAAACTTGTTTTCCAATTTTGTGTGTTGTTGTTGAGGGCCCCTATGAGGGTACCCTTGGCTTGTATCTAGAAGTATGAGGGCTGACTCAATTGGTGCTCGTATTTCTTTGTGTTTCTGCCACACACTGTCTCACCAGTTAGACACGTACAACACGGGACGTTAATCAATCCAACAAGTCTTGTATGACAACAAAAATGGCTATTTATTTATATAGAGGCACCCAGTCCATAACAGGGATCTGGTGGCTCATAAACATAAAGCAAAGATAATCCAATCTGCAGCAAAATAATCCAATATAAAATGAATAAGGGGAAATGACGTTATCACGATTTAACTCTCTGTCTTTGCCCTCACTTGATCGACTCTCTCTCACAAGACCACTCAGTCGAATCTCGACCGGTCACTACTAGGACCCTCAGTTGAATCTGTCAAAAATCCCTCTTACATACCCTTTCACACGGACCCCCTGACGAGCACCATCTATGCCCTTTCCTGTCAATCAGGGGGTGGAGCCTAGATGGGGGGGGGGGTGTACGCCATACCGACAAAGGACAAAACGTAGCTGAACATCTAACTTTGTCGGCGTCCGACCAGCAGCCAGAGTGGTCAGAGAGAATCCCCAGTGGAATGTAGCACCTTTCTGTGACATTCTTCAGCGTTTGCTCAGTTCCTCGGCGTAGGGGCTCTTCATCTCTCTCTGCTGGCTACCGCCGATATGATGCAATTACGGGGGTGGAGAAATGGAACGTATACTATTGTACATTAATATGATTAGTGGCCAAAAGTATGAGACAAGGATTGGAATAAAGTGGGAATGTTTTCGCCAAATTACTCACAACCAGTGACAGTTGTCATATAATTTACTGTCAAAAACAGCTCAAAAACGATCTAATTTGACTCCCTCCCACTCCCTAATTCATGCAAAGTTTTTATTTTGTGGTATTTGTGCTGTCATGTGTTCCCAACGAATTAGAGTTCATTGGATGGATTATGGAACAAGAGGATGCTGATTTTTTAACAAAATCATCTTCAGCAATGAGGCTAATTTTCATCAACAAAATTGTTCCATTTTGAGTTCAGAAAATCCACAAGTGATTGCTGAGCAAAATACATCCACAATAAATCACTAAATCAATAAATAAATCTTTTCAGTGTGATCATGGTTGGGAGCATCATATAACCATACTACTTCAAAAATGAGGCTATTCAGGCAATAAGTTAAAGGGGTGCTAACAATCCCAACATGATTATTTTTAGCCTTAATTGCAGAGGTCTTTGAGATGAAAGACATCTACTGATAGCAGATACAAAAAAAGATTTTTCCTTGAAACATTTATTCATGTACATCTATTGACAGTAAACACAAATCTGTTGATAAGAGATCAGCACAAAATCACTGAAACATGTACTCATCTATTGACAGGAAATACATACAGACTCACTAACACAAACACAAATCAACTGACAGGAGATATATACTAATTATATTAGATGCTAGGTTGTCTCACTGGTTTCCAAGCTTGATTGAGGAGGAGCATTGGGCTAGCAACCCCATACTGCAAAAATAATTAAGCCACAGAAATCTCAACAATATCAATATCAAATTAGAAAATGTCTAGATCTTTCAACAGAGCACATGATGCAAACTGGTGACCAATCTTCTTTCGGCAAAGGCTAAAACAAATGGGAACTTGGAATTTTGAATAATGTATGAAAACAGGAGTAACCTAGGTGGGCTAATGAAGTGAGAAAATACAAAATATCAGCCCGGGTGACATCAAAGTTTTCACTAATATGATAGATGATGTTATAAAAAATAAATAAGGCAGAAAAAATCATTTGATTTGATTGCAATTACAAAAAAAGTACAGATTCTTTCAATTCTTGATTCGGATGAATTGTTCCATTGGGGCATTTGAATTTAGAGGATATACTGTACTGGCTTTAAACAAACTAATTTTTAAGTGTCACAGAGTGACTGTTTGTTATGGTATCGTTATACCTTTCCTACTGCCCTCGAAAGTGCGCAATGAATAGGGCATCTTCTTAGACCATGATGCTAAAATACTGGCCCACGGGCAAAATTTGGCCCTTTATGATAATTTTTTGGCCCCCACAAGTTTAAAAAAATAACATCTCATTATATACATACATATATAAAAATTTTATTTTTGACCTCTCCAAATGTTTTTGACAGACAATAATACCCACAGAAAAAAAGGTTTAGCACCACTGCTCTAGACCAACTCACCGTAGAAATTTACCATTGAAAGCCGTGACTATGTGACATAAGAGTAGAAGATTTGTGATGATGATCATGGCCATTGTAATTATTCATAGATTAATAATTATTGTGTTATGAAATTGGAACTGAGAAATTGGACATATTGTGTTAATGTAGATGTTATATGTAGTATAGAATTAGAGCCTATTAAACCAATAGTGTAGGTTCAAAATACTTATAACTTGTGTAATTATTTTACTGGAATACTGAGTTTGTCCACTGAGATATCTGATTAATACAGTACAGACTAGGGAGCGACCGATATGCTTTTTACCGATAGTCTGATACCGTATATTTTTCCCCAGCATTTTTACCGATACAGATATTTTTTTTTAAATCAACAACAATGCCAAACACGTGTTTTTCTCGTGCTACATGCCAAATGTCAACTCCATGCTACCCCTTCCCTGTCATATTTCGTGGAACTTCGCCTTAATATCGTAAGTCTTGTTCTGCAACTTCCCATCCCAAAAAATAATAGATAAACTACTAATTGTATCATTTAAGGTCATACATTAGAATTAAAAAATGTCAATCCTATTGTTTCAAGGTCATATCGCTGATGCAATTTTTGTGGACGTGACAATTTCTGTGTACGTTTTTTTCCTTTTTTTTTTAAAATGTTGTCTGATATGGTTATAGAATTGGGTTATTTACGGATTTTTTTTTCTGCAACTTCCATAAAAAGCACAAATAATACCGGGCAGTCAGAACGGCCGGTCCGATAGTTAACCCATAGTGCCAATATCGGTTCGACTATCGGTCGCTCCCTACAAATCGGTCGATCCGATATTAACCGATAGTGCCAATATCGGTCCGATTATCGGTCGTCCCCCAGTACAGACCACTGAAGTGATATCTGGAGGGGGGCTGTCCGGGTCAATAAGGAACTAAAGATATCAAAAGAAGCATTCTAATGAGTTAAGTTAATCTTACATCAACATCAGACAAATGTCCTGATAATATCCTCAATGGTTGATAGTGGTCTGTAGCCCAAACTTGCAGTTCGATCATGGCCAGCAGATAAAGTAATATCCATGAGAACTTAGAAAAAGGCATTTAAGTTTTCATTAGCAAAAATTAAAAAAAAAAACAATAGGTCCAGAGCTATCCAAAATAGCATTTTAAGCTTCAAATTAATTCAAATAAACTTCACAACATATATCTAGAAAAACTTTAGTGATAAAAAAACATAATATTGAAAATAGTCTAGATAAAAACTCATTTTAAATGACTGAAGTGTCATCTTTTAAATAACACTTTGAAATTTCAATTTTTTTGTAAGTCTATTAAAAGTGTTGAATATCAAAATCCTTCCAATAAAACTGTTAATACCCTATATAATTACGATCTGTTAACTTACAAAATTAATTGGTTTATGAGTAATTTGAGAGTAACTTTCTAGGACAACTAAATTTTTTTTTTTTTAAAAATAATATCTTCATTCGCAACCTGATCTGCATGCTGGGTTATGAGTTTGATTCCTGTTGTGTACAGTCATCTACCCATGTCTCCCATGGTGCCTTTATAGCCATTGCATACACTGCAATGAAGGGATGAAAGAAGGGTTTGTAAAACCATCTCATTAGTGGTTTTAGGATCTAATAGAAAAACATCTCATCCCTTCAGGGATTTACATGGTTTATCTTAGCATGCTTCACCTCTATAGTCAACTTCTGTGTGAGCATATTACAAAGGTTTTGTGACGGTAAAGTAACAGATAATAACCTTCATGCAGAAAAAAGGAGTGACAGATCCTTCAATTCAATGAAATTAAGGAAGCATGTAGAATGGGAAACAAATTACGATAAGATGTAGCAGTGTGAGCAATGCCATGTCATATTTAAGCAAAATGCTTATAAATATTTTTTATGGGGAAAAAAGCTTCATTCACATAGGAGTGCTTTGGGTTGTGAGCAATTCTCTGGAATTAATTATTCCTGTACGCCAAGCTATGACTGTATATTTATATCAAAGGGAATTAATTATTCGTGACACCTAGCTAAGTAATTATATATTTATATTAAGTTTTTTCTACATGTAGTAAAAAACTCTTAAAAGTCACACCAAGATCAAATTAGCATAATCAAAGTAAATAGTAGTGAAAAAAATGGCCCAGTGGGTACCACAATAAATAAAACAAAATGCAGATGAAGCTATTTTCAACTATTGTTACAATAAAATTTTATACAAGATGTTTTCCAGTATGGTGGCGCATCAATCTTTATGTCAATTGGTTAGTAAAAATTACTAATGGTGAAATGATTATAAATTATCTTTACCTAAATTTGACATCCCAAACTGGAAAATTGTGACCTTTGTAGCAAACTAAATTAGTCCAAATTAGAAGACTCCACAGACGTACTGAGGAAAAATATTGAAAAATAACATTTGTCTTTGTCAATACAAGACTAGTCTCATTATATTTTTTGTTTTCTATCAAATATTTCAATTTTTCTTTCAATATCACTTATGCTGTGACTTTGTGTAATGATTTGATATCATAACTGTGACTTTATATAATTCCTTTAACCACAGGTTGAACACAGAGTTTTACTCAAAAAAGGCACTTTATGCAATGTAATCACACAACTGAAGTAACTTATGCAATGTGCTCACTCAACAGAGTAATGTTTTCAAAGTCAGTCAGGCTGTAAACTATATTTCTGGAGAGTCATTTTTAAATTATCAGGTCCTTGGTAGGATTAATTATTATGTCTAGATAGGATATCAGAACCTGTAGCCACTAGTTGGTACCAAGCACCACAGTCTCAACATTACCAAGGCTACACTAGCAATGGATATCATACAACAGCAGTTGCACTATGCTGATCACTTATATCAGTATTGGCTAACCCAGTGATTCTCAAACTTTTATTTTACCTACCGCCACCATGTATTTTAGAACAAACAGGAAAGGAAAAAATTTAAATATGGGATTCATGAGTAACCGATACATTCAAATACATAAATTGAAAAATTTTGTTGCAAATGAAAGAAACAAAAACATCTGAGCATGATAAAATATGATTTAATATGCCAATGCAGAATACAAAGTAACAAGATAATATAAAAAAACAACATTGAATAAAACATATTAATATAATTTTCATTCTATAAATTATTCTAAGAAGGATGAAATTGGTGCAGTGACATTATTTTGAAATTAGTAATCTTAAATCACCACTACTGTCAGTCAGTTTCTCATATTTTTTAACAGACTGGTGACAGCACAAAATCATTGATGGAAAGGCTATTAGAACTTTTTGCAATATAGCTCATTATCTAGGTAGAGTATAGATATCTGTTTCTGTAGCCAGAATTGTTACATTTTAGTTCCTTATTTGTGGATAATTCTAATCAATTTCACTTGCAAAGATAGATTTTTCTGTTTCTGCAGTTGAAAAAAGAATCCGAACATCTAACAAGGCTTACTATGTTTTTGGATCTTTAATTAAATTCTGGAATTAAGAGTTTGCTAGCTGTGGACCATGAGTGCTCATGCATCTTCATCATGATTTTCTTCTTTAGTAAATTTAGAGACTAAATTCCTCTTTGTCCGATAATATACATTTATTATAAAGCTAAATTTAGCTCATCATCTTCAAGATGTATATTTACTTTATTAAATTTGTAAATAAATTCTGTTAAATGAACAGTCATTGTATGATGAAATCAAGGCTTTTACTTTATATGTACTTTATTAAATTTTTTAAAAATTGTGTTAAATGAACAGTCATTGTATGATGAAATCAAGGTGGGTCTTAAAGAAATATAGCACTCAGATGAAGAGACTATTTGATCAAGTCAAACCCATCAGACAACACACAGAGTTCAGTATGAAGAAACTAGCAAAGTTATCATAACAATCTGTTTTTAAACCAATTGCATTTGATTCTGCTTTACCCCTTTAATTTTTAGAAGCTAAATGTAGGCGGTGGATAATGCAGTGCACACCAAATACATCAAGCAATAGTCCTTCCATGGATAAAATCCTCTGTTATGGTTGATGCACTGTCAGTTGCAAACTGATAAAATATTAAAGTTATTTCTTTTTTTTTTTTCTATTTGAATTTAGTGAAAACTAACTTGATAATTTTATTTTCCTTTTTAAATATTACATATGCCACACAAGCAATGCTTCATTTCCTGGAAAGTTTACTAGTCTTGTTGTACCGAGATACAGATTTATTTAGATAATCACATGATGAATGTGTAACGTTGTCACAAGCCAGACTCAACTGTCGAAACCATCCCCTTACTCCAACCCTTAACTTTATAGTATTACTAACGTTAAGATGTATATTATACCATGTATAATAATATTAATGCCCCGCTCTCAAGTTCCCCCCACCTTTTTTACCCCACCCTTGTACTGCGTTATCAGCCAGGTGGGACAGTGGAACGGTGAACGAAGCAGCAGTTAACAGAAACACGTTACATTCCACGGGGAATTCTCTCTGACCACCTGACTACTGCTCCTCCGGTCGGAGTCTTCAAAGGGACAGAGACCAGCTTCGATGGCCAGTTACTTCTGTCTATGTCGGTATGACGTGTGATTCTCCCCCCCCATCTAGACTCCACCCCCAATTTGAAAGAAACAGATATTCTAATTGATTGGCTAGGGGTCACGTGGGAAAAGTGATATGAGGAATGAAAGATAGATTCAGAGGATCTCGACCGGTGAGCGGGGTCTCGTCGAGTCGCAATTCCGACTGGAGGATAGCGGTAGTCGATTGATGTGTCTCTGTTTGAGAGAAGTGAGAAGAAAATAGAGAGAGAGTTAACTAGTGATAACGCTCATTAACCCTTTATTCATTTTATATTGGATTATTTTGCTGCAGTTTGGATTATCTCTGTTTATGATCTTTAAAGACCACCAGATCTCTGTTACGGACTGGTGTCTCTGTAAATAAATATATCTTGGTGTTGTACGCACGACTTGTTGAATTGATCATCGTCACTTATTGTACGTTTAATTGTTGTTGAGACTGTGTGTGGTAGAAACACAAATACAAATACGAGTCATCATTGAGTCAGCCCCTCATACTCTTAGCAACAAGCCAAGGATACCCTCAAAGGGGTCCTCAACAAACGTCTTGAGCCATTTCATAAATTTTGTGTTGTACCAACCATTGCTCAAAGGAATATGTTTAACTATTTCAAAAGCTCTTATTTTGAACAGTATTTAGCAGATCAAGTATTCAGCTGATTTGTTTTGAACTCAACTGATCTTCATACTTCTGTATAAATGAATACAGTTAAGTTTATATCAAACCCCTTTCTTAGACAATGGTCTAAGTCAGCACTGTGCTGTTAGTGGTAAAGCAGTTTACATGTTTTGTGACAACAAACACACAGCAGTTGTGTGTAAAAAATTAAATATTGCATCGCAATGCATGTTAAATAAAAATCCACTATCCAATGACAGCAATAGTTATTGAAATAAGTATTCTTCACCATTCTATGTAATTAAAGAATCAAGTAACATATGTTTATATAGAAAAATAAATAAACTATATTTAATAATTTGAACAAAATATTTTGTCTCGCTTCCATCACCCCTCTGAATGGTTTCATTGATCTTCAGGGGGCAATTATGCCCACTTTGAAAATCAATGGACTAACCAAAAGGTACATAACCTTTAAGCCTAAATTATCTTAATAAAGTCTGTCTTACTTGTTCCATCATCTGATGAAGATAAAAGGTAAGCTCTATCAGGACTGAAACTGACAGCAAATACAGAGCCTTATGACTAACAAGAAGTTTGTTATCCTAAGAAGTTTTATCACAACATTCTCTCCATAACATCATCTGACAAAAATATACAAGAAAAAAGCTTTAACAAAACTTAACAGGCAAGTAAATAATAATTATACACAGTTACTAGAAATGCTAGTAAAAATATATTAAAATAAAAAAAAAATAATTAACAAAAAAAACTATGATTAAAATACTCTAAAAAATAGTTAAAGTGTCTGTGCTGTCTAGATCTACAGCTAAATATTTGGGAGGCAAATAGCTTTGGCAAAGAACTTGTGATGGGACATATGGCATGGGTGCTCTGATCACTGGTACAATCCGAACAAAACCCCACAGCAGCAGTTGAAATCATGGCAACATGACACCACACTAGCAAAGCTTACAACTAACCATCTATGAAAGCAGTCAGCCCCTAATTCTGCATAAAGCGACAATGGAGACAAATGAGTCCTACCCATGGGTTGTCTTTACATTGATGATTCTGTAGTGCGGATGGCCAGGACAGAGCCGGATATGGGGCTCACACTGTGCATCCATACTCCCTATTAATTGACTAAATCGCTATGGCATGTGGATTTCTCTGTGCATCCAAAGCAGAGATAAAAACCATTGAAGAGGTAGAGACACAATAAAAGGATACAGGATGGGGCGTCACAAGCTAGAGAATGGCAGGGCAACTGGAGTTCATGGTGGAGGCCATCCTGAGACACATCCTGTGTTGAGTGTAATGCAGAAGTGGATTCAAAGCCACACTGACATTCCTTGGGAACAAAAGAACTGATGTCCAGGACAGGTCTGAATTAACTGTGGTTGACAACAAAAGGTTATGTCTAGAATGTGTTCTGACGGAACCTCCATTGTCCATTATTACCAAATAAACCATATGGCTTTCAAGGTGGATTACAATACCACAGAGCAAGAGGTAAAAAAGGGTATATGGAATAATCTTCTAAGTTTGACACCTGATTGAGGTTTTAAAGAGGCGAGCAGGCCCTGATAGCTAAGTTGCACAAACTGGGGCATTGTCCGAAAGACACCTACTTTGAGAACTCCCACTGCTGACACTGCAGGATATATCATTTGCTTTAGAAGCGTATACAGCTGGATGAGTTCTGGCTGGATGAGTCAGATAATCAGCTAGCCTTTACAGATCTATATATTCCACTCATTGCAAAATCTAAGGTTTTATCTCACAAGCTCTAAGGGACTATTTCTGCTCGATAAATTAAAATTTCTTAGTGGAGGAAATGTTACCAGTTTTAGTGTTGGAAAGCAAGCAGGGGTGGTAAGGGAGAATGTGTATTAGTAACCTGTAAGAGAAAGCAGAAATGACAACCAGTTCAGATGGCTCTAAAAGACACTGCAGGGAGTGACACAAGAAACAGTAGACCTTTAGCTTTATGAGTGGCCACATCTGGAGGAGTTTTGCTCGACGAGTTGGGTAGCCAGCTAACCATACAGTTCTATGGAATTCTCTCCAACAGTTGTTTTTATCTCAGGAGCCCCATGAAAGAAATTTCAGGTCTATAATATAAGAGAGAGTTCAAATAGAGACATGGACAAAAATTCTCAGTGGAGGAAGAAGTTATCCGCAGGAGTGAAGGGAGTTGCAGGGAGAGCAGGAGAATGTTTATTAATAACTGTTAATGAAAGACTTTACCAAATCACAAGACGATTTTCTGAGAAAAGTGACGAAGTAGACCACTAACTTTTACTTATTTTAAAGATATAATAAAAAATTTAGTATCCACATTTTTCAAACAAAAAAACTGGTAAGAAAGTTCTGTTTGGACCACCAATAAAAGATAAAGGTTACGAGCAAAAAAAATTGACAGTATTAAAATAGAGTTAGACCAAACTGTTATTAAACAATCTAAACAAACTCAACTAGTTGGTAAGTAAGAGAAGATGAGGCCATTTAAAATCTATTTCCAAAATTTAAGTATCAATCTTTGTTATCGGAAACAAATCAAATAATTTTCATTGAACAACTCACTCTCAGCTTCATTCTTCAACTCAATAATTCTTTTAAACTTTGTGACCCACTTTGACATCAGTTATGCAGCCCACTATGACAAGTGAATATGACAATAAAAGTGTCATTAGTATTTAGAACTTTTCCCTTTACTTTTGGTAGATTAACAACCTTTCAGTTTTGAAACAGAGAAATAGAGGATAATTATGAATTCAAAGATTCATGATCCTTTATTTTAAATTTTAGTTGGGAACGATTGCTCTACACTCTTACATTAACAAACTCAACCTCAGCTTCATTTAGCGTAATGGTTATCTATTTTAATGAGCTTAATCTCAATCATAAACTGGAATGTGTTTTTAATGCAGTTAAGTATGACTACAGATCACTAACCTGCTTCTTTATCTATCATATCTAAGTCATCTGGACTTTCCATTCTCTTAACTTGTTAGGTGTAAGTGACCAAACTCTTATATTACCATCAGAAAAACCTGCAGCTAACAAACTTGTATCATCAGAAATGTCTACACTGGTAACTCTATATAAGAGCCAAACAAAGTATGTTAAAACATTCAACATGACTTAAACAGTTCATTGATTACTTGCCTAGGGCAAGTAAGTTAGCTTTAAAATTTAAATGCTTATCGCTCACTGTACAATACCTGTACAATTTCTTATTATCAGTGCCTGATTAAGTCACTCAGATACCCTAAGCACAAACTTATTTTGGTGTCAGCCCCAACCATCTATGGCTGAATATATTGCAAATATACTAAATAGATCAAACACAAATCACAGCAAAATATGCTCATCTAATACATAATCGGCTAGCCTGGCGTACGGTGTATAACTTCCACGGCTAAAAATAGTCTCACTCAAGGGGAGTGAACTCTGCTTGGCTAAAAATAGTCTTGGGAATTCCAAGTAGCGCAAATTATGTAAAGTTGTAAAGATGGTCAAAGGGATACAACTCAATTATAAGGAGTCACTGTCCGGGTACCGGGCCTTTGATCTAGTATTAAATAAAGGCAATTGGCTGGTCGCAACTGCAAATGTGAACATCACAATTCAACAAATAGTCCAGAATCATTACAACTTAACAATCAAAGTAATATAGTTCAGAATCATTATAACTTAACAATCAAAGTAGTATAGTTCTAACTTAGAATCATAGTATTTAATAACTAATATGAAATAAGAAAACGCAAATAACAACTACAATTACGTTCAGTCCTTGTAAGGCAGTATAATTATTAGTTTAAAAGTTACAAATGTTTTTGTGACACCACTCTCAGTAAGTGCAGGGTATGAGAAATTTTTCCATTATGTAGCCAGAGGAATAAAACAGTCTAAATTTTACAAAAACTAACCACTTTAGTGTAAAGTGTGCAATATAGAACTTAAGTTTAACAAAATGCGGCATATGAGATTTTATTAAAACTGCTTATAAAATTCATCACTTTGTACTGAATCCCTTTTTTTTCCCATTTGGAGTACTCTGCCTTCCTGCTCAACAGCAGGTACAATATTAATAAATAATATAAAAAATACTTACCCTTGATAAGAGTTTAAAATGTATAGAAACATATTGATGGTAAATGCACAGCATCAAGTTTAACTCTTTTTTGCTTCTCTATAAGCTATAGCCCTTTCTCTGTAATCCTGATCCTTGCTTTAATACATTTTAAATTAATATAGGAAAAATTGACAATCTTATTCATAGTTAACCATTCAACATCACTAAGTTTTCTGCAAACAGTTTAATCTGTTAGATGATTTTCTTTTACATATAATAAATATCACATAAAATAACAATCAAAAACTTACAGTTCTGGTAAAGGAATTCTAGTTAATGGAGGAGCATTTGGGTCATTTTAGATTTCTTTTCAGCAAAGATGGGTCTTTTAGATTTTTCTTCTAAGAAAAATAAAATTTAAAAAAGATATAAAAAGATAAAATTTATTCCCTCATTCACAAAAATGTGCAAGAGCACATTTTAAAAAAGTACAGTCATGCTTCTTAATGGTCTAAACTTAATGAAATTGTTTGAATTTTTTTTTTTTACTTTCTTTGCATATGAGCTTAGTACTCAGGTCACCAAGACGGATATTGTAATGAGTCTTTGTGTAATTTTACCATCTTTTATGATGCCAATTTTAAAGATTCATTACCCAAGTGTCATGGTATAGTTGTGTGCGTGTTTTTGAAGCGAGGCCAGAGAGGTCAGAGTCTAGATGTTTCTCATCTATGTATATGACATGATTAGAAATTATAATCGTCTAGTTATTTCGATTGTAGCTTAATGTAGTAAGTTCGAGTTATGACGTTAACAAGAGGAAGTTTGTGAGATACAAAGTAGTCTGTCAAGCTAATCATAGTCAATCAGTCAGTAAAGTTTATTGGAGATTTTGAGTATTCATTTGAGAGAGAATCAGTACAGTTCACCGGAGAGTTGAGTATTCTTTGTAGAGAGAGGAGTTCATGTAAAGTTCATAAAAGGAATTGTATTGTTCACATGAGGAGTTGTTGTAACGAGTGTTGAAGAATCTATTTCAGTGATATTGCATTTTGTGATGGTTCATTTTGCGTTTTGGATTATTTATTATTTCATTTTATTGTTGTGTAAATAAACTAATTGTGAACCATGGAGCACGAATTCAGTTTCTTTTGTCATAGCTGCATTCATTACGTGCTAGCAACACACCTGATAGTACACATCTGCACAATACATGATAGCAGAGATATAGAGCAATAAGCCTTAAACGTTACAAGGTGTTAAATACACCTTAACACGCCACCAAGCCTGTTACTTTTAAAAATATATACAAATGTATTTAAGAGATTCAATTAATTTAAAACGTAACTGGTGGGGATCTTGGAGAATTCAATTCATTATATATTCATGTCTCAATTTATGAGGAATATATTCCACAAAATGCATCAGAAATAACATTTATGTTTTCCTTGTAGAGAAAGGGATTAGTACTGTGATAATCTGCAACCAATAAAAAGTTAACAGAAATAAAAAAAAAGGTGATTAGTAAATTCCTTAAAATTTATGTAAAACTTATACAAATACAGTAGCTTTATTGCACAATTATTTTTTTTACCTGTGGCACATATGCTCAGTATACAATATTTTTTTTGTTCATTTTATAAAAATGTTTATATGCATAAAGTGGACTTTGACTAATGTTACTTTTACCTTGTATTAAATAAAAATTCTGAAATTAAATTATCGCAGACCATTACAAGTGGTATAGCCTGCAGAGTTATCCACAGAGGACAGCTTTCCAGAAGTCTGACAAGGATGTTTGCAATTGGCTGAATTATGGTGAAACTAGTTGCAAGTACCCGGCTTTGCCCGGCTTAAAAGTTTTTTGTTTTCTCCCTACCCCCTCTCTCCCTTCTACCCCTCAATCCCTTTCTCTCTCCCTCCCTCCCTCCCCATTCCCTCCTACCCCTTCCTTTCTCTTTCCTTCCCTCCCTTTCTCCCTCCCTCCCTGCCCCTCCTTCCTCTCCCTCCCTGCCCAACCTCTCTCTTTTATCTCTCCTCCATCTCTCTGTACAATTAAACGTCAAATTACGCTCTTAAATAAACAGAAAACCTTATTTTAACTTCCCGCCAAAGCCGGGTAATTGCAGCATGAAAAAAAAAACAAACAATATTTTATTTTTTTTTCTGTCCCTAACCTCTTTCTTGGTGCACGAATACAGGGACTTCTGTGCATTGATACAATTTGAATGCAATAACATTTAAAACACTTGCAAAATACTAAAATACTAATTACAATTAAACTACCCATTGAGATAATAAATAATGTTAATAATGTCACAGAAACATTTTAATTAACGTATTTCGGTTTATTAAAGTGCACCTTTAATTTTAATCTTCCGAATACATAAAACGATAGTGGGTAAATAGATATGACTATTGATTTCATCATGTTTACAATTGGAGTTTCCGGGAGTTACCCTCTTTAAAAAATGTATCATAGGGAAATGACGTCACAGAGGAATTTTGTATCTATGGCGCCGTCGAGATTACTTTTTTTAATATAGTAAAATACTAAAATAATTAATTACAATTAAACTACCCATCGAGATGAAACGAAACATGTCCTATAACCTTTCCCATGTATATTATGTGTATGTGTAACAAATTTCACGTTATTTGGTTTTCTGGATCTTGAGTTATATGGGAACAGACAGACAACAAATGCTCTTATAAGTATAGAGATACACAAGAAATTAAAGGAATGTAATCTAGTAGACATTACTGAGCCAGCTTGAACATTTAGAATTTGCAGAAAACCTTTCCCTTCTTCCACACAGCAAAAATGATGTAGAAGAAGACAAATGTAGTGACAGCCACAGCATTAGAGGTTGGCCTCAGTATCAGCAAAGACAGAACCAAGATCCTAACATTAAACTCCACCAGCATGAATCCCTTAACGCTGCATGCAAATCAGCTTGGAAAAAATGAATCTTTATCTACCTGGGTAGCATCATTGACCAACAGGGTCAATATGTCAAAGTAAGGATCTGCAAAGAAGACTTCATCCAGCTTAAAATTGGCTACTAAGATTAGACTGTTGATCTCATAAAGTAAGTTCAGACTTACTGTAGGGAGCAGAGACCTGAGGATAAAAACAAAACCACAAAAAGAAAGTAGACATCTACCAACAGCTTCCTCATATCCACTGCCAACTTTCTGCTGATGATGAGATCAAAAGAGAGCACAATCTTATGCTAATCAGAATATATCAGTTTCACCAGGCAAGATGCTGAGGTGCAACCCACAAATGAATACAGAGAAGTAGCTGTACAAGAAACAAAGATGATGATGATGAAAACGTGACAAATTATACTTGGAAAAGAACAGCAACCCATTAAGGATGTGATTATCACTACACACTGAGTAAAAATAGAGCGATGTATATTAACCAATATATGCACCTCTTTGACACTTTTAACGAACCATATAAATTTGAATTAGCAATTGAAATTCTGCATAAATTGGCAAAAAATTTTCAAAATATCAACAACTTTCAGGAAGTGATTCAATTGAGTTTAGGAGGTATGACTATAAAATAATTTTTTATTAAATTGTGACAAACCTTGGTCTCTCCTCACCCTCAGCTGCCTCTTCCTCTTCATCGAGTTGTATATTTAGATCTGGCTCCTTTAATAAACCATAGAATACTTTTTGCTTTGTTCACTGCAAAAGACAACATTTATTACCGTACTAAACTTATAAACTTAAAGTGCATTGCAAACTAAAACTAGGGTGTGCCGGGAATCCGTCCGGAAGCCGGTTCCGCCGGATTTTGCAATATCCGGGATGAAATCCGGTTCCTCCGGATTTACATGTATCCAGAATAACCGGACGTATGACGAGCTAATGTCAGCGGCGTCAGCTGTGATTGTGTGACATCACTGGAATGTGTGTACAATATTTGGCTGTAGACTTGAGTAACTTAACACTGTTAACCAACTAATAGTCATTAGTTAGTTATCAACATCTTATTCTTACTTCTTTAGGGTTGAATAATGGCTTTGTCAAATGCCAATTGAATTCATTAGAAAATTTGTATTTCAATTTTCAAAGTTGTAAAGTACAGAAATACAAATTATTTTTCTCAAATCTCCAATTCAGTTCAATCATGTTATTTGTTTTTCCAATTAATTATCCATTTCAATACACATCATAAACTATGAACATTTGAACAATAATAATAAAGGTCGCCATCCATCATCCAATGAGACAATGACAAGACGAGATGAACTCAGATGATGAGTATGACTTTCTCTCAGATTCAAAACAATTAGTGCACTACAATAGTTAAAATTACACTGCCAAGTGGCAAGTGCCAAAGTAATGAAAGTAATAGACTAATAGCAAAGTTGTTTTCCTTTGACCTTGCAGCGAGTTAGAACTTAACAGCGAGTTTAGTTACTTATGATACACTTATTATCAATCTAAGCGTGTATTCTGATTTCAGTGATTTCTGAATAATTTCTATTTTCTAATTTATTTCAAAAGTTCTTCACTTCCAACTTCCAATCAGCCAATGTCATTTAGCCATTTCTGTTCAGAAGGCATCCACAACTCCTCAGATGGCTACTGTTTTCCGGTATCTGCAAAGTACCAAAATCCGGAATAGTAATCCGGATCCAGTACCGGATTCGCGGATTTCGCATAAGAAAATCCGATCTGGTTGAAAACGGATCTGGCACACCCCTACTAAAAACTTACCATCTTTTTCTGCCTCCCTAAAAGACCTCCACTAGTTGCTTGAATTTGCTGCTGGGTCCTTGGAACACCATCAAAAACTAATAAATATTTATAAAAAATTTTATCATTTAAGATAAAATAAGATTAAAGAATTTAATAAAAACAACTATTAGTTAAACATATTTGAGGAATACAAGAATTTTTTGGGTTTGGGACCAGATTAAATTTTTGGTGACAAAAAGAAATTTACTCAAAGATGTATTTAGTTACTGGATGTAAAATATGCATAAAAAAAAATATGCTTCATAATATTTTAAAGGAAAATTAAGAGGTGAATGCATTTTGCAAAAAAAAGCAGATTATTTACAAAATAATGTTCAACAATTCATTTTACAAATTTCTAACTAGGATATCCAACATTAACTATATAATATGAGAAATTACTAACATTTTTAACCTTTTTATTATTAATGATAAAAAAATAACCCAAAATCTGAAGCTAACAGTGTATAATGCAAAATAAACATAAAAGGTCAGAAATATATTTTTTAAAGGTTGATGCATTTAGATTAAATATACATTAAAAGTTTGCTAATTTTCGTAATTTAATTAGAAGAAATAGTGAATAAGTATGAGATCTCAAAAAGAGCATGGTAATATTTGTACTTTTTTATAAATGCTGCACACAAAAAATATTACATAAAAATTCACATTGGGTATGTTTCCAAATGTTTTCATATCGCATAAGTTCAAAAACCAGACATTTAAAGTGATTCCTCAATGTTGATAATATTTTGCGCTACATAATTGTGAAAGATAACTTAGAAATCTTTATACTTCTATATACTGGACAGTTTTATTTTGTAATTACAACTCTCTCTTTGAACAGTTTATCTGTGGGCTGAGACTTAATCTCTTAGAGCCAGTGTGTTCCTCAGCATATGGAAATGTCATGTAGGCCTATGGAAAGCAAGCTACCACTCTGGTCCACCCTATAGTCTGCCACTCATGTAGCACGTTTCATGATTTCCTCGCTCTTCTGGGCAGCGGCAACATAGGAAATCGGCCTCAACCTCCCAAAGTATGCACCAACAGGACAATTCTCAGTGAAAGCAGTTCATTTGGCTGTCCTTAGTGACTACAGAACCATCTGTATAGGCCAATATAGAGTCTTCAATTTTCCCCAACTTTAACGTCAATCAGCCTTGTGCATACTAATGGGTCTGTAGAGAGCTTTGCCAAGAGGCAGCAGTCTTTAATAGTGCAATACAAATACAGTGAAATTTTGTCGTGCCTAATGAATTAAATTTTTTTTTGTTTTGATTAATAATTATAAATTTTTTGTTGGTTTTAATCTGATGTAAAAATTTTTTACATCACGATTCATTTAAAATTCAATATCTAAAATGTTTACATTTCCATTTACACATCATTCTAAAGGACTTAACCAATTCAGTGATTATGGTTTGATTACAATAGATATTAGTGTTTCTTGAATTTATGTCAAAGTTTTTAAAGATCATCAAAAATATGAATTTAAAAAATTTATAATATTTAATTCCCCGCTAATATATCTCTAAAAGATAAGACTTTATAGTACATGAACAAGTAAAAAATTTCTACATAAATCTATCTAGATGAGGCATCGGTCGAATTTTTATTCTCATGTCTTAGACGGCCCAGTGTCTGTATTCCCCATCACCTGTCACATGGGGAGCGCAAAGGCTTAGAAAATTGTGTTATTTTTTTCATAACTTGGAATCATGTTATAATATGCAAAGGCACCACTAAATATATAGTATAAAAATACATGATTTAAAGTATGAACATTGTCACATTCTGTGAGTTTTTGGATGAAATCTAAGCCCTCCCCCTAGTTCCTTTATCTACCCTCACAGATTGCGTCATCAGCTCAGGGAGATAACAAAGGGGATAGTCAAAGGCTTTGGGTCTCTCCAGGATTTCATCAGCCAACATCGTCTAGCGCCAGGGGAATTAACCCACTTAACACAAAATAGACAGGGGGAGGGCATTGGTGCCCTTATCAGATTCAAGGAAAGGGGTTAGCACTCTGTGTCCCTTTATCGCCCCACGCTTGAAGGTCACAACTGACCACACATGTTGGGTGTGGCCTATACTGGTCGCTGCCCATGGTCAGCAACCAGAAAGCCTGGGAAGGTGAGGAACGCGACATTGCTAAATGTGTGGTTTTAGACTTTAGTCAGTTGGAGTCAGTCAGTGAGAGAGGAGAGTTGAGCTCAGACTGTGAGGGCAGTTTCCGGGTTGACTTGATCCTGGGCTGGGTGAACAGACTGAGTTTGGTTGACCTATGTTACAGAGACAACGGATCAGTCCTGGAACAGCTAAGAGCTACGGGCATGCAGGCCTCTATATCGATTAGGTGGAATTTGGCAGACCAGGTGCATGTGAGATACTTGAACGGTTCTCTTAAGGAAGGGATGTCATAAATGATGAATACCTCATGTTTCACTCAAAGAGTTCGACTCAGCTCAGGTCTGAGTTCTTTTAGAACTACCAGCTACTGGTGTGATGAACACATGAGGTCTTTTTGGGTTTGATCTGTTGAGAAGTAGGTAGCCAATGCTTACTTGCCCTTTAGGGCATGATGGTTGGCTTGATGTAAATAAACACTACTCGTTGTACTTGTATGTGTTGTGTTTTCATTTCTTGTTGTGTTGTGCGCATCCTGTGGAACCACATGGCTGGGAAAAATACAAATACTAGTCCAAATTCAATAGGTGATCATACAACTGAGACAACAAGCACAAGGATCCCGCAAGGGTCCCTTGAGAAACATATCTGTTTTTTTTTATCTACATTTTAGATATTAAATACATTCTTTTTGACATACAATATATAAATCATCATCATCATACCTTACCGAGACCTGGTCAAGTGGGCATGGACACCTCAACAGATATATTTCTCCATAGTCTTAGTTCATTCATTATGCGCACTATTCACTTTTGTATTGTCAAACCCATTTTCACTGCACCCTCTGTGACAGCCTCCTTCTGCAGTCCCTAGGAAAATGGTTTTTGGCAGGCTATCATGCCTGATACATGTCCGTACAATGCCATCTTACATCACTTGATTTTTGCCAGTATCATTTCCTGAGAGCCAATGATTGAGGATATTCTTTTCCTGACATACCCATAGGTTCTAGGTAGGAGATTTGAAGGATTTTCTCATGCATTTATTTTTGAATGCTGACTTGTTTGTCATGACTGCTAGAAGTGTCCATGTTTCACACCCATATAGGGCAGTTGTTCTAACTAGGGCTGTTAAGTCTGAGGTTTGTTGGTAGGCTAATGTTTTAATGAATCCAAATTCTGTTTGAATTTTAGCATCGCTGACTTAACCCTGGCCTGAATTTGCTTTCGCAGCTTCCATCTTTGGACAAGATGGCTCCCAGGCATTTGAAGATCTGTACTTCTTACAGCTTTTAATGGTAAATTATACTGACATCTTGCTTTTTCTCGGAGCTGACTTCCATTCCATATGCACCCAAACCCTTCCATCTACAAGCTTGTCAGTCACCGCTAGCAGTTCACTGTTGCTCCCAGCCAGATCTTTATCATTGTTTTAGACTTAGAATACATAAAAGGGAAAATATGAAATCTAAGATCCTCACTTCCATTTACAGTTTGTTTTGTTTTTGTTTTGTGAATGTGATACATTACTGATATTGATGGATGCATGTTTTGTGAGACTTAATATTTCCATATGGATTACATTAATTATGATGACATAATAGGACCATGTGAGTAGCTACATTTTTTATTTTACAACATTTTTGTATCCTTATTATGTCTGCTTTTATTACTTTAACTTGGATCACTTATTTTTTCTAAACGACTATGACTTTATTGAGATTTATAATCCGGAAAATTCATCCGTTTTATGTACTAATATCGTGACCCATTTTCAAAAGTTCACAATTATAATTAATTAAGGAAAAAAATCAAGTATAACCTACAGGACAGAAATGAACACATATTATTATAATGCACACATTTGTTATTTTTTTTTTTATTTTTTTAGTTTGTAATGTGTATAAAAGTATAAATTATAACCAGTTTATATATTTTTATCATCTCTGTTTAGAAAGTCAACATACATGAAATATATATCATTATCATTGCCTGGCTCAAAATCCTCTGGATTTTCCTCTAAATAGCCAATGGGTTAATGGTCATGAATGAAGTGCAAATATACACAACAATTAATTTTTGTAAGCTGTAATCAAACACCAAACATACAATAAAGAAAATCTCAAGAGAAAATTTACCATCAATAAACAGGTGATCTTAGCAATGTTCAACAAGGGAGAGAGTCTTTTCTTGCAAGTGACGCTAAGATGTGTGTATGAATTTCGAGACATGCGTGAAGACAAATCCACTCGTCCCTGCATAAATAAATTTATGTGAGATTTCTAAACACAAAAAAAAATGGTGAACAGACCTAGGAAAGTACCTAACAAATAAAAATTAATATATGTAATAATGACTCATCATACTTAAAGCTCTCCAACAGTTGATTTCCATCCATGTGCTCTTTTTTCTTACACAAGCCAATCTAGCCAAGTCTTCATGGTGGTATTCATCTTGATCTTGCCAGAATTTAGCATGGAATTCAGCAGCTTTTTAATATATAAATATATTACATAAAAAATAAGTAGTGAATAATTTTTCACTTTAAATAATGAATTTTATCTGTCAAACTGCTTAGAATGAGAAATGTTTAAAGTAACAAAATTAAATTTATAAATCAAGATAATAAATGACACTTAAAAATATGAAATTTTTTACCATTCCACTCATGGCTATTATAAACTAGTTCTAGATACATGTGAACAAAATGGGATACAAAAATTGTTGACAGCTCAACCTAGGAAAAGAAAAATGAGTTCTAATTAGTTTGTCAAAAGTAAAAATGAAAAAAATTACTTGTAAATTTTTTTTTGTTAAAGTACTCAATTCCAAAAAATGTTAATTTTGATAAAATAAAAAATAAATTTTCAAAGATTCGTATTTATATTTCAATTAGATGTATCCTTGTATCCACCTTTTTATGATCATTTATTTAACTTGATTTTAAGACAAGTACTGAAAGTGTATCATCATAATATGCAGCAGTTAAAAGATTCGAACTGAAGCATTTTTTAGTCCACACATGTGTAAACAACAAAATGCTTTCACAAATTATATTTTTATTTATTCTTTTTTTCTGCCATGCTGGCAGATGTGGCAGACACACTCACCTAATCGCTCTGTAGACATGCATTAGGCGCCGCCAATAAAGCTAGTGTGGTAGCTGTTGTGCTAGCAGTGGTGCCGCAACAAAATAAAAAATAAGTGGAATGTGTAAGGGGTATTTCAGGAAAGGGTGACTGTTCTCTAGCATTCTAACATGTGAAGAATGGATTCCTTTAATACTAGTTAGATCAAAAATTGGTGATGGTGGTATGACATGGCCTAGTAAGTAGCTGTATCTAGCGATCATAATTATTCAATGTAGTTAGATAGGTAAATAAACGGGTTGTTATGCAGCTCCTAGTAACAACTGACAAAAACAATTACTGTTTTATTTTACAGATATAGATAAGATTCAGAGCAGGGGTACCTTCTTATTCCATAAAGTCATGTCTATAATTACAAAAATTTTTATTTAGAATCGCTAGTTTTGTTTTTCAACCATATCTAAAACATCATCCAGTAATATTAACCAACATTATTAACATACCACTTAACTTGGAATTCATAATATTAGCATGTAACAGGTGATGTTATCTGAGAAGCCATTCTTACCTAATATTTATGGTAAAGAATAATTATTAACCAATAAATAATGTTATAACAAAACATTTTAGACGTGTGTGTGCTCCTCAGTGTGACTGCAAGGCTCTCAGTGTGTCCTTATTTAAATCACTGTATTCATCTGTTTCTATAACCTCTCCATTAGAGAGCTTCACGGAGTCAAAATCACACCCAGTCCCACCCACTCCCGCGTTTTCAAAACCAGTCCCACCGCCTCCCAAAAGAAATTCCCCCCAGCCCCAATTCCGCTCCCGCGGGGGTGCCCCAATCCCACCCGCCCAGCGAAAATTTGTCCCAACCCCACTCCGCTCCCGTCAAAAAATATTCTATTATAACTCATAAAAAATGGTTTAAAATTTGTTTGTAGACATCCTTCGAAAAGAATATGAAAACATTTAAGATAATAAGTAAAATAAACAGTTCTACAGTTTAAGTTCATGTAAAAATAAGAGGCCATTTTTACACTTTCTGAGATTTTTCTTTTCTCCACAACATTATCCAAATGCCCAAAACAGTCGTGGCATAAGGCAAAATCTCATTAACAGGAACATTCCCATACTTTGGCACCAATTTTAGAAACCACAGCTTCGACAAATGAAAAGGGCCTAATGTTCTTAGCGCACATTGAAAGTTAAATGTTGATTTCCTGTTTCAAACCCAAACTGGAACCTGTTAACAATCTATATTCTTGACTTGGAATGAAGCAAGTCATTGATGTAATTTTTGGAACTGGAGGATCTGTTTTTACAAAATTCGAGATGCATCCACAGACCATTCGGGTACCATCATGTGCCTTCCATGTTATAATGGTATCGCATCTTGTGCATACCGCGAATGGCACATCCTCACCATCCAAGCCGCTAAAACAATTGAAACTTTCCCAAATATTGCTCTTACCACCTTTAATTACGTAAAACTGAATACGTCGCTTTGCGTAAACTAACTTTTGAATATTTGCTTTATTATCCATTATTTGAAAATTAAAAATAGAATTAGAGAAGTAAAAAACATTCAGATTTACATTTAAATTTAACGAATGGAAAATCACTAGAATATAATAAACTGTGCATGCGCATTAACGAATTAAAAACACATGAGTCAAAGCCAAGACTATAAATAAGGAATCACTTGTTCATTTTTAGTATAACCACCTTAAAAAAATAAATTAAAATATTTTAGCTTAATTTTTTTAGAGATCACTTTGTTCATTTTTAGTATAACCACCAAAAAATAAATTAAAATATTTTAGCTAATTTTTTTTACAGGCAATTTTTAAAGAAATTTCAATAGCAATCATATCCAAGTCCGGAGAGTCCCACTAAACAAAACCCAAAACCCACGGGTCTCCCAATAAATTTATTTCCAATCCCGCGGACTCCCCAATTCCAATCCCTTGCAGCTCTCTACTCTCCATATGAAAGGATTGTGTGGTTATCACAACACCCGGCCGCCTTTACTTCCCCAACTAAAGTCAGGTACTCATTTAAAGCTGGGTGACTTGTGGGACAACTTTTGCACCAACTTCACCTGGAAAATCCATGGGTCTCACCAAGGATCGAACCCAGGACTCTCAGGTCGACAGTCGAGTATCTACACCACTCGGCCATCCGTCCCATTACTGTATCCTATGTTTACACCTAAATATATTTAAAGTGGCTATCATTATGTGCCTTTTTCATCTAACTCTATGTCCCAAGTCACACAAGCTGAATTCTTAGAATTGTTTACTTTCTGTCACTACAAAATATGCACTAGCAATCGGGAATTATTAAGTAGTAATTAGTTGCCCGGTTTTTTTTTCTGCCTCAGACAAGTATTTGAACAAAAACTTTCCAAATGAAATCCAGAATAAGGATTAATCTTCCAAGAAATTCAAATTACTAAAGTTTTAATTTAAAATACATTAATGTTAATAGTTTAACACTGTTACTCTGTGTTTTCTACTCCAAACATTAATAACTTTTTTTATCATTTTTTTATATTAAACCTAATTCTTTGAAAGTGTAGGAGGCATTTTAAGCGCAAAAAGTATGGTATTTATTTATGACTTCAGTGCCTACATACCAATAAATGAAGCTTACTGAAAATAAAATTTGGTAAGTAAGAAAAATTTGCTAAGAGCGACAAGAAGCATGTAGTTTGAAAAATAAAAAACAACTTTCGACATCATTATAATCTATCAAAAAATGTTTTATTTTCATTATTTATAATTATTCTTTAAATTAGAAAAAGATTTTGGGAACAGATGAAATAAGTCACCAAGAGTACCCTAACTAGCAAATTGAATGAGAAATCACAGCTTAATAAAGGCTGCACATAGGCCTAATATTGCAATAAAAATAAATACATTCTAAACAAAAATAAAGGATTATATTACCTATGTACATCTAGACAAGAATCTATAAATGTTTTAAATCTCTGTAACAAGTCTTCAAACAAGCTTGGATCATCATCACTAGAAAAAAGAAAATCACAATGTTAGCTTTGCCTAAAATATGATTTATAGTTGATAAAATACTACAAAATTTCAATCACAACACCCTACTTTACTATCTTTTTCATCCTTAAGATCATCATCAGATACATTGGCTTCCTGTTTCAGTAGCTGTTCAGTTCCCTGCCAAAATTAAAGTTTTATTACGAAATCATGTATAAACTTAATAACTAAATTAAGAATTCAGTTAAGATGTGCTTCAATAATAAAAAGAATCCTCTGATTCTTAAGATACATAAAATATTGAGAATGAGTCATTATTTCTATATTTTGTTCCTTATTTTTGTCATATAACAGTGGTATATTTTGGTATGTCCTGTCTTTAAAATTATTTATCCAGATTTTTTCAAGGACAGCGCCTTAATACGCTTCTTTAAGATACCCTGCATGCTAGTTTTGCAGATAGCATCATTATGTGAAACATAGCCTAATCATGTCAACTTTCAAGTTTTTCATTCTAGCTAAGATCTATTCCTGAGTACCCACCAGATTGCTAATACTATTCCTTGATAAGTTGTTAATTTTGTGCTAAATGATTTCTAAGTAACTTGGTTTTTGAAAGCCTAATACATATCCTTTCAGTCTCTGAATCCATTGTGTGGAATCCTCACTCATAGAGCAGATTTGGGAGAGTAAAACATCCTCACGAATTCTCAGTTAGGTACTTAAGCTGATGATACAGCTATTTTATATATTGCTTTGAAAAGATTTTTATAAAAACAAATCTAACAAAGTTGTATGTAAAAGTGCATCTGTGAGTCTTCAAAATAATATGTGGACATATTCTGTTCTTGAATTATTGAATTATGTCCACGAAATTTTTGGCAGACATAGCATCTGGCATTTAATTCATATGAACAAGAGCAATTTCAATTTGCTACAATGTTAATGAGCATATTATTTCTAGTTTATGAAAAAATGATTTTTATGATTGCAAACGCTTTTACACTTGAAAATAGTATGTTGTAAAAAAAATAAAGACAACATTAATTTGAATGGTAATATTGTATTAGTTTTGACATTTAATTTTTAAAACTTTCTGCAGAAACTATTTTAAAGTGTTGTTGATTTTGAAAAACATTTTCCAAATCAAGATTTCAACAAGCAGCCATTAACATTAAACAGTATCAGTATGCAGTATTCTAACTTTCAATCAAAGATATAAAGTGCCTATAATTATTATTAATTTATTTAATTTATTAGATATTATAGATATCATAATACAATATAATGAATATAAATGTATTGTCATTGACGCTATTGTTAAAAAAATCCTAAAGTAAAAGGATAGATGAATATACTAACAATAACAGCACCCAAAGATATATCTTAAAATACAATTTGAACAATATGCTTGGAAAAAATGTTGGTGAAACGACTTCAAGATCTTTGCATTGAATTGATATCAAATTAAGTTTTCTAGTGTGCACTTTTTACAATGTTTTTCTTAACTTCACTTCTTGTCTGTGTGTTTGTCCGCGGAATTTCGCAATCCAATTTTAGACCACTTTCCGATAAGCTATAGCTCTGATACTTTCAATATAACTCAGGAACTCGATGACAATGCAATATTCTTACTATTTCATTATGAGTTTCTAAATAAATAAAATTAAATATGTATGGCGAATAGGTCACACCCTTGGCTAAATCAACGGAAATTACTACTGCGTCTAGACACGTGTGACATCAAGTGAGAGGTCAAGAGGTCATGTTTGCTAGGAACAATTGAGCGAACGCAACTTCCAATCATACTGTGTTGGGCTTGCACAGTACACACAATGCAAGTACTTAGCCTTCATTCTCAAATGTTTAACTCTTCGTATTAATTGAAAAAAAAAAATTTAACTAAAAAGTAGAAAATAAAAATCACATTATAAAATATTTTATAAAAAACAATGTTTTTCTTGCGTACTAAAAAGCAGAAAATAATTTCTGAAATAATTTGTAAGATGCAGACAGTAATAGACTTTATAAGAGCTTCTGATTTTTATAAAACGAAAACGTGGGTGCATGAACACAAACATCCAGACCTTTATAACATACAGATGACATACTATAATTTATATAAATGAAAACCTGTTTAAAATAATTTCACTATATTAATATATTGATTCCAATAGACTTTACAAGTATTACATTCTATATCATGAGTTTAGGTTATACAACACTACAATTAATTTTACTTTAATTGCTAACATTTGATGATTCTAATACTGTAATACAAACTTTCACATAATTTTCATAATATAAAACATGCGCCTAACGTTTTCGTTTTTATAAAAATCAGAAGCTCTTATAAAGTCTATTACTATTACCATCTTACAAATTTTTTTTCAGAAATTATTTTCTGCTGTTTAGTACGCAAGAAACGTATTTTATAAAATATTTTTTATAACGCAGGGTCTGCCCAGCCAAAACCATTATATTAGGGTAAAGGAACATGGCATATATAAATTTTTTTCTTTTCAGAATTTTTTTTTCAGGATTAGGGTTAGAGCAATACTCCATGGTTGGTACCCGAAGAAAAAAATAATGGTTCGGTCTGGATCAACCATAGCTACTGCGTTTTTATAAAGTAATTTTTTTTTTCGCTAGGTATTAGCCGGTTCGTCCGGACCAACCTGCATTTTTCGGTACAGCCATACTCATTATTGCATATTTTTTTGTTGGGCTAGGGTTAGGAATATGGTTAGGAATAGGGTTAGGGTCCAGCTATAGATAATCTAAATATAGCGGTCGAGCAGCTGCACTGAGCTATATAAAAACATAAGTCACTGCACTAGCCCTATTCCTAACCCCTAACACTAGCCCCGAAAACAAAAATATGCCCGAAAACAAAAAATATGCATTAATAAGTATGGTTGGTACCCGGAAAATACGGGTTCGGTCGGACCGAACCGTAGCCACTGCGTTTTTTTTTTTTGTGTTTACAGTTGACGAAATCGAAATTAGGTAATTATAGAATGTAAAATAACCCAACAAACCTTAAGATTGTGTTTCTGTAAAAACTGTAAAACTGCGAGGAGAGTTTGTTTATCATATTTAGTACTACTTCTCGTCTGGTTCTGGTTTGATTACAACTGATTCCTCGGTTGACATGCGTTCACAAAAAACGATTGTATATCACTTTGCAACGATATGTATATCAGTACCAGTATTGCCAGATGTTTTTAATGAAAACAGCCCAAACTCATTTTACATTGAAAACACGCCTGATTAGTAAAAGTGAGAAGACAAGTAGAAATTTAAATATAATTTTATATGTTAAACGTCTTTTTGTATTTGCGTAATATGAAAATTTGAAGACACAAAAAACTCGCCCAACCGACAATGAGCTACAACCACTGTGTTCTATTTAAAAATAGTTGAAGGAGTTCAGTGGCTAAAACTTCACGAAGACACTAGAAAACCACCACACAGACTGGATTGATAGAGATACAAAATACACAAATTTTAAGAAGGAAACTTTATGATATATGAATTTATGCAAGGAAAAATTGCTTATTTATATCTACATACTAATGCTACAAAATCCTTATTTATTACATATTTTATTAATAGGTCTTACACATTGGCGGCGGAACGAAATATTTGGGGGGCAAGACAAAAATATGACCAAAGACAAATTTTACCCTTAATTCAATAATAGAATATAGTAATTCTGTAGCAAGTATTTAATCGATATTATTAAAAAATAATATATTAAGAAAAATAAAATGAGCATTGAACACTTCTGTCGTCAACTGATTCATTACTGAAATGAATGTTAGGTATGTTACTATTTAATTTTTTAGCGAAAGTGAGCAAATTCGGCAGTCTGACAGGATTATTAAATCATTGTAAACATTGCAGCCAAAAGTGCCCCGCTTAAAAAAGAAGAAAAGAGGAACAAATAAAGAAAAGTAAAGTTGCCCCCTTGCTGGGTATTGCGCTCTGCTGACTTTGACCTGGCTACGGGCCTGGTGCTAACTACAAATATAACAGTTAGTAGACCTATATCTCTTGTTTTTCAGGGCATACGCATATTATCAGTTTCAAACATTCCTGTATTATTTATTTCTGATATTTTATATTTTAAGTAACACTGGCGGCGGAGTTAGCAGGGGGGCAACAGCCCCCCCTATATCTTTTAAGTGCGGCAGCTGCCCCCCCCCTTGAATTTCCAGTCTGCCCCCCCCCTAAAATTTTAACTTTGTTTAACTTTTGAACTTTATAATTCATTTCAGTTTATATGTATCATTTTCATTTTCATAATTCCTTTGATTTATTTCTAAATTTGATACTTGAAAGAAATTATAATTAATTTCATATTTCTACAGTAATCACATTATTGAGAGTTGTTGTGGCATATTTTAAAAACTAGTTGTAAGTACCCGGCTTGCCCGGGTTTAAAATAAGGTTTTCTGTTTATTTAAGAAGCGTAATTCTTGGACGTTTAATGAAGATTTAAAATAAGACGCATAAAAAATGGTTTATTATCATGCAGTAAAAGGGTACATTTATCTTAAAGCAATGTGATACACAACGTTTTTGCTAGTTCCTCTCTCTCTCCCCTCCATTTCTCTCTCCCTCCCTCTTTCCCTCCCCCTCCCTCTCTCCTCCCTCCATCCCTCCCTCCATCCCTCCCTCCCCCTCTCTCTCCCTCCTCCTCTTTCCCTCCCTCCCTCCCTCCTCCCTCCCTCACTTCTCTCTCTCTCTCTCTCTCTCTCTCTCTCTCTCTCTCTCTCTCTCTCTCTCTCTACTCTCTTAGGCATGACTGTAGCAAAAGATGACAAATTCCTATGGATGAAGGAATGGAATGATAATGTAGTAAGTAATGTGATATTTGTTCCCCGTACATATCAACGCAGTGGCTACGATTCCAGCTAACTGGACTCCGTAGTATTTTTTTCCGGGCTCCAGCTATAGATTACCAAAATAATTAATTTCAATTAAACTACCCATTGAGTTGGAACGAAATCCCGTTTAAGAGCCTTCCCGTATAGCTCTTGTGAAGCCTACGTGTACCAAATTTCACGTCATTTGTTGTCTGGATCTTGAATTTTAAGGGAACAGACAGACAGACAGCAAATGCGTCTTATAAGTATAGGAGAAGGGCTGCCATCACTGAATGACGGCAAATTTAATTTTTAAAGAAAATACAATTATTTATTATCTTTTCATAAATTACTATTTGTTTATTGAGTTTCCAGTTTCCGGTTTCAGTTTCATGTTCATCATCATTTATGATAATTATCAGTAATTTTCTGATCTAATTTTACCATAATTGAAATAAACTGACATTACGAATCAGTTGACTACAGAAGTGTTCAATGTTCAGCTTGCTTTTTAAATATATTATTTTTTAATAATATTGATTTTCAAATACTTGCCACAGAATTGCTATATTCTAATTATTCAATTAAGGGGGTAAAATTTGTCTTTCGGTCATATTTTGTCTTGCCCCCCTTGAATTTTGTCTTGCCCTCCCCCCACTTAAAATATTTCAGTTCCGCCGCCGGTGTTTTATAATTACATCTGCAGATTATGGTGCATCACCACAATAGAGGAAAAAAATTAATTGTTTGTTTTTTGAGCTGTCTATGTTTCTAATTTGTTCTAATATCATTAATAATAACTTGTGTAAAATATTTTTCAAATCAGAGTTGATTTAGAGGTCTCCCCAACACATGCTTTTCCAACACACGTACTTCATTGCTGAACAGAGCAAGTGGGATCATTTCAGCAGTCAGGTACCATAGATGCTTATCCAGGGCGCACGGATTGCTGACTTGGACATGTATTTGTTGACATCGTTGTAATCCAAAAGTCGCTTGTATATCTGTAGATCATTCCATGGTGCATCCACACTCTTTTTGCATGTGAGCCACACACGACATAAACATGTGTTACAAATGTAGCAAATGCACGAATCTTTGGCACTTGGTCACGTGTGGTAGTAGTACCTGGAGGCAATAATTGAATTTGTTCCTCACACAGTACAATCTTGAGGCAATATATCAGCTTTGCCATCCATCGTGCTCTGTGCAGGGCACCTGGTCTTTTAAAGTTAACTTCCTTATTTGTAGCATTCAGTTAAACAAGGACAGCTTAAAGAATTCGTGGTAGTCATCTCGCACAATTCGGTTTGTTTACTGTGCTGGCATGAGCAATTACCGCATCTCTCATTATCGTCAGTCGCTCTTGAGCCTTCAGATCATGATCAGCTAACGTAAACGAACGACCTACATGAGACCAATCATGTGCCACCAATTCCCAATTACTTCGCAGCCTGGTGAACACAGTTATATCCGGGGATTCGATACTTATATTTTCATGTCTGTAAACATATGCGAGAGGAGAACTTCACCAAAGTGATGGCGCCAACCTGAACACAGAACAGCACATTGCAGCTTATTTTGTATGGCAATGCAGGAGCAGTCAGGTGACCAGTGTTTGAGCTTGTTGTGTCGAATGTCATATTAACGATACAATCATTACAATGCCACTCCTGCCATTAGCTTCACGGTTAATTCTGCAATTATTTCACCAACGGGTTTCTTTGTTGCCTTGGCACCCCTAGCAGTTTCAATAGCTTTGCATCAACAACAACAACTGTTATGTGTTCTTCAGTGACACGATGATTTTTTAGAGAAGGTGTCAGTTTGCCATCCCAGTGAAACGTGCAGAGTTTTTGTGGTTCCCAGGAGTCGTGGATCTTTGTAGCTATCTCACTTACAGCTTTGCGACGTTAACGATCTGCAGTGGCATAGGAAGAAGCCACCATTGATACATCACCTCCAGGCTTACTAATAAGGCTTTGTATGAAAGCTGCCTGCTGTGTTGGTGTATTCTTTAATCCTGTCGCTACAGACACAAGACTTTGGTCGGCTTAAACATCTGGAGCAAATACCAAAGTTCCTGTTGGCTTTCTTCGCTTTTGCAATGACATTATATCATCAAAACAGTTAACAACCTCCATATTATCTTCAGATTTAGAAGTAATCATCGGGTTCGTCACTGCTACCCCTCGTTGGGAGGAACTGATATCGTTGAAAGTGCTGCATTTTCTTCTTTTTGCACGTTTCTGAGTTCCAATGCCGCGACATCTCGTGAATGGCGTCGAGCGACTTTTTTTTGCAAGTGTTTTGTCAAATGATCCAAAGCTGGAAGACCTGTCACCTTTCATAGCCTCAAGAATGCCAGGATCTTCTTACATTCTTGGATAAAAGTCTCAACATTTGGTGGCCACAGTTGAAAAATTGTTGCCAACATAGATTTCTCATTTGTTCCAGTTTAGCTGCAGTAATAACCGGATCTGACACTGCTTGAAGTGGTGTCAGTGTCAGCCAGCATGTCCTTAGAAGGTAAAAAAACATATTGTTGTTTTCCATATTATTTCCATGTTCTGATTTATAGTCGTGTATCAGAAATTAAAATTATATAAATAAAGCAGAAATTAAAAAAGATCAACATGCGGTAAGAAAAACTGTTGTTTTTGCTAACAAAATGTGAATTTTAAATTTAATTTCTAGCACTACTGTTTATCAAAATCAATCATGGCTGCCAAACATTTTAAAAACCAAAAGATCGTAAAGACTATAAGGAAGGCCAATTTTTGTATGTAAGTCTGTAAGACTTTGGATGGTTTTATCTAGTTTTTGTCTAATTATGCAACTTTGTTGAAGTCCTCAAACATTGTCAAATATTTTTTATTTTTTTACACAATGCTTTTTTTGATCAATGGAACAAATTTAAATAGCAGACAGATCAAATATTAGACTTTTTTTTTTTTGGTGATGCACCCTACTGCAGATAAGACAAATTTATGACATTCTGAAATTTAGATCAGTACAATTTCTGAGCAAGATATTTAAATTTTTATATCTGTAATAATTTCGAACATATTTTTGAGAATTATGTTTATCATTATAATTTTATGAAAATATAATGTAATTTTTAGAGCATTTTCGAAAAAAAAAAAGCTCTATTGTCCCCGTTTTGTCTGTCTGTCTGTCTGTCCGCCCGTCATCACCCTAGATCTACCAACCATAAGTCCTAGACCATGATGTATGAGACTATTTTGTAGAATTCTTGGCCTGCCAAGAAATGACTTTTTTCCATTTCGCGATTCGACTCTCAGGACCGTAAAAGGGGCCTTATAAAGTACCGTTTTTAATATATGTTGTATAATAATGGACCGCCCTATATCTCAGCAACCATAAGTCCTATAGACCCATGATGTATATATCATTGTGTAGGTCTTGGCCTGCCAAGTGTATGAATAAAAGTCCATTTCGCGATAGGACCTCTGAGGGCCGGGCTTCAGGGCTCCTAAGGGCTTATATATTATATATACACCTTGTACGTTCAATAACCCATTCATTTGGTGCGAAATATTGCAGCACGTAGTTTCACCAAGATTACAAGAAACCTTACCAAATGAAAAGTAAGCTTGTGTTCTGAGTTTAATTGAAAGTATCAGAGCTATGCAACAATTGATGGAGTTTTCGGACGATTAAATGACTACAATTTCGAATGTTTTCAATTATGAGTCCTATTTCAGTAACCACAAACCACTTGTAGTTAGATTTAAGAGAAAATAATTTTGTTCCAAATATAAAGAAACGTCTTTTTAATATTTTTTTTACAGATATATGCATTACACAATTGAATTTATAAACATTTCCAAAATTTACAAATATTTACTGAAAGCTAACAAACGTACTGATACATAACATGAAAATGCGCTAACACGTCCTGTGTCCAGAATGGAACAGGCTTAATAGCTTGTTTTATTTTTTCAGTATTAAAATGATGATTGTGTTTTAAAAAGACTAAAACTCTTATTATAGCTCTTTTCTATGACTCTATCCACTGATCAAATATTTTGTCACGCGTAAGTATCCATTTAAGGTATAGCCTATTATAATTACCAAGTATCGAGATTTAAAAAGTCTCAATAGTCTTTGGATAATATTACAAATCAATCCAAGTATAAATAAAATTATTTAAATGCACCAAAATATTCTTGGCGATGTTCGTGCAATTTTATAAAGGCTCTGCAATTTCTTGTAATATTAATTAAAACCCCAAGGCTGTGTGTGCAGAATAAGCAGATTGTTGAGACTTTTGAGTCATTGTAAACGTAGATATGTTTAGACGGCGGAGAGTCGAGAACGTTCTTTCAGCTGTTGCAGATGAAACTGGACATGTGAGATAACACGCAAAGTAATGTAAATCTCTTGAGAACAGTAGTTTTTTCCAATTTGGAAATTTTCAAGGAGGTTGAAGAGGGTTATTTTATTGTTGAATATATAACTTTTAAAGTTTTAGTGTAATACAGCTTGGAAAGCCGGTGTCGGTGGTGTCGGTAGTTTTTGCCGGTGTCGGTGTCCTCATTTGTACTTTGCCCGGTGTCGGTGTCGGTGTCGGAATTTGTATTTTGTCCGGAGTCGGTGTCGCGGTGTCGGCATTTGTACTTGTCCGGAGTCGGTTCGGTGTCGGCGCAAAATCCCCCCCCCCCAAAAAAATACTAGAACTTTTATTAAATAATCCAGAACAACGTCAGATATTCTTAGCAAATCTTTAATTTAAAGTTTTCTTAAGTTCTTCTTTATTTTTAAATAAATACTTGGTAAATTTGTTTATCAACAAATGTATTATTTTCCAAAGCGAGAGATTCTCTACATTACAACAACTTGTCAACATTAACAGAATTGTGACTGAAAGCAGATAGGAAGGCTACTGGCTATGTTCACTCTGTTATTCACTCAATCATTGTAAATCACGAGAAATTTTAGTTTGTATCCCTCTATCAATATCCATGTTGGAGAAAGATTACACACAAACCTATTCAAGTCTTTTTTTAGAACTTCAAAGAATGATCTGTTTCAAATGTTCATACAATCTAAGTTAACTCACAACTAACACTTCCACAGCTTAATTTCTCTCAGCCAGACTGAAACATTACACTGTTAGTCTACGTCACAATGGCACTACATTAAAGCCCAGTCCGTAGCTGGAGCTGCGGCGCCAGCCCCCCCCCCCCCCCCCCCACCTATTACAATACATAACATTTTCAATACATAGGTCAGGTTTAATTCGGGTGTAAAATAACGATTCCTTCCTCTATTAACTGTTAAGTATGTAGTGTCTTCATACGTCTCTCTCTTTTCTAAAAAATAGGTCTGGAACAACAATCTTTTATCATTGTCTGTAGCCTCCTTTGCCGTGATTTTATTTCAGCATTCTGCATTCTCTGAATGACCACTTATAAACTTCCAAGCATCATAACTCTAGTGTTGTTGGATATGTCTGCATTTTGCAGTGACTTCATTGACAGGCCATCGTTAATAATAATATTGACCAATATATGAGCATAAGCCTACACATACAAATGAGAACTTATTAAAAGTAGCGAATTGGCCGCTCCAGGTTTACTATAAAATAACATCCCACATACTGTGGCATATCTTGAAGTAAACCATACAATTTTGTTACTTCAATGTATTCACTGCAGCTACTCTTGATGTCCATATCTAGTGTTTTTCGTGACCTTTCGGTTCTTTTTTTTTTTCAATGTTACATGTACAACTGATAGAATTTTTTTTTCATCGTAATAGACATGCTGCAGATCAGGGATGTAAATTTATAACTACTGAAGAACCACAATAGGTTCTTAAATTTGATTGAAGGGCTGGACCAGTTTTTTTTATATTCATCTATAAAATTAGGTATATTCATGGTGAAGTCGAAAAATAAAAATGCCGCCAAATTCATTTTGAAAAAGAGCAGCTTAGTAAGATACAAAGGCAATATTTATTTTGTTCAAACAAAATAAAAGCTACTGGTACCATAGAAGTTGTGTGTGTGTGTGTGTGTGTTAGTGCAGTGGTCCCTAACCTTTTTATCGCCGCAGACCGGTCGACATTTGGATAATTTTACCGCGGCCTGAGAGGGGTAGGTGTCGCACTATCCTGATAGAAATACACTACAATAGATGGAAAATTAAATAATTTAATGCTTCTTGGGCGGCCCAGTGCCATTTGACCCACGGATCCTAAATGGGTTGTAGAGCCAATAAGAATACATATACAATTAGACTAGCAACTTTATATATAGTATGAGATATATACAGGGAAAAAATACACAATTATCTTCCCTTGCCCCCCCCGGTGTCGGTGTCAGCGGATTTAGAAAACCGACACCGGTGTCGGTGTCGGGGGATTTAGAAAACCGACACCGGTGTCGGTGTCGGCAAATACGGGCCGACAACCCACCTCTGGGTTGCATGCCTCTCGTTCATGCTTTTATCAAAATCACAAAACATATTTACTTGTGTTGCAAGTCGAGCACAGTTAATTTCTGGATAACCAAGAAGCCATTTGTTTTTATCCAGCCCTATATCAGGCTCGCCTACCGCCGGGGATGCCGGGGATATCCCCGGCACTGAGAACTGTCATCCCCGGCTCTGCTTTAGCTAATATGTCCCTGCAGGGATAAACCATAGACATTTACCCCCGGCTCTGCAGATTTTTTTTCAACCCCGGCACTGGTTTTTTCTTAAATCGAGCACTGTTCTATATTGATCTGTTGTGGTTCATTTGTTGCTGCCACAATTAATTTTTCAATAGCCTACTTGTAATATCCTGTTGTCCTTCATTTTCAGAACCTTTCACGTATTGCTCCACTGTAGCATCAATAGCCTGAAAATATTTCTGGCGAAAATATTCCTAAACGGCTGGAAAGTCGATAATAAATAATTGTATTTACTTTAAAAATTATATATGCCGTCATTAGGTAGATGGCAACACTTTTTAAAATATGCCACAACAACTCTCAATGTGATTACTGTAAATGCATTAATTATAATTTCTTTTCAAATATTAAATTAAGAAATAACCAAAATGAATTATGAAAAAATGATACATATGAACTAAAATGAATTACAAAGTTAAAAAAGTTAAACAAAGTTAAATTTGGGGGGGGGGCAGACTGGAAATTCATAAAGGGCGCCGCCACCCCTTAAAAGTTTTAGGGCGTAGTTGCCTCTGCTCCGCCGCCAGTGGTCTTACATTCATGGGCGTCGCTAGACATTTTTCCAGGAGGGGGGGCACAAATACATGTTTTAAAATTTAACTGTCGATGCCATACAGGTTATTTTTTTAATTTAAATTTAAGTTAAGTATAACATTAATTATTTAAATTGACATAAATAAATGCATGTGAAAATTCAAACATTTTGATAACAAACACAAGAAGGTTTCGATTTTAATTTTTTTGTTAATTTGGCCTTCTATAACTTGATTAGGCCTTCTTTAGGCCTTTTTTTTATCTGGCAACCCTTGTTGGTTTATAATCTTCTGCCACTGAGTGAATTTTTACTAAATTAATTCATACCCCGATAAAAAGTATGATTTTTAGAGCTGACAATGATGGAAACAGAGTTTTTATATTTGAATGGTTATCAGACTATTCACCGTGGCTTGTATGTTAAAAGGTGCCTTTTGGTAAAAATTGCGTGTTTTTTCCGCAAAAAAGTAATTTGAGCAGTTCAGGGGGTATTTATCATCAAACCATGCAAAAATTAAAGATCTCAACGAAGATGCAATTAGCCAGATGCAAAGTAGGCCTACATGGCAATAAAGACTCTTGAAGATGCAAGCAATTTTGTTGCATGATTGGAAGCCGAAGCAGTTTCCTATAGATGAGCAGTTGAATGATTGACTAGAAGACGATTTCAAGTAAATCGTAACTAACTGGGTCCCATCATTTCTAAAATCCCATTTTGCGGCATGCATAATTTATAATTCTCGTGGAAAAGAATCAAATTCTGGTGAATATTTATACCTCTGGTTCTTGGTAATCATTTGTCAATTGTCTTTGTAGTGCTATGTATATCTCAGCAACTACGCAAAACAATATAATCGGAAAATAGTGGGTCTCTCTTGCATGAAGACATTGTTCGTGAAGCAAATAATTCAGTTGCATTTTCTACACTTGCCAACGAGACAACTGACATTTCAGGCATTGAGCAGATGTCACTTGGTGTTAGATTTGTCAAAGAACTAAAATGGGAAAATGGTGGTCACAGAAGAATTCATCTGATATATTCCTTACTAGTAGTTGCCCGTTGCATTCGCAACTAGTTATTTTATCTCAATAAAATGTTTAATATGAGAATAATAATGTCATAAAAACAGAAGCATCAGCTAATTCGATTACAATTACAATACATCAACGAAATTTTATAAAAGCTTAGCGTTGATATAATCCAGGAAAAACGGGGTCTATTGCAAGTTTAAAAAAAGTAGGAGTTTTGTTTCAAAGATTGCTTGAAGTTTAAAAACTACACGCAAAAACCGGCAGCAAGACTTCTGGTCTTAATGCCAGGCCGAGTAACAATCGGTTCATTTACTATATGCTTAGCACGTAATATTTACAACTGGCTGATTACTTGTCGAGCTTTTTTTTTTTTTTACAAATTTTAAAATAAAAATTGAAAAAAAATGCTCTATTGTCCCCAGTTTGTCTGTCTGTCTGTCTGTCCGTCATCATCCTAGATCGCAACAACCATAAGTCCTAGACCCATGATGTGTATATCACTTTGTAGGTCTTGGCCTGCCATGTGTGCATCAAAAGTCCATTTCGCGATCTGACCTCTGAGGGCCGTAAAAGAGGGCTTATTAAGTACCGTTTTTTTTACTATATAAGCCATATAAGCTATAAGCTACAAAGGAGCGTCCTAGATGTCAGCAACCATAAGTCCTAGACCCATGATGTATATATCATTGTGTAGGTCTTGGCCTGCCATGTGTACATCAAAAGTCCATTTCGCGATCTGACCTCTGAGGGGAGAATACTAGGGCTTCGTGGGGTACCGTTTTTTTACTATATGTTTATATTAACAAAGGGGCGTACAAAGGGGCGTAACTCATTATTTATTTTTGTAACAGTTATTAAACATGACTTAATTCCCTCTCTATTTATCAAAACCCATACCATGAAAATGCTCTAAAACGTCCTGTGTCCGAAACGGTACAGGCTTAAATTGCTTGTTTTAAAGGAAATATGTTTTACAGTAAGTGTACATACATTATATGAAATGTAAAATAAACTTTGTTGTATGTATTTGTAGTTTAACTATTAACCTAATTGTTCTTATAATTACCGCCCAATAGACCGGAATTTTCGGTAGTCCGGAACCGAACCGGTCCCGAACGTGCCGGATTATCGGACTTCTTCTGTATTTAAAAAAATTGCTCGTTATTCACTTCCACTTGACTTATTTTAAGCCTATTAAATCTCACTAGTCGACCCCGCGTCGTATCATACGCCGCAAAGAAAGGGGGGAAAGATACTGACACAATCTTTGATACTGACGGTGTTATCTGATGTAACATTTTTTTTCATTCAAGTCATGGCAGTCTCTGCTTTTTTTTTTTTAGTCTTGCACAACACAGCATAAGATTATTTTCGCCTAACTTTCATCCTACAGAACCTACACTATTCAGTACATATAAATATTAGTTATTATTTTTTGTACATTTTTTGAAACAGTTAATATTTGTTTGTAAAGCGCCATACACGCCATACACATTTATAATTTACTTAATAGTGATTTTCCCTAAAACAGCAGTATAACCTTCATCCTACAGTAACTACACTATTGAGTACACATAATTTGTTTTTTTACAATTATCATTGACAGTATAATGTTAATTTATGTACAGCATTCCCTCTCATTTCCGCGGTTAAATGGATAGATAATTTACTCGACGGGGGATAAATGAAATAGTTTCGTATTTGTGGGATCACATAAAAACAAGACCAAAGAATACTATTTTAAAATTTACTGGAGCCGTCTAGAAGACATGAAATAGTATTATTAATCATTATACAACCACCATCGTGCTCGTATTGCTTAGGCATATTTTACCAAATAAAAGGACAAAACGTCATATAAGAAATTAAAATAATCTAGTTTTATAAAAGAAATAAAAAAAACAAAAAACAACGCGTTTGCTGTGAAGGTTTTGGAAATTTGGCCAAATTCATAACTAGTCTTTCAGCCGATAAACAATGCGAGCTGTCGAACGTGGTTGACTGAGTCTTGCTTGCTGTGGCGTATTTCCGGCGTCTTCTCGAAGAGGAGAAATATATATATATATTATATATATATATATATATATATATATATATATATATTGTAACTTAAAATAAATCAAAGCCCTATTTAATTAAAAAATGAAATATGATAATAGCTGAGAACTTAATTTGTATAGAAATTTACAGAATTTCTTTTTTTTAAAAAATATTATATTGACTTTAAAAGAACTTTATTTACGAACGCGCTCGCTAGTGACCTAATCTTATAATTTGTTTACGTTTGACCATGTTAAAATGCTATCTGTTGTTATAAAAACTAAACTAATTTAAATGGTATTATATTATTATTATTTTTTAACATTAGGAACTTTTTATATTTCATAATAAAAACCACAGAAACTTTTTAAAACTGTAGATTTAAATATATATATATATATATATATATATATATATATATATATATATATATATATATATATATCGAATCGAGACACGGGCATGACGTCATTTTGAATTTTGTTTTCGTTGGTCACGTGATTACTTTATCAAATACTATTGTTTTTTTTTATTTCTGGAGGTCGTTTATTTATAGAACGGATTCCTCCCACACCGCTAGAACTGTGACACAAAAATTGCAGTCAGTGCATTTAGTTTTACTGGCAGTACAAACATACAATGAAGAATTGTTGACTACATTGGCTGTTGATCGACAGACTTGTGATGATAGGTATAAGGACATTTTAGAGTTACAAAAGGTGTTGCAGGTGACATTGGTGTCGACATTCAACCTCCACGTCAAGCTGGAAGACAAATGAACATGGAAAATCCAAAAGTTTACTTGCCTGAGGATTATTTAGAATAACTGTTTTTATACTCCTACTTTCATTCTATAATATCATCCCTGAAAATTCGTTTTTGAGTAGAAAATAAACCAGCATTTTCCCTTTAAGTTTTGAAACCATTTTTGATGACAAAACTAGAAACTCGCATTTTAAGGATCAAGCCAGGCTATCGCTGATTATTACGCATTTGACAATTCAACCGAGGAGAGGAATAACTGGTATGATGTATGGAGATGTAAAAAGTAATAAAGGGGGGAAAACAGAAACAATGACTCTATTTTTTCCCCATGATTAAGAAGACTTTTTACAGCATTGGCTCTTCCAGTGTGTGAAGTCCATGTAAGGATGAGATGAAATCTCTAGATCCTTTAAACCACTAATGGGACGGTTTTTATGGTGCCCTTCTTTCACCCCCCCACCATAACCGATAGTGCAATGGTCATGGATGCACCACGTGAGATATAAGGGGGACTTAAGCCATGACCTGAAATATCCATTGGTCTTCACCGGACATCGAACTAGGGACCTCAGGTCGACAGTCGAGTGCTTTATCACACGACCATCCGTCCCCTGGCTCTTTTGGTAACAACATGCACAATCGAGAGATCATTTAGCACTCTAAGACGAGTAAAAACGTGGCTACGCTTAACAAATGGTGATGATCGTTTATCTGGTCTTGTATGATGAGTATCAAAAATGTAAAGAAATGTTATCAATCGATTTGGACTAATACCTAGAAGTTTACAATTTTTGTTCCAGAATAAATAGTTTAAAATTACAATATTGTTGAATCAAAGTGTGTAATTTATGTAATTTTATACTTTATTTTATTAGTATGGTGTCTGCTTGACACTGAAACCACTATTTTTAAAATTACAATAATGTATTCAGTTATACTTGCAGATATAATTCTTTTTTTATTTTGATATAGGCCTATGTACATTGTCTTCAATGTAATAACTTTCAGGAAATTTAGTTCAGTTTTATTGTGACAACTTTGCCCCCCTGAATACGCCCATGCTTATATCTAAACATTAAAGTAAGATATTTGTATTTGCCCTATCTAGTTTCTTTTAAAGACATCTGTATTGCCCCCTCGCTAAATAAAAATACTAATTTTTATCGAATCGATCAGTCTAGTGCAGGGGTGGGCAAACTATTGTATTCTGTAATACGTATATGGCCCGCCAGAGTATTTTATTCTTACCTGAACGCATGTACATGTTGCGATTCTATATCGATGTTTTTTTCCTTTTGTTTAGAGTTTTTTGCTATATTTTTTTTAAATTTTATTTCAACTGTTTGATTCGAATATAGAATTATTAAATCCGTTTTATAGCTCCAGATAATTATTTAGGATCACTAACTGTAACGACCACAGTCAGTAATATTTTATAACACGCTTTGGAAGGGCCGGAAATGCGCTATAGGTACTGTGAGATTACATTGTCTGTCACGTTTAGAGAGAGTTAGTATTTTTAGGTGATACATACCTGTCAAAAATTAGACGACCTGGTTAGGGCTGAATTAAAAGCAATGCTAAGCGCCATTGTGTTTTCAAGAGACAAATGTTGTTATAAGCTAATTATCAACTGTCTTGTTTCGTATACATGGCGCCAAACGTCCACATGGGCTTGATAAATGTTGAAGGAAGATTCAGTGTCCCAAAGTTTCAGGTTGAGCATTGTGACATAAGAATATAGGTTGACATTGTATTTTCAAGAATATGGATCGTTGGGTCAGGGATGCTAATTAATTAGTCTGTCACCAAACTGAAAAATTCAGGGTTACTTCTGTTTTGACTGAAATAACAGAATATCATCAATTAGGAACTGACCAATCAGAGACAAGGACATAGGTGAGAAGACACAGTAATTCGGAAGCTGGCAGATCATCACAAGAACTCGCAATGCATAGCTAATAGAATACAAGTAGTTATGACAGTAGCACTTAATTGTTAACATCCCTATTCGAAACTGTGATTCTGCTCAACCAGAAGAGGGTTTACAATTTGAAAGGCTGTAAAAATTGTAATTTAAAAGCCAATAGACTTTGATTTAACCATGATTGCTGCCAAAAACGTAGGTCAGGTGAAGTTGATGAATGATAAAATTAAAGAGGAATATCCTGACAATACACTTTTACCTCCTTCCACTGTGTCATCCATCAGGAACTCTCTGTCAAGCATGTTATTGACCTAGTTGTCATCAGAGCAAGGGTACTCAATCACAGGCAGATCCAGGCAATGCTTAGAGATTTGGAAACTGAACATATTCTGATATTATCTATCACAGCAGTGTCCGCTGGCTGAGTCTGGGCAAGATATTGAGACGAGTGGGATCTCAAGGAAGAAATAGTTATGTTCCTGGAGATGAAGGGTTTGTTTGTGACTCTGTTACTAATATTGTTAACGAAGAGTGGAAGTCAGACTTCATGTTTGCCATTGACAGTATAGAAAAAGTAAGTTGGAAGAACTGAATGTCAAACTTCAGGGCAAGAGTTTGTTTGCACATGAAATGTATGTGCATGTTAAATCATTTCAGACAAAACTTCACTCTGTTCACCAGGCAAGCAGGTGAAAACTGGTTTTGTTTTCATTTCCCTTGCTGAAACAGAAATCATTTCCGCTGAAATGGTTGACAAGCAATAGTCAGCTGGGTGCCTGGGTTGTGGAATTTGAAAGGAGGTTCAAAGACTTCCGAGAACCTTGAACCACTCTTCAATATCCTCAGTTTGCCGCCTCTAGTGCAGAAGCTGATTCAGCACCAGAGGATAAAACAGTTAGAGCTGCTTAACCTACAAGCAAATTAAGGACCTGAAGGAGAAGTTCCAAGTCAGTTCTTCTTCTGGAGTTTTATGGATGTTTGCCAGCAGCAGCATTTCCACACCTAAAAAACTTCGCTGTGAAGCTTTTGTCACTATTTGGGTCCACATACATTTGTGAGCAAACATTTTCTTGTATAAAAACAAACAAATTCAAGAACAGATCGATGTTGACCGACTGCAATTTAAATGCAGTCATAAATCACAACCAGTAAACTGGTTCCACAGTTCAAGAACACATCCGAAATTATGAACAGTCTCATTAATTAAACTTGTACTCTGTGGTAAGCTTGTATGTAAATTCAAGTTATATCGTCTTCATAAATGTTATAACAGGTAACAAAAAACGTTTGTTGAAATAAATATGAATAGTAAAGTCTTATTACTAAATTAGCCCTGATTTGTTTTAGTTTGTATTTTAAATTGTATTGTGCTTGTTTAATATAGTGTGAATGTGAAATAAAACGACAAACACGTGATTATTATCCATAATTCATATTTTCATACGTTGTAAATTGTTATTAAAGTAGACAAAATATACACATGCGGCCCGCCTATAACAATCAAGTTTTTAAAGTGGCCCCTCTAAAGAAAAAGTGTTTGATTTTTGGTTTTTATGAAATATTTTTTGTAGAATAAAGTTGATTTAGTAAACAAAAATTAATAATTAATAACTTATTAATACTAAATAATCACGTAGTCAAATAATGACATGATTTTCTTCTTATACCAAGCACCGTATTTATATTGTTGGAGATCCTGTGCTGTGACTAGTGTAAATAAGAAAAAAATAGACCTATGATACATTAGGGTGATTAAAAATTTTTTTTTTTGAATTTAATATTGCAGCGTTGTTATTTTTTTTCCTTTTTATATTCCTATACTGTATACTAAATTTTATTGAAATTGAATTACATTTAGAGGTCGCTCATCGAGACTGAAGTTTATAGTATCTACTTTAATGACATGGATTCTTATAATATAAACATTAAATGAACATTATCTTAAAATCAACATTAAACATCAATTACAGCGAATTAGACATGTTGAAATGTTAAATAACATAAAATATAATGATACGCAAAAGTTAATAAGCTTGTTTATTCATGTATACATTGTATTATAAACATAAACAAGTACACGTTACTAATGGTCGTCAGTTCAACGCTTCTTATGTAACCTCAGTGTACTTTTCTTCAAATTTAGCACTCTCTGTATGTGCTCTTCTACAACTTGCAGCAATCTCTGCATTTTAGATTCCGTTTTAGTGATTGACTTATTAAATGATGACATCAGTGCGACTGACCGCTCGGCTGTATCATTGATGACCTTAAAGGAATCAACAATAGATTTATGACGGGATACTGGATCAACTTCATCGAAGCTACTCATTGTCAATTTTAAATGCGACAGATAGTGATGAGGGTACTCACAAAATGATGCAGTTCTTTTGTCCCCAAGTTAGTGCAATCCTTCACTTTAAACACTCGATCCGTCCAATTATCACCAGTCTTCAGCATAGCCTGTGCATTACCGCAGTTTTCATCTGCAGAAACTTTTTTCAGAAAACATCGCAAGAAAAAACCACCTCTGAAATACTATAGATGGTTTTCAATTTTTTTTCGCAGCATTCGACATCATTTTGTATATGACAGAATTTCGCGAGATCTGTTTGAATAACAAAAAAGATCGTTAAACGAAGCATCACGACTCACAGGACATGAGATCCAAGCTTTGACGTAAATGTGAGTGGCAAACAAGCAGAATTCTTGAAAACTCTTTACCCCCTGAAGGTGTGAGCCAGAACTGATTTCTAAACAAGTAGATCTTTGAGGCCGTATATCACTTTCCTCCATCCAGCGAGCCTTTTGGTAATTGCCTAGCGCATGAAAGCGGTATGGTTGCTTGCTTACACTGACGCCAAATATCAACAATCAGGTTTTGATCATCCCTCTGTAAACTTCAAGTGGTATGTAACTTGAGGCACTTGACAGACTGTCTGCAGGAATGACACAACACTGCGTTTGTGTTCCACCATAAACGGATAATCTAGTCTCGAATCCTAGCGGAGAAAACAGCTGCTGATCAACCTCATTTGATTGGTTTTGGGAAGCCACAGAGAAAAACAACTCCAATGATCAGTTCATGCACATGATGTCGGCAGGCAAAATGTAACAGCTCCTATTGCAAAAATCTATATGTCTCCTAAGTAACACCAGTGTTGACGGATGTTGTGTCAAAACACATACTAATAATCTCATCTGGATATCTCCTATAGTCTTAAAAGCTGTATTGTTGCATTGGCTTGTGCCTTCCCAGATCCGTTTGGTATTTTATCTTAATCTAAAATCCTCTCAACTTCTTTCCCAGTTACAACTACAGCTAATCTGTCTACGTGTGACTGCAGCTCTGGATAATCTGTAGTTTCCTCCATTATCTTTCCATCCCAGTGAATTCATTTGATTGGTTTTGGGAATAAGGTCATTAACCAGTAACACACAAAGTTAAACAATGCATATTTTTTTTTATAATTTTATTTTATAAACTCTTGAAAACTTTATATATAGGTACATAATATAAATTACAAATATGTATGTATTATAAATTAAAAAAAAATACTTAATAAAATAATTAATTGGTAGATACATACTAATTCAATGAAAAAATGAGTCAAGTGTAGTCTGTCTTTTGTTTTTGTGACACTTGGCTTCTACAAAATCAGCACAGATGTTCAGTGCAGATGTAGGGCTTCCTTCATTTCCTTCCTGCATAAAATAACGTTGTAACACGGCCATACATTTTTTTGCCTCCTGGTTAGTCACTGGCACATGTGACTCTTCATCGTCGTCGTCATCTTCGTCTAATTTTTCACGTTTAGATTTAATACCTTCTACAATTGAATCCTCACAGTCTTCATTATCATAGTAGCATGGTAAATTGTTATCTATAGTTACAAATTCTTCAGAGTTAATAATAGGAACTGGTAACATATCCTCATTTTCTTCATTGCTTAAAATTTCGGAAATATCCAAGGGTTTAAAGCCGCAATTAGTAAAACAGTTCTGTATTGTGGTGGCTTTTATAGCTCGCCAACTGTCAGCGACAAACTGTATTGCTTGCAAAACAGAAATTTTGGAACTAATCTCTCTGGCTGTTGTGGAACTTGTTAATAAGTTTTCATCAATGGATTCTTATATGTAATTAACCAATTTTCCACGATAGAAAGTCTTAAAATTTTTGATTACCCCATGTCCATTGGTTGCACTAATGATGTGGTGTTAGGAGGGAGAAATTCCAGCTGTATATTTTGTAGATTGTCTAAATGAGGGTGTGCCGCACAATTGTCAACCATCAGCAAAATTTTTCGTTGTTTAAGTTGTAAATTTTGGTCCCAACTGGTCAGCCGATTTCGAAAAATATCAGAAGTCATCCACGCATTTTTGTTTGCGTGGTACTCCACTGGTAATCCCTCCACTCTTAACCCCTTAAAGCATCGAGGTCTAGCACTTTTTCCTATTAACAGTAGCTTTCGTTTGTCAGTACCTGCCATATTTGCACAGCATAACACAGTAATACGGTCCGCCTTTTTATACCCAGACAGTGCAATGTGTTTATAGCATAAGGAACCGTCTGGCGTAGCACGATAATAGAGGCAGGTTTCATCAGCATTGTAAATGTCATCAGCACAAAAATTATCTAAAAAGGTAGGACTTTTTGTAATTTTCCACTGTTCCGAACTTTCGTTGTCGGCACTGGCCTTTTCACCGTGCGCTTTTTTAAATTTAATATTGTACCTTGCTTTCCATCGCGATAACCAACCATCAGTTGCGGCCCAGTTTTTTAGCGAACTCCTCTGACTTCGCCTTCAATATTGGACCGTTGATATTTACGCCTCTGCCACTAACAATAGAAAACCATTGATCTAGTGCTTTTTCAACGTCTGGATCCTTCCCCTCACGTTTTCTTTTGGATGTCCATGCCTGTCCTTCTTGTAATACGAATTCCTCACGCAATTGACTTTCTTGTCTTAAAACACGCGATATGGTAGATTTTGGTACACCAATTATCTCAGCGAGCCGACGATAACTTGTATTAAGTGGCTGGCTTTTTATTTTATCAAGCAATTTTACTGGTAAGCGACAAATCGTTTCTTGACATTTTGGCAAGGGTAAAATTTTTGAAAAATACAATTGACAAAAAATAATTTCACGCACTGTTCACGCGCGAAGTGTATTGGTGAGAGAATAAACACGCAATAATGACAATAACTTCACGTGCGAGGTGTGTGTATGGTGAGTGAATGAACGCGCAAGAATTGAGACAGTTGTCACAGCGAGGTGTATCGGTAACTGAAAGGAAAAGACTGAAGCAAATGTAGATGTGAGGCAGCTGCCGCTTTTTTAAAACACGGACGTCAGGACCAGAAAAAAGCCGCCTTTCTGGTTTTCCCGGGATTTGAAAAAGGGGGTGGGATGGCGGTGGTGTTTGTTTTGTTGCTGCACCTGCTCGGTTAAACTGGAACTCAGTTAAAACATACTCGGTTAATCGGGACTCTACTGTACTAAAATCTTAAATTGACTGTCCCAATTAAGCGGAATGCTATCCCAATTAAACATAAAAATTTACTATTAGCTTATTGGTTTGGTTTCTGTTCTTTGAGATTTGTCATAAATAAGCGGTTGTCCCAATTAAGCGAAGTCCCAATTAAGCGGAATCCACTGTATTGACACTGTTAATAATTGATTGTAGATAAAGGCATGATAAGTAAAATTTCTTTTTTGGTATATATTGATTAATAATTATTCACCTAATTGATTTTGTTGATTTTGTTTAAGGTGATATTTGATATTTAACACATGATGACATAATTGATTATATTATTTAGTGAAGTGATAGTGAATCACGTATTATTTGATATTTGACACATGATAACATGATTGATTATTTTTGTTATTTTTATGAAGTGATATTGAAGCGCTTAGTTGTTGCTTGTGATAAATTAAGTATGATATGTGTATTTAAGAGTTGATAATTTTTTTTAAAGAAATGTTGCACATTTTTGGAGGGTAGGGAGGTGTAAAGGTATTGTTTTTAATATTGTTTGATGCATGTGTTTAATCAGTTTTTAATTAACTGAAGATGCTAGTTTTTTTATGTTGTTATGTGACGAAACAAGAACGTCACTTGTCACTTGGAAATTTACTTGGATACTTGTTTTTGTTCTAGAACTTAGTTACTTACTTGAGCTTGAGCGAGGAGGTTGTGTTTAGTTTCCTCTATGAGAATCAGTTTTAATAGTCAAGTATGATTTAGCATGTTTTCTACTTTAACGTCTTCGTGCAATAAATGTGTTATTGAATCAGCTGTACGGCCTTGAGACTTTCATTTGTGAGATGTTTGTGAATACTTGTGATGAACATATGAAACAACACCACGCTACCGTACGCCTCCATTTTTACAACATCTAAGCCTAGGGTTGCCATATTTTTTCACGGACAAACCGGGACAGTTCTGTCTTTTTTACTTTAGATTTAGGGATGTCGGTTCGGGGGGGGGGGGGTTATAAAAACAGTAATGTAAAAACACTTAAAATATAAAATGGATAATCTTTGTTATTTTATTCATAATGGTACACAAACATGATATTTTTTACAAAATAAAACAGTTTTCTACTTGTTTTACCACTCGTATTTTTCACTTCTGTAAATTTGTATTACTGTGTTACTTACCAAAATGTTACTGATCATTAAGGTGCATCACCAAAAAAAAAAGTCTAATATTGGATCTGTCTGCTATTTAAATTTGTTCCATTGATCAAAAAAAGCATTGTGTAAAAAAATAAAAAAAATATTTGACAATGTTTAGAGGTCCCCCGGACTTCAACAAAGTTTGCATAATTAGCGAAAAATAGATAAAACTATCCTTACTTGTAAAGTCTTACATACTTACTTACAAAAAGTGAAGCGCTATATAATTTTTTTATAGTCTTTGTTTTATAATGTTTGGCAGCCATGATTGATTTTGATAAACATTTGTGCTAGAAATTAAATTTAAAATTCACATTTTATTAGCAAAAACAACCCTTACAGCATATTAATGATCAAGGTAAGCATTTTAATTTCTTTACTATTATAATTTTAATTTCTGATACACACGACCTGTAAAATTAGAACATGGAAATAATATGGAAAACAACTATATGTTTTTTTACACCTTCTAAGGAAATGCTGGCTTACCCTGACACCTTTTCAACTGTGCCATATCCAGTTATTACTGCGTAAACTGGAATAAATGAAATCTATGTTGGCATCTTTTTAACTGTGGTCACCAAATGTTGAGACTATTATCAAGAATGTAGAAGATCTAGCATTCTTGAGGCCTATGAAAGGAGACAGGTCTTCCAGCTTTGGATCATTTGACAAAAAACTTGCAAAAAAAGTCGCTCGACGCCATTCACGAGATGCCGCAGCATTGGAACATAGAAACGCGCAAGAGAAGAAAATGCAGCACTATCAACGATATCATTTCCTCCCAACGAAGGTAGCAGTGACGAACCCGATGATTCTACTTCTAAATCTTAAGATAATATAGAGGTTGTTGATAACTGTTTTGATGATATAATGTCATTGCAAAAGCGAAGAAAGCCAACAGGAACTTTGGTATTTGTACCTCCAGATGTTTTAAGACGAGACAAGTCTTGTGTCTCTAGCGACAAGATTAAAGATTACACCAACACAGCAGGCAGCTTTCACACAGGGCCTTATTAGCGAGTCTAGGGGTGATGTATCAATGGTGGCTTCTTCCTATGCCACTGCAGATCGTTAACGTCGCAAAGTTGCAAGTGAAATAGCTACAAAGATCCATGACTCTTGGGAACCACACAAACTCTGCACGTTCCACTGGGATGGCAAACTGACACCTTCTCTAAAAAATCAACGTGTCACTAAAGAACACATAATAGTTGTTGCTGTTGATGCAAAGTAATTGAAACTGCTAGGAGTACCAAGGCAACAAAAAACTCGTTGGTCAAATAATTGCAGAATGAACCATGAAGCTAATGGCAGAAGTAATTGTAATGATTGTATTGTTAATATGACATTCTACTCAACAAGCTCAAACACTAATCATCAGACTGCTGCCTGCATTGCCATACAAAATAAGATGAAACGTGCTGTTCTATGGTCAGGTTGTCGCCATCACATTGGTGAATTTATCCTCTCGCAAGTGTTTGCAGACATGAAAATATAAGTTTCCAAATCCCCGGATATAACTTTGTTCACCAGGCTGCGAAATAATTGGGAATTGGTGGCACATGATTGGTCTCATGTACTTCGTTTGTTTACGTTAGCTGATCATGATCTGAAGGCTCAAAAGCGACTGACGATAATGAGAGATACGGTCATTGCTCATGCCAACTCTAGTAAACAAACCGAATTCTTGCGAGTCGACTACCACGATTTACTTAAGCTGTCCCTGTTTTCTTTAATGCTACAAATAAGGAGGTTAACTTTAACAGACCAGATGTCCTGCACAGAGCACGATGGATGGCAAAGCTGATATATTACCTCAAGATTTCACTGTGTGAGGAACAAATTCAATTATTGCCTCCAGGTATTATTACCACACATGACCAAGTGCCAAAGATTCGTGCATTTGCTACATTTGTAACACATGTTTATGTCGTGTGGTGGCTCACTTGCAAAAAGAATGTGGATGCACCATGAAATGATCTACAGCTCTACAAGCGACTTTTGGATTACAACGATGTCAACAATGACATATCCAAGTAAGCAATCCGTGCCCTGAATAGGCATTTATGGTACCTCACTGCTGAAATGATCACACTTGCTCTGTTCAGCAATGAAGTACCTGTGTTGGACAGCTCAAAAAGAAACAATTAATTTTTTTCTCTATTGTGGTGATTAGGGAGCGACCGATATGCCTTTTTACCGATAGTCCGATTCCGATATTTTTCCCCAGCATTTTTACCGATACCGATATTTTTTTTAATCAACAACAAAGCCAAACACGTGTTTTTCTCGTGCTACAGCTAATGACGTTTATCAACTCATGCTCACCCCTTCCCTGTCATATTTCGTAACACTTCGCCTACACGTAAGTCTTGTTTCCCACCCCCCCCCCTAACTTCCCATCCAAAAAAAAATACACACAGTTGTTCACTGTTCACTAATTGTATCATTCAAGGTCATACATTAGAATTAAAAAATACCAATGCTATTGTTTCAACGTCATATCGCTGATGCAATTTTTGTGGACGTGACAATTTCTGTGTACGGTTTTTTTTTCCTTTTTTTTAAAAAAAATCTTGTCTGATATGGTTATAGAATTGGGTTATTTACGATTTTTTTTCTGCAACTCTGTTGTGAAAAAAAAATGTATCGGCAGCCAAATAACGGCCGGTCCGATAGTTAACCCATAGTGCCAATATCGGTTCGACTATCGGTCGCTCCCTACAAAAATCGGTTAATCCGATATTAACCGATAGTGTCAATATCGGTCCGATACCGATCCGATTATCGGTCTCTCCCTAGTGGTGATGTACCCTACTGATCATAAAAGACCAGATTAATCATTCTCTGATCTAATAATTTTGCTCAATTATTTCCAAGAAACTGTGCCCTGAATCTAAACCGGGATAATTTCAACAACCGGGCGGGACACCGGGACAACCCAGTATATCCGGGATCTACCTAAGCCAAACCTTACACCCTTACAGTATGTAACTCAAGGTCATGGTCAAGCCTAGCCCCAACTTACTTTGTCGTCAGTAATGTCATCATGCATTGAGAGCGTGATCAACCCCCCTCCCCCTCCGACCTTTATAAAGTTAAGATAGAATAAGTTAACGGCAGTCGAGAGAGGATATGTAGCAGGTGATAGAGTCGAGAGAGAATATGTAGCAGGTGATAGAGTCGGCAGAAAATATGCAATAGTGTAGTTATTAGATGAGAGAATAGTGCTGACAGTAGACATAGATAAATATATGTAGCCAGAAGAAAAGTGTACTAAGTTGCATTCTAGTGTAAAATATTAATTTTTGCTAAAGTTATATATATATGCATTAAACTAAGTGTTGTAGTGTATACTCCTGAGTTATGTTGCTTTCATATTAGTACAGTTATTAGTTAGAGTTAAAGATTTGGTGACTAGATATAAATCACCTGGCGAGCCTGCCCTCCATAAATATCAGCATATTTTATAGAGCCACATTTGGCGAGCCTGCCCGCAACAGATATTCCTATTAGAATTTTATATGCAATAACAATTCTGACAGCCACATGTATAAATTCTAATTTCAAGCACTTAAGTATTGGAGATAGGGTTTGTTTATTAATGTCATAAATGCTTAAGGCAAAATTTTTCCTACAATAAATATTGCTATAAAGTAATTAGCTTCCTAATTGTTCCTAATCATGTATTGTCCTGTAAAATCTAAACATAAGCTAAATGTTTGCCTTCTCACTAAGTTAGAACAGTTCTTAAATTGAGTTACATGATTTGAAAACTCACACGACCAGCCCACAGAAAGCGAAACTAATTAAAATCTCCCCATAAGAATTGGGCGAATGGTCGAGCGTTGCAAAGTTCTCGGCGATCAACCCTATTAGGGTGACATGTTTTTTTTATCAGTGCAACCCAATGCAATTGTCCATGTCCTAGTGAAATATGGTTGAAAGTACCCCAAGTACCTAGCATTAATCTGGTACCTGAATTGAAATTGGTAAGGTACGACAGATGGGCTTTATGCTAGCCGCATAACCTCCTAATTTGCTGTGTTTAAAGTAATATCTAAACTCCACACTTTATATGCCCCGGTTGCTCCCTTTAGGGCTGAGGGAAACGGTTCAAGTCTTCATGTAGTTAGCTACCAAAAGGTTTGGAAATTTCAAAATGCTTTATGTAACAATGTAACATGATTTCACATTCGGTTGTTGCTGTTTTCATCGTTTTATCTTAAAATCGAAAAGTCTATATTCGTACTCAGAATAATGGATTATATGAACGCACAAAAACCTAATTACTAAAGGTTTTCTTTTTACCTAATCTAATGAAACAGATTTTTGTTTATATCAGAAGACGTTTTCAATCACTCATGAAATAAGTTCTCTACACATACCAGATTTGTAAAGTATCTTATAACTTATTTTTCCTTTGATTATGCAGTATTATTCCCGCATGTAAATGAATTATTGTTCCAGTCAGTCCAGTACTAGAATCTGTACAACAAGCATTATGGTAACATACAACATGATCTATTTACGACATAAAATGTTTGGCAACTCTGTTTAATTTGATGCACATTATTTCAACTAATTGGATCGAATAGCTTCATATTTAAACAGGCCAAGTAGAGAGACCTCATCAAAGAGAATGGACCATCCGGGCAGAACATGCCTGCCACGTCATCGTCATTAACATAAAAAACTGCCACACCACCGAGGTGGTGTTTGATCACCAGGGAAACCTGAGAAACAAAATAATATGTTTGATAATAAAAAAAATACCATCCGCTAACTAAAGATTAATGAATAAACGTATAATTGGCGAATAGTATTTTGTTAAACACTCTGAAATATAAAGATTGACGTTTATGTATAAATAAAAGAATTTACCTTTTCTTCTATGCTTTCATTGTTCTCAAAGTCAAGCCGAAATTCAGTAGTGACAACGTAGGGCTTCTGGCGATTGACGGCATAAATGTACGTTACATTCTCACTGTAAAGAATTCTACACACCTGGAAATAAAACTGATCATATACATAAAATAAACAAAAAAAAAAAGTGAATAAGATACAAGGCAATCATTAAAGATGTGGGTGTGGGTCAAACAACTCGAGGAGTTTCTCTTTCGTGGTATAATGAGTTTTCCATGTTGCTCGTGGTTTCTGGTGGAGTTACACTCTACTATTCTTAAATTGCTTTTAAAATATAACAAGACAAATCATAGAAATAAATAGATTTTTTAATCTGTTCATCTGTTTTATTAACTTCGGGATATAAAGGGATTGTGTGGTTATCACAACGCCCAGCCGCCTTTACTAAAACAGATGAGTTCTTCACTTGATCTGCCCCGATGAGCCCTTAGGGGCTTTAGGGAACTTTACAGTTTCTTATTTTTTAATACAAACAATACAATTTACTACCTCTACCCTGCACATTTTTTTGGCACAGTGATAGACTATCATTGGTTCAATATTGAGATATATATTTATTATGTAACAGTGGCGTCACTAGGGTTGGTGTCACCCGGTGCGGTAACTCATGGTGTCACCCCTCTCATGACACCCCGGTCTCCATATTTTTTTTCCAGAGACCGTGTATATGTGCGTGTCATGGGTATATTTTTGTGTAGATCAGTTGCTTGTATATAATATATATTTGCTTCTGCTTCTGGTAGTTGTAAATACAATTCAGTCTCTTCGGAGTTATTCTTGTTGACTTGGTGTATATTAAATTATATTATTAAATGTCCACATGCATGAGACGAAGCACATGTAGAAATCACTGAGTAGACTTGGTTGCATAAATATATATATATATGTTTATTTATTTATTCTTATTCATAAATAAAATAAAAAAGTATCCGTGAGTGATAGTGGAACCTAGGCAGCCATAAAGTAAAGACTACTACTTAATCATTCAGCTACTAAATGTCATTCTTTTAAATATTTTAAAATTCCTTGATTATTTAGACTTACACTTTGTGTAAGTATTAATCTTAATATTATGACCTTACTTTTTAATTTAAAAACAAGTTAAAGAAATATTTAATTTAAAAAAAAATAATATAATAACTGATAATTTTATTTCTATAGAAATTTTCAAGAATTTATTTTTAAAATAAGATTGAATTTAAAAAAAAAGAATTTTGTAGACAAAATTTATGAAGTTAAACGAGGCTATTTTTATCGTCGGAGAATAGTTCACTATCAAAATTGTTTAAATAAATAAAATGTAAGCTTTTCCCATTCGAAGTTTAACGCTTTTATTCTGATCTGAAAACAATTAAAGAAAACCTATTGTGCTATCAGTTCACAGCAATAGTGTTATGCTTTAAAACACCTGGAGAAGGAAGATATGATCATTTTCAACACATGGAAGAGCATACCTGACTCTTTTGGTCAATTATAAAACTATCAATTGCAAGTACACACAGTAGTTCACTCTATTTGACTCTTTCTACTTAAAAAAAAAAGATACACTAACCCGACTCATCAAAACATTCCACGGAAAGTTCAAAGTTCACATTAAATGCGTGTTTTATATTTTTGTCAATAAGTGAGATTTATTTTATTATACCTTGCTGTATTTTAATGTTTAGCGGCAAGTTTAAAGTGACTAAAAATATGTTTAGGCCTATTGTCTAAAAAAATTGAATCGTACTGCTGCTGAATTTTAGCTTTTTTGACTAATTTGTTTGCTGACCACTGAAACTAGACCATTAACACCATACCTGTTCATACTCCATCTGAATATAACACATTTACATCATATTTTTATTTGGTGTTTTCCAGATTTATAATTTTCCCACGAAAAAAAAAAGATATTCATGTGAAAACGATTCATCGTCATCTATTTCCAAGAAATTCGATTACTCGATATTTTTTTTACTCATACAACCGCATGTGTAAATTCTTTGTCAACCACAATTTCAGCTAAACAGAACGTGTGCAGCAAAAGTTCATTTCGCGATCTGACCTCTGAGGGCCGTAAAAGGGGGCTTAGTACCGTTTTTTACTATATAAGCTATATTAATAAAGGAGCGCTATATCTCAGCAACTATAAGTCCTAGACCCATGATGTATATATCATTTTGTAGGTCTTGGCCTGCCAAATGTACATCAAAAGTTCATTTTGCGATAGGACCTCTCAGGGCCGGGCTTCAGGGCTCCTAAGGGGCTTATATATTATATATACACCTTGTACGTTCAATAACCCGTTCATTTGGTGCGAAATACTGCAGCACGTAGTTTCACCAAGATTTGCTAAGAAACTCATCAAATGAAATAGTAAGCTTGTGTTCTGAGTTTAATTGAAAGTATCAGAGCTATGCAACAATTGACGGAGTTTTCGGACGATTAAATGACTATAATTTCGAATGTTTTCAATTATGAGTCCTATTTCAATAACCACAAACCACTTGTAGTTAGATTTAAGAGGCAATAATTTTTTTTCAAATATAAAGAAACGTCTATATAATTTTTTTTTACAGATATATGCATTACACAATTGAATTTATAAACATTTACAAAATTTACAAATATTTACTGAAAGCTAACAAACGTACTGATACATAACACGAAAATGCGCTAACACGTCCTGTGTCCAGAATGGAACAGGCTTAATTGCTTGTTTCTCTATACCTTCGAAAGTGCCATTTTTGCCAAGTGTTATCTGCAAAAATATTTCCTGTACACCAAATCATTTATATTCAATACAAAAACAAGAAAACATAGAACAAACTCAATTTTTTTCAAGGGTGTAAAATTATAGTATCATTAAAATTTATAGCACTGAAAATGGGTTTTTATAATTTTTTAGAAAAAATAAAAAGGGAGATAAATTTTCAAAATTCGTGAAATTTCAAAAATCATAATAAATATTGTAATCTGCTAATTACATCAATCTGTAGGGTAACTTAAGCTCTATACATCCAAATAGTCATAATATCTTAATATTATTTATGATTAATATAATAAAGGTTAGAAAGAAGTGGGGTAAAAAAAAAACAACTTAAAAATTGGTCATTTTCAAAAATTCACAAAAAAAAGAACTGTTACGTATATATTCGACATTTGTATATGAAATAGTAGGGTATAAATAGCTCTTAACTATAAAATAGTCGTTAGACCAATTATTTTTAAATATACAGTACAGGGAAGGATAAATCCATGAATGTAAAAATCTATAAAAAATACTTTTAATTAGGGGAAAATGCACTATTAAGTATTTTTTGAAAAGTTATATTAGTAACAATAGTAACAGTAACATTAGATGCATACATTTCAATTATATTCTAATTTTTTCATAAGTCATAGAAAGCAAACAAATAATTTTCGCATTTTACCAGTACAGGAGCTCACCTAAATAAGTGCAACTTTCGAAATTTAAGTAATTTTACTTTTAAGTTAATGTAAGCATATACCATTTAAATGAGTTATGCTGATATGGTATTTAAACACATAAAAGTCTTTTCTATGTGTTACTTAATTTGATTACCGGTTCTTTTTTTTTGTGGATTTGTGAGAACCATGTTCAATTAAAGTAAAAGATGTTCAAACTTCAATATATTAATAATACCAGTACTCAAACTGAACTAATATTAATAATACTAGATATTAAGCCCGGCGTTGCCCGGGAAATCTAGGTGTAATGTTAAACCCCTTCCTAATCAATTTAATTAATTTAATTAAGTGCTGATTTATGCCACCTTCCTAATGTGAAGAAATGACCTACATTTCATACGTCAAAAGATGTGGCTGCCATAACCAACAAACCATCATCAAAAAGTAATCCATCGAGGGAACAATAACCTCCAGTACACATTGTTAACAAACTATAATAACTGAGCATGATTATCAAATGCGCAGCCGATTTACGTGAACACGATACAGCACTCATCGGGAAATGACGTCATAGAGGATTTTTCTTTAATTTATAGCGACGGCGCTACCATTCTGCAAAAAAAAAAAATTGAACCATCGGGACGTCATAGGTCATAGGTTATTTACAAACGCGTCGCTAGTGACCTAGTCTGATTAAAATGCTATCTGTTGTAATAAAAACTAAAATAATTGGAATGATATTATATATTAATATTATTATTTAATATTTAGGACTTTAACATTTCATAATAAAAAACCACAGAAACTATTTAAAACTGTAGATTTTTAAAAAAGAAATATCGAATCGAAGACGTCATTTTGAATTATGTTTTCGTGACCTCGCTGGTCACGCGATTACTTTATCAAATACTATTGTTTGATTTATTTCGGGAGGTCGTTTATTTATAGAACGGATTCCCCACATACCGCCCGCCGCGTCCCGGACAAGCTTAGCAGCTTTATAAGCTAGAAACGGATTCCCCACACACCGCCCGCCGCGTCCCGGACAAGCTTAGCTGCTTTATAAGTTAGAATATACTTAATAATAATACAAACGCATGAGTGGCTAAGAGATATTTTAATAAAAAAAAAATACAGGCGTAACAGTTATATGTGTCCATGACTTGCCATTTTGAAGAAGAATGTATTATTAGTTTAGTAGCCAAGGCAATAAATGTATTCCCTCCAACTAGAAGTAGCACAGAAATCTTCTATAAAGTATTGAGTTGTTCACCGTCTGATAAAGATAATTATGACATTTAAAAATGGTTCTGACTTAGATAATAGTGAATTTAAGCATAGACTAAAAATAACAGTTATATTACAACATTATTTGAAAAAATAACCATTCAATAATATTTATGTTAATTCGGTCGGCCTACAATCTACTATATGTTTACACTGACAACTAATTACCGACCACGTGACCTGTTATATTTGTTTAAATTTGAGATAATAAAACTTTCTAAAAACTGTAAAAAATATACTAGTCAATTTTGAATATATAATGTCTTAGAAAATATTATTATCTCTCTAAAAAAATAGCCAGAAAAAAATAAAAGTGTCCGCAAACATGAGGGGTATCGTTCAATGTACAAAAGCATCAAAATGGCCTCTAGGTTTATCATATTAAAGTTATTATAACTACAACAATAAATATTTCCAAAGAAATATAAAGCTTAAAGAGTAAGGAACAAATATGTAACTATTTATCTACACGTTTTTATCGTTTTTACTTACCATCTAGGTGTTTAAGTCCCAATAAAGTTCAATTCATTGTGACTGGTGTAGCGTTGCCAACTTGATTATCGGCCATTTTCACGGTCGTGCAAGAATGGGTGAGAAATGTGTTATATTAGGTACCACAAACTGATTTTTTAAAATGGTTTTAGCTTTTTTTCAACATGAATATTGCAAGAACTTGAGAATCTAAGCTGGTGGACATCAAATTTATCACTATAGCTCAAATAGTTTAAGACATATAAATTTTTGAAAATGTGACTTTTTCATTTTTTCTCTACACCTTCAAAAGGGCGTAGTGTGCCTACCACACTAGCACTGTTTGCGACGCTGATGCATGTCTGCCATCCCTAAAGAGCGGCGGGGTGAGTGTGCCCGCTATCATCTGCCGGGATGGCAGAAAGATGGGTTTTTATTACCTGCTTAAACCGGCCAGACCAGCAGGGTGTGTGTACTGCCGATCGGCCAGAAAGGCAAGACAAGGGGTTTTTCCTGTCACTGGGACAGAGGGGAGGGTGTAGTGTGCCTGTCCCCTCAGCCCAAAATGGCAGGCTGCGCAGGTGTGCTTGAGTGTGCCGACCACATCCGTCACCACCGCCAGCTGTAAATACTGCGATCTCGGATAGTCCTAATTGACCACAGTACCACCACCCTCGCAAAAAAGATTTATTCATTGTGACGAGAAACCAGGACGTGTTATCGCATTTTCGTGTTTTGTATCAGTACTATGTTAGCTTTCAGTAAATATTTATCTTAAATCTAATTACAAGTGGTTTGTGGTCACTGAAATAGGACTCATAATTGAAAACATTCTAAATTGTAGTCATTTAATCGTCCGAAAACTCCGTCAACTGTTGCATAGCTCTGATACTTTCAATTAAACTCAGAACCCAAAGTTGATGAGTTTCTTAAAAAATAAAATTAAATATGTATGGCGAATAGGTCACAATCTTATCTAAGTCAAGGGACACTACTGGTGCTAAATATAGTACACAGTAACGGAAATCGGCACCATTTTTAGATTGAAACATTCTAAATTGTAGCCATTTAATCGTCCGAAAACTCCGTCAATTTTTGTTTGATAAATTCCTATTTCCAATCTTGGTGCAACTACGTGCTGCAGTATTTCGCACCAAATAAATGGGTTATTTAACGTATAAGGTGTAGAATGGAGCCATGAAAATGACATAATTATTAATATAGCTTATATAGTAAAAAAAAGGTAAAAACACTGATGCCCAGCCATCAGAGGTCAGATCGTGAAATGGACTTTTGATGCACACATGGCAGGCCAAGACCTACAAAATGGTATATACATCATGAGTCAAGGACTTATGGTTGCTGAGATCTCGAGTGATGAAAGACGGACAAATCGGGACAATAGGTAATTTTTTCTCGAAAATGCGCACATCTATAGCTGGACGCCGGAAAAAAATAATTCCAGTTGGCTGGAATGGTAGCCACTTCCTTTTTTTATGCTGGCTATTCAGGTTCTACTCCTTGTACGGTCATAATGTTATTCTTTCTAATTTAATTTTTTCTATAATTTAACCTTTTGGTTGGTTTAATGAAAATTAACAACAAATAATTAGATCTCTTTAAGACAATTTTAAAACTTTTTTTTTAAAGAAATACTTTATTCTTTAGGTTACTGCAAGGAAAAGAAACAACAACTAATTAGATTTTTAATTTCGAATATTAAGTTTAAAAAAAAACCCCACATTATTTCGAAAATATGTCTAAAAGCTGAATAAAAGTCTATATGCAAAGAGTTATTTTATGATTACTGAATTAGTTTGACTTCAGTGGTACATGATTAGACGGATGAACACTATAATGTTTGTTTTCAGACGTGCCTAATGGATAAAATTGCGGCCAAGAAAAGCGGATTCAACCAATACACTATAAGAAGTAGAGCGGAATGATAACAATTACATGGTTTCTGGTTACTATATATAATAAATTTCCCTTTTTTAATTGATATACAATAGAGAAACATTATATGTCGTAATTTCACTGCTCTAAATATTATTAGTTGGGCTCATCAAATGTATGTATCATTATTACAATGATACAAATGTATGTATCAGTATCTTACAATGATACAAATGTATGTATCAGTAACTTACAATGATACAAATGTATGTATCAGTATCTTATAATGATACAAATGTATGTATCATATCTTACAATGATGCAAATGTATGTATCAGTATCTTACAATGATACAAATGTATGTATCAGTATACAATGATACAAATGTATGTATCATTATATTACAATGATACAAATGTATGTATCAATATCTTACAATGATACAAATGTATGTATCAGTATCTTACAATGATACAAATGTATGTATCAGTATCTTACAATGATACAAATTATTTTCTCTACCCACAACGCAAGGGTTAGGGTTTAAAAACAGCCCGTGCGGTTAATTAATCCAGCAAGCGCTTTTAAAGTTTATTACTTCAGAAGCAATTGTATCAATATACATATATATGTGTGTGTGTGTGAGATGAGGACCCCTATTAAGGTATCCTTGGCTTGTCGTCTAAGTGTATGAGCTGCTGACTTAATTGGGACTTGTATTTGTATTTGTGTCTCAACCACATAGTTTCACAGGCGATCAAACGTACAATACGTGAAGAAAATAAACCATCAGGTCTTGTATAATAAAAAGAAGATATTTATTTACATAAAGGCACCAGTCCTAAACAGGGTCTGGTGGCTTGCAAAGATACAGCAAAAATATTCCAAAAAAATGAATTAAGTTAAAAGGACGTTTTTCGATCTCTCTCTCTCTCTCTCTCGTCGACCGTTCTCTACGAGAAACCTAAGTCGAAAAATCTATCTATCGCGTTCTCTCAGACTTCCACACGTGACCCCCCCCCTCCGAACAATCATCCATCCACGCTCTTTACCCTTTCAATCAGTGGTCGCTAATTCCCCGCCCTAAAGGGGTGGGGGTGAAGGTACGTCTTACCGACAAAGGCAATAGTAGCCAGACATCTGAACGGGCATCTATTCTTTGTCGGTAGCCGAACAGTGGCCGAGTGGTCAGAGAATATCCCGAGGTGCAACATGCCATCTTCCTTATAAATTCCTGACACCTCGCTTCACTCGTCGGAATGTAGGTCTTTCATCTAAGCTTCGCTGGCCACCTGCTGTATGACGTAATTACGGGGATGGGGGTAGGAATTAGGGGGGGGAATGGAACATATACTTTTAAGGGGTTACCGTGCAAATCAAGGGTTGTAATAAAGTGGGAATGTTTTCGCTAATTTACTCACAACCCGTGACAATATATATACATAAATGTATATTAGGGCTACTCAATAAACTTCATTAACGTGCGATTAACAAGGAAAAAAAAATTGCGATTAAAATTTTTAAGACAAATCTAAGTGCGATAATTTCACCAAAACGATGATTTTTAAGAGTGGCGCAAAATCGATAAATGATAGATTTTCGCTCTACAGTTTGCTGTTAAAGTCTGTTCGTTTACTACGTTGATCTACAACCACCCAGTCGCATTTCTCTACTCTCCTCCCATGTATGTGGACAAAATCCCCACTTGTAATATAAATTGAAGGTGTAAACCCTCTGCTCCCTTCCCAGTCGATGTAAAAATATAAATGTTTCATTCATTAGTGTACATTATATACAGTAGTGCATTGGCGGAGGTAAAAGTGTTTAATGAAACAGATTACAATTATGTGTTTAGTGAAACTGGTTACAATTATGTCACATTAAAGATGCTAGAAATGTTGTGTAAACCTTTTTGTTCGAATAATTTGCATCGCATTGGAAAATAGAGCATCTTGCTGGAAAAGCAGTTAATAGCTGCACTAATAGTTTCCTATACATGACACCTGTGAATCAGTGTCCATATTCGGCTAATGCACAAATCTGTACACAAGACAGTGGTTGTATTTTTCAGAATTATTGAAAGATCTAGTGCGACCCAAACGATACCTTAACCTATTCTGGCTGAAAATTACTACTGCTCTGGATCTCGTTGAAAAAATCTGAGATGCTTGAATAAGGATAATTGAGATGTTTGGCAACAGCTTGAAATAATTGTAAAAGAATCAGGAATTGCTAATGATGATAAACAAACATCAGAACAGCCACGAAAGAAAGCGCCAATGCAGGAACTGTAATCAGATTCTGAATATTAACAATTATTGCTTTGCTCCACCCCGACGGTTGATGACAAGTACAGACTGGAGCAAACAATGGAAAATGACTTGGGCCCATTAAAATGGTGGATGTTACATAATGACAAATACCCAGTTTTGGCTAAGTTAGCGGAAAAAATATTTAGCATCCCCTGGCACACCCCACAACTGTCCCTTGTGAACGCTTTTTTTCTTTTTCTGGTTGTGTTGTTAACAAGAAGACACCATCATTCGAACCGACGCATGTGAGTAAACTGGTCGGTTAAAGCTATTGGCTGAATAAACAAGACTATGCCATTAATCTAATTTACTATTTTAAGAAGCCGTGTTAATAGAATAAAACAAGCAATTAACCTGTTCCATTCTGGACACAGGACGTGTTAGCGCATTTTCATGTTATGTATCAGTACGTTCGTTAGCTTTCAGTAAATATTTGTAAATTTTTGAAATGTTTATAAATTCAATTGTGTAATGCATATATCTGTAAAAAAATATTATAAAGACTTTTCTTTATATTAGAAAAAAAAATATTTTCTCTTCAATCTAACTACAAGTGGTTTGTGGTTACTGAAATAGGACTCATAATTGAAAACATTCGAAATTGTAGTCATTTAATCATCCGAAAACTCCGTCAATTGTTGCATAGCTCTGATACTTTCGATTAAACTCAGAACACAAACTTACTATTTCATTTGATGAGTTTCTTAATAAATCTTGGTGAAACTACGTGCTGCAGTATTTCGCACCAAATTAATGGGTTATTGAACGTACAAAGTGTAGAATGGGGCTATATATATAATGTATAAGCCCCTTAGGAGCCCTGAAGCCCGGCCCTCAGAGGTCCTATCGCGAAATGAACTTTTGATGTACACTTGGCAGGCCAAGACCTACAAAATGATATATACATCATGGGTCTAGGACTTGTGGTTGCTGAGATATATGGCGCTCCTTTGTTAATATAGCTTATATAGTAAACAAAACGGGGACAATAGAGCATGTTTTTTCGAAAATGCTCTAAAAACGGTACTTTCTAAGCCCCCTTTTACGGCCCTCAGAGGTCAGATCGCAAAATGAACTTTTGCTGCACACATGGCAGGCCAAGACCTACAAAATGATATATACATCATGGGTCTAGGACTTATGGTTGTTGAGATCTAGGGTGATGACAGACAGACAGACAGACAAAACGGGGACAGTAGAGCTTTTTTTTCGAAAATGCTCTAAAAATGTTATGAATAATTAAAAAAATTTGCGATAAAAATTTTAATCATGCGTTTATTTCGATTAATTTTTTTTTATCGAACATCATCTCTAATATATATATACTAGCTGTACCCCGCAAAGCCTTTGCAGGAAGATAGACTTGTTAAGCCCTTGCCGAACCTAGGATTTTGGGACCCTGCATTTTGACATTCGATACCATGACATGAGATTATGTACTTAATATTTAATGTAAAAAATAATTTTGAGGGCTCCCCTAAAGCAGGAGCCCGGTGGGACTTTCGATTTTGGACCCCCCCCCCCCAAACCCTAGTTACGCCTCTGTGTTAATATTTTTTTTTAAGTTATGAAATAATGAAAAATCTAATTAGTTGTTGTTTCCTTTTCTTACAACATCCTAAAAGATAAATTATTTCAATTTTAGAGCATTTTCGAAAAAAAATGCTCTATTGTCCCCGATTTGTCTGTCTGTCCGTCCGTCCGTCCGTCATCACCCTAGATCTCAACAACCATAAGTCCTAGACCCATGATGTATATATCATTTTGTAGGTCTTGGCCTGCCAAGAAATGACTTTTTCCATTTCGCGATCTGACCTCTCAGGGCCGTAAAAGGGGCCTTAGTACCGTTTTTTACTATATAAGCTATATTAATAGAGGAGCGCTATATCTCAGCAACTATAAGTCCTAGACCCATGATGTATATATCATTTTGTAGGTCTTGGCCTGCCATGTGTACATCAAAAGTTCATTTCGCGATAGAATCTCTGAGGGCCGGGCTTTAGGGCTCCTAAGGGGCTTATATATTATATATACACCTTGTACGTTCAATAACCCGTTCATTTGGTGCGAAATACTGCAGCACGTAGTTTCACCAAGATTTATTAAGAAACTCATCAAATGAAATAGTAAGCTTGTGTTCTGAGTTTAATTGAAAGTATCAGAGCTATGCAACAATTGACGGAGTCTTCGGACGATTAAATGACTATAATTTCGAATGTTTTCAATTATGAGTCCTATTTCAGTAACCACAAACCACTTGTTATTAGATTTAAGAGAAAATAATTTTTTTTCAAATATAAAGAAACGTCTTTATAATATTTTTTTTTACAGATATATGCATTACACAATTGAATTTATAAACATTTCCAAAATTTACAAATATTTACTGAAAGCTAACGAACGTACTAATACATAACATGAAAATGCGCTAACACGTCCTGTGTCCAGAATGGAACAGGCTTAATTGCTTGTTTTAAAATGTCAAAGAGATCTAATTAGTTACTTTTCATTAAAACAACTAAAAGGATACATTCTGAAACAAAATAAATAAAAATAAATGTCACTGGGAGAAATCGAACCCAGAGAGTCTGCATAAAAGTGAACATTAACCAAGCTGCAAAACCATCGTGCCACCGCGCCAACCAAATTAAGATGCAATTTTAATGTACTATAAGAAAAAATATTGCCCGGTTATGCTTTCATTGCCTTTTGACCTAGTTTTTTAGGCCTATATTGTTATTTTGTAATTAAGAAATAATTCAAAGCCGTATTTATTAAAAAAAAAATAAATATTGACTTTATTTACGAAATTAGATACGAAAATGCGGTCAATAGTCTTATCGTCGCCGACGTCGGAGATTTTCGATTATTACTATTGTTTACGTCTGACGATGTTAAAATGCTCTGTTGTAATAAACACTACAATGATTTGAATGATATTATATGCTAATTATTAATTTTTGATATTGGGACTTTTACATTTCATAATTAAAAGCACAGAAACTATTGAAAACTGTAGATAATATCAAAAAGAAATATTGAATCGAGACCCAGGGGATGACGCCATTTTGAATTCTTATTTTCCGCTTTCGATTTAACGCACACTGGAAATGAATAATATTATATATGATACTAGTTGCAAGTACCCGGCTTTGCCCGGGTTTAAAATAAGGTTTTCTGTTTACCATCTGTTTTCTCCCTACCCCTTCTCTCCCTTCCTCTCTCTCTCCCTCCCTCCCCCTCTCTCCCTTTCCCTCCCTCCCTTTCTCCCTCCCTCCCTCTCTCTCCCTCTCTCCCATCTCTCTCCGTCCCTCTCTCCCCTCTCCCCCTCCTTCTCTCCCCCCGTCCATCCTCCTCCCTCCTCCTTCCCTCTCTCTCCCTCCCTGCCCCCTCTTTCTCTTTATCTCTTCCTCCCATTTCTCCCATCCTCTCCCTCTCTCCTTCCCTCCCCTCTCTCTCCCTCCCTAACCCCTCTCTCCCTCCTTTCTCCCTCCCGCCCCTTTCCACCTCTCTCTCCCCCTCTCTCCCCCTTCCTCCCTCCCTCATTCCCTCTCTCTCCCTCCCTGCCCACCTCACTCTTTATCTCTCTCCCTCCCTCTCTCCCACCCTCTCTCCCTCCCTTCCTTTCTCTCTCCCTCTCTCACTGCTCCCTCTCTCCCTCTCATTTTCTCCCCTCTGTCCATCCCCCCCTCCCTCCTCTCTCCCTCTCCCTCCCTCCCTTCCTCCCTCCTACCCTCCTTTCCTCTCTCTCTCTCCCTCCCCCTTCTCTCTCTCTCTCTCTCTCTCTATATATATATAAATATATATATATATATATATATATATATATATATATATATATATTTTATTATGGCTTCAGACTTCTTCTAAATTCCTTCTTCATTCCTTTACCTTCCTCAAACTGTACAAATCAGAGAGCATGAAAAAAGGCACAATACAGCACCAGCGTGCAAGTTCTATTCGATCATCGGGAAATGACGTCACAGAGGAATTTTATTTATGGCGCCGTCAAGATTACTTTAATATAGTAAAATACTAAAATAAAAATAATTAATTAGAATTAAACTACCCATCGAGATGAAACGAAACATGTCCTATAAACCTTCCCCATGTAATTATGTGTATGTGTAACAAATTTCACGTTATTTGGTTTTCTGGATCTTGAGTTATAAGGGAACAGACAGACAGACAGACAACAAATGCGTCTTATAAGTATATAAATATATATATATATATATATATATATGTATATATAGATATATGTATAGTAGTCGTTGTGTAGTGTAGATGGGTAAGAGGTGGATAATTGTGTCATACGATATTTATTTTAACACCGTTCATTGTTTTACTTCACTAAAAGTACAATACAACTCCGTGCAGTGTTATTTCAACATAATTTCACCAAGTCACCTGTTTCTGGGAAACAGTGTTTTTGTCTGAATCTTGTATTTCAAGTTGAAGTTTCTCTCTATTCGTTAGGTTAAATAGAAATCCATAAAACGGCACTCCTAGTACAAGTTTCTTTCCTGGATGGTTCCTTGATAACCAAGATTTGAGACCACGCTTCTATAGATAAAAATATAGTAGGAAATAACATAGACTGCGATTTCTAATGCCATGTCGATTAAACACGGCTACTGGGACTATAAACAAATATTTCTGGAGGACTTGTGGTGCCCCTCTAACGCTTGGTGCACTAGGCACGTTTGCCTCATGGTTAATCCAGGCCTGTCGATACCTAACGGTTGAAATTTACAATGTACTCGTTTCAATTGCTGATGATGTTTCACATTCTGGACCGCATGGATCCCAGTCCCGTTTAGAAGGATTTTTTAAAATTAAAATGTGTATATTTCATTGCTTTTTTAAACAAAAAACTTTACGAAATCAACTACGTTTATTTAAAACTCTCAGCTTTTATAAAGTTGCCAAAATTTAAAATTTGCCTATATCACAAAACTGTCAAAGGCTGGCTTTGGATTTTAGTATAGCACGCATATATTTAAAGCAATTATAATTTATATCACCATTTGAATAATCGAAGATTTTCTTTTTTAAGGCAATTTAATAGAACAAATATGTATATACTAGTGTACCCTGCAAAGCTTTTGCATGAAGATAGACTATTGTAAAGCCAGTGCCAAACCTAGGGATTTGGGGGCCCGGGAGCTTGGCCTCATTTGGGGCCCCTGCATTTTGACATTCGATTATGACATGAGATTATGTACTTAATATTTAAAGTAAAAAATAATTTTGGGGGCTCCCCTCAAGCTGGGGCCCGGCGGGACTTTCGATTTTTGACCCCTAGGTACGCCTCTGTGTTCAGCTTTGATACATATTTTCAAAATATTTTTTTTTTAAGTTATGAAATAATTAAAAATCTAATTAGTTGTTGTTTCTGTTTCTTACAACATCCTAAAAGATAAATTATTTCAATTAAAAAAAATGTCAAAGAGATCTAATTAGTTACTTTTCATTAAATAACTAAATGGATACATTCTGAAAAAAAAACAAAAATGTCTCTGAGAGGAATCGAACCTGGATAGTCAGCATTGAAAAAAAAATAATTTCAAGCTGCTTATCCATTCAGCCACCACGTCACACGAAAGAAATGAAAATTTCAATGTACTGTTAAAAAACATTGCTTGATTATTTTTTCACTTCCGTTTATTACTATTGTTTACGTTTGACGATGTTAAAATGCTATCTGTTGTAATAAAAACTACAATAATTTGAGTGATATTATATGCTAATTATTACCTTTTAATATTTGGAACTTTTACATTTCATAATAAAAACCACAGAAACGATTTAAAATTGTAGATTTTTTAAAAAGAAATATCGAATCGAGACGCTGGTGGATAGACGCCATTTTGAATTCTTGTTTTCCGCTTTCGATTTAACGCAGAGATGAAAATGAATAATATGTATATAGATTTTTTTTTCCTTTTTTAAGCTTAATTAACGCCGCAACGTTCATATACAAAGAGATCGGACGTTTACGCTGTTTTTCGTTAATTAGAGTTTTCCTTTTAATTTTTTTTATTATATTTTTCTATTTTTTATAGTTTGTTATTGTATAAAAATAGTTAAAATAATAAAAAACCATGTTAAAATTTAAAAAATATAAAGTTTTATTATAAAAAAAATACTTTGAAAGCATCGTAACGTGACGACTTTCTGTCCGCCATGTTTGGAAATTTCTCGAAGCACATGTTGAATAACTCGACTCGAAAATCCTTGTTTCTTGCTCGAAAAAAAGCTCTAGTAACATCAAAATTATATTAAAATGTCTGTTAAGGATTCCTCTTTCGAATGGATGTAGCATGTTTGAAGCTGTGATTTTTTTGGTATAACATAAAGGAGGTAAAATAATGACTCCTCCGTTGATTTCATGAAACTGGCACTTACAGTTTTACCAAAACGCACTTGTTACTCGACCCACTAGTGACCATTATATTAGGGTATAAGGAACATGACATATATAATTTTTTTTTTTTTCAGAAATTTTTTTTTCAGGATTAGGGTTAGGGATAGGGTTAGGGTTAGGGATAGGGTTAGGGATAGGGTTAGGGATAGAGATAGATATCAATTTGCGCGAAAATCCCTGGGAAAAAATTAACGGGTCGACCGTACGTATGCTAGTAGTCGACCCTCTAGTGGGTCGAGTAACAAGTGCCTTACCAAAAATCAAAAAACATTCAAAACAGCTTCGGTGAGTAACTTTTTTATATTTTTGTAAAATCTTTACATAATTAACATTTTGCAAAATTTTAAAATAATACAATAATACAGTAATCATATTAGTATCACAGATAGCTAGTTATTTCGATAAAACTCGTCCCAACCCCATGTGGGGCAAGTTGTCGTTTTTTAAAAGGGGCAAGTTGTCATATGGAAAAAAACAATTCCTGGCAATTTTCTGTAAAATATACTCTTTTGGAAGCATTTAAATTAGTATTGATAACACATATTTATATTAATAGGCACTATATATACCAAATTTTCTATATGATCATATAAACAATATATAAATAAAATTAATTTTAAAAAGTAGGTCAACTTAAACTTTTTGTTGTTTACTTTTATAGATTTTACACCATGGTCCACAACTATAGAAGAACAACTAGTAGAGGTTTAATTGCAAAAAGTACAATACTTGAAGTAGTGAGAGCAGTAAAATAGAATGAAACAAGTACATCACAAGTGTCTGCAGATTTTAACATCAATTACAGAACTCTGCAGCATTACTAACCAAAATATCTTGCATATGATATTGAAGGAAAGTTAACAATACCTTCATTTAATATTGGTTGTTTGCCAAGTTCTGTTACAGAACGACCTGAACCAATAGAAACTCCAACAGTGCCCCAAGCTATTAATCAAGTCAGTGCTATGGAGCCATCACATGAATATGAACCTTCAACATCTCACAATAAAGTTTCTGGTATTTCGGAAAATTTGGACATGGTAACACCAGATAAGCTACGGCCATTACCTATGGGGGCAGGCAGAAAAACAATGAAATCTTCAAGAAAGAGGAGAACCTCTACTGTTTTAACAGATTCACCTTTCAAAAATGCTTTGCACCAGTCACAGTTTCAGCCAAAAAATAGTTAAACATGCTAGTGGCAAAGGAAAGGGAAAAAGAAAGTCGAAAAAAATAACGCTTCATCTTTAGAAGATGAAAACTTTTGCACACTATTTGTTTAGACACCTGGGCTAATTCTAAGAGCTCTGAAAATTGTATAAAATGTTTAATGTGCACAAGCTGGGCACATGAAGAATGTACAGAAGAAGGGCCCTGTTACATATGTCATAATTGTGACTCATATGATTTGTGATGTCATTTATTTTTAAGAAAACATATTTTTTTCGCACAAATTTTAGTAGCATTATAAAAAAATAAAAGTTATTTTCTTCCTTCAGTTTGAGTTTCTAGTTTTTACAATCAATTTTTGTTTTATAGACCAAAACTTTAGACTTTAAAAAAATGACAACTTGCCCCTCTCACAGTGACAACTTGCCCCACCAGAGGGGCAAGTTGTCATATCACACTAGCTTATTATAAAGATGTTTTATTACCAAATATGATACAATACAAATGTATTAAGTTGTTTTGTAAGTAAGCAAAACAATGAACTTTCAGGAAATACAGTTTACATCAAAATTGCTTCATTAGTTTCTGAGAAATACGGCAAATTCTAAAAAGTATGTCAACTAGCCCCGCTCTCCCCTACTGATGAGGACTATTTTTGGTCAGAAAAGAAAAATATTGATCCAAATGTTCAACATGCTTCCTTATCCGACTTGGTAAGTTTTTTGCCTAACGGAATTTTTTTACATTTCAATGTATTTTTACAATTTAGAAGTGGACATTTATAATTTTAGATATATATTATATTATCCGGGCTAATTTTATGATTATTTCAATAGTTAATATATGTTATATTTCACATTTTGGCCTAAAAAATAAAAAAAAATATTTGATGGCTTTTTTTTACTTCAGCTTGTTTATATAATCAGCTGATTGAACAGCTATGTTTATTAAATCAATACCTACTTATAACCATTATGCTACAAATTATTACTTGTACACCCCTATACAGTTTCTAATTAACTGATAATTTATTTTAGTTTTATATATAATTATAAGATATCTATATTTATTATTTCTGTATAAACAATGTACACATGTCCCTTGCTGATGATATGATTCTACAGATGTTGATATTGGCTGGACCCTCAGATAAGATTCCCACATTCAGATCATCCTAAAAGCCTGGGCTACATATCTTAGAACAACAGGCACAAGAAAAAGATATAAAGCTAACTACAACAGGTTAGTAAGCATTATTTAAAGAACAAAAAAATAGTGTTCTGTTAGTAAAATTGAAATGAGGTGAACTTTTGAAATGTTACTAGTCATCTGCATTTTTCCCCTCTTCATTTATTTACAGATATTCAGATTTCTTTGACAGCACAGATTATCCAGTAGCAATTCTTAATTGTACACATTTTGCATTTATAGTTTATGTATAATATTTATATGTATATATATATATATATATATACTAGTTGCAAGTACCCGGCTTTGCCCGGGTTTAAAATAAGGTTTTCTGTTTACCTTTTGTTTTCTCCCTCCCCCTCTCTCCCTCCCTCCCCCTCCCTCCTTACCCCTATCTCCCTTTCTCTTTCCCTCCCTCCCTTTTTCCCTCCCTCCCTCTCCTTCCCTCTCTAACTCTCCCATCTCCCTCTCTCTCCCTATCTCCCTCCCTTCTTCTCTCACCCCCGTCCCCCCTCTCTCCACCTTCCTCCCTTCCTCCCCCCTCTCTCTCTTTATCTCTCACTCCCTCCCTTTTCTCCCATCCTCTCTCCCTCCCTCCCTCTCCCGTCTCCCTCTCTCCCCCTCTTCCTCTCTCTACCTCCTCCTCCCTCTCTCCCTTTCCCTCCCTCCCTTTCTCCCTCCCTCTCCCACCCTCTCTCCCATCTCTCTCCCCATTCATCCCTCCCTCATTCCTCCTCCCTCCCTCCCTGCCCCCTCACTCTTTCTCTCTCTCAGACAACGAATGCGTCTTATAAGTATAGATTTATATATATACTAGTTGCAAGTACCCGGCTTTGCCCGAAAATACAGAAAATAAGGCTTTCTGTTTACCTTCTGTTTTCTCCCTACCCCCCTCTCTCCCTTCCTCTCTCTCTCTCCTCCCTCCTCCTCTCTCCCTTTCCCGCCCTCCCTCTCCCTCCCTCTCTCTCATCTCTCTCCCATCTCCCTCTCTCCCTCTCCCCCTCCTTCTCTCCCAACGTCCATCCTCCCTCTCTCCCTCCCCTAACCCCTCTCTCCCTCCTTTCTCCCTCCCTCCCCTTTCCACCTCTCTCTCTCCCTCCCCCTCTCCCCCTTCCTCCCTCCCTCATTCCCTCTCTCTCCCTCCCTGCCCCCCTCACTCTTTATCTCTCTCCCTCCCTCTCTCCAACCCTCACTCTCTCCCTCCCTCCCCTCTCTCTCTCCCTCTACCCCCTCTCTCCCTCACTTCCTTTCTCTCTCCATCTCCCCCTACTCCTCCCATCTCCCTCTCCCCCTGCTCCCTCTCCCATCTCCCTCTCTCCCCCTTTTCTCCCTCCCTCCCCTTTCCACCTCTCTCTCCCTCCCCCTCTCTCCCCCTTCCTCCCTCCCTCATTCCCTGCCTCTCCCTCCCTGCCCCCTCACTCTTTATCTCTCTCCCTCCCTCTCTCCCACCCTCTCTCTCTCCTCCCTCCCCCTCTCTCTCCCTCCCTTCCTTTCTCTCTCCATTTCCCCCTACTCCCTCTCCCATCTCCCTCTCCCCCCATCTCCCTCTATCCCCCTCCTTTTCTCCCCCCTGTCCATCCCCCTCCCTCCTCTATCCCCCTCCTTCCTTCCCTCCTACCCTCCTTTCCTCTCTCTCTCTCCTCCTGCTTCCCTTTCTCTCTCTCTTTATCTCTCTCCCTCCCTCTCCCTCTCTCTCTCTCTCTTTCTCTCTCTCTCTCTCTCTCTCTATATATATATATATATATATATATATATATATATATTTATATATATATATTTATATACATATATATACTTATTATTATGGCTTCACACTTCTTCTAAAATCCTTCTTCATTCCTTTATCTTCCTCAAACTGTACAAATCAGGGAGCATGAAAAAACAACAACAATTCTTTGCATCACAAAGGCACAATACAGCACCAGTGCGCAAGTTCTAACCGAATCGGGAAATGACGTCACAAGGAATTTTATTTATGGCGCCGTCGAGATTACTTTGATATAGTAAAATACTAAAATAAAAAAAAATAATTACAATTAAACTACCCATCGAGATGAAACGAAACCTGTCCTATAACCTTCCCCATGTAATTATGTGTATGTGTAACAAATTTCACATTATTTGGTTATCTGGATCTTGAGTTATAAGGGAACAGACAGACAGACAGACAGACAGACAGCTAATGCCTCTTATAGGTATAGAGGTATATGTATGTATAAATATAAACTATATATGTGTATAAGTATTTTATGTGTATGATTATTTAATGAATTGATTTTATTTTTTTTAGGTACATTCTTCAAACTATTTTGCACTCAAAGACCTGATGCCATGTATTTGTGACAACACCAACAACTAGGCTGTACAGATGAGGAACATTAAGAAATCTTTTTCAATATTGGATGGGCCTAAAAATCACATGGGAGGAAAAGAATGGATGTTAGTAGGTTCTAGTTATGGGTTTATGTATAATCTTGAGGCTTATACTGGGAAGGAGTTAGATAAAAGTAAGAATGCTCAGAATTGGTTAGCTAATAATGTAGTAATGGGAATGTGTAAATCTATTGTGGGATAATGGTATAGGATTTATGTGGATATTATTTTTGGAACTGTTGAAACGGAAAAAATGTACCTTATTATATAAATTTGCTACTTGAATCTTTAATGTGGTTTGATAGAAATATCTTGTTTTGAAATATTTCTTGTCTATATTTATATGCCTTTAAATATTCTGTATGCATTTAAAACATTGTTTTAGCATAAAATATCTTAAAGTAATAAATTAATAAGTTGTTTTTTATTCTGCGCAAAAAGAAAATCGTTTCATGTCTTTACAAGTTCACTGCCAAAAATTTATCTTTAGGGATTTGTTTGATTTTTTTTATAGATTGTGTTAGATTTATTGTACATATACTTCAGTACTTTTCATTATATCTTTGTAAAAAAAATTGTTCTTCATTGTTTGAGTGTACTAAAATTGTATAAAAAATATAAAAAAAAATTGTTACATTTTATCCATATATGATTAAAAAACTGTGCAGCATGTGTAAATAAAATACTTATATAGATTGCTCATCTATTTCTGATGAATTTGATATATAATTTGGCACACTTATAGCTTTAAAAAAAAAATTAGGGGGACACTGATTTTTCTAAAAAAATTAAAAAAATGCATGCATAAACAAAAACTTACATAACTTTGTATTTTGCGACTCAATTTATTTCATATTTGCATATTTTGTGTAAAATATGTGGTGAAATAAAAATAAACTTCAATTGCACTAAATTTGTGTATAGATTTTTTTTTCATTATAGCCTTTGTGAGAGTATGTGTGAAAGTTGCTTTGAACAAAAAAGAAAAATTTAATCTCAAGTTCATCAAATAAAATAAATAATGATCTAATTTAAAATTTATTACCATATCTATAAAGCCCATTCATTTCTGATTAATTTAATATATAACATATCATAAATAAATTACACTAATATAAAATAGATATGAAATATAATTTCGGGTAAATAACCTTGAAAAATCAAAGAACGATAAAACGAATAAAATAGCGCAGTGTGCTAAAGAAAGACTAATTAAACTTTACAATTGAGTACATCAACGTATTTAGTATTGTTTGAGACATCATAATCTCTTTATGTATCATCCCAAAATAAACATTTCTTAGCAAAATATTGTGCTTTGAGATTGCTAATAATTTGAATTAATTGACAGGACCAGTGTATAGTGTATTGGCACCAAGAATACCGACAATTTTTTAAAATGTTTATACACATTTTATATAGGCTTAATTCACATATTCTTAAAATATGTTATGTCTTATATCCTTTGCTATATTCCATCGCTTCCAAAATGATACCTGCTCTCGATTCTTAAAAACTCTAGTTTCAACGATCCTTATACGTTTCAGTGCCTCAAAGAAACCACTTATAGAATATTTTATCTACTAGTCAGCCCGTGTGGGGGCATACGCCGCCCTATCAATATAATTACTGTAATTATTTTTTAATTAAGATATCAAACAAAATATATTTTATTATTCATTTTTAATTGCTCATTAAACATTATGATATTTTTTTAGTATCTTCTGTATATATTATTTTCTACGTCGTCCAACCATGCGGGACACCACACACGCACGCCGACTCTCTAACCCTCCTCCCGCCTCCTCTCTCGCTCTCCAGGCATGCGCAACAGTGATCTGTCTCATTGCTCCTGTCTTCGTCAAGTGGGAGAACAAAATAATTAAGCAATCTTTATTAATACAATCTGTATGAATATAATATAATTGCTTTAAATGTGTAACGTGGTGGCTAAATGGTCAAAGTCTTTTTTTGTTGTTTTTTTATGCTGGTTATCCAGGTTTAATTTCTCTCACGGAAATGGTTTTCTTTTTTTATTTAATTTTTTTTTTATTGATTATCCTATTGGTTTTTTTTAATGAAAATAACAACAACCAATTAGATCTCTTTCAAGGACTGTTTGACATTTTTATTGAAATAAATTTTCCTTTAGGGTGTTGTAAGGAAGAGAAACAACAATAAGTAAATTTTTAATTTCCTTCATAACTTAAAAACAAAATTTTTTGCAAGGAAATCAGAAAACAACGCGAGTTGTCGAACGTTGTTGAATGCTGAATGCGTCTTGCTTGCTTTGACGTATTCTGGAAATCCACAAACGCGACTATCTATCTATATATAAACATGGTTGGGCGACGAAGTGAATTGTGTCCCTCAATCTATAAAGATTATCGATCTGCTGCGTCAATCAATAGTTGACTAATTATGTCAATTTTACCTATTGAGATTGTTTCAGACTATCTATTAAGTAAATTGATCTATTGGGTCGGTCTATCTTTTGTGTTATTCTATTAATTTTGCCTTATTTCCTACCAAACTGTTGTCAGATGTATTCTCTGAATCAAATGCTGATGCATTTTGGTATTGAGTTGTGCTGTTGTTTAAAACTTTGAAATCCATTTCAGCTAGAACTGTATAGTCTACAAATCTGTGAAAAAAAAATGGTTTAAATAATTTTATAAATGAATGAATCGGAGTCAAAATATATTTCTCTAAAGAATTTTATTATTTTACTAGCTTTACACTGATAAACATTTGCACAACGATATACCATAGTTCAATTTTGAGGTTAAGAACATAGATCAATTTTGAGGTTAGAGATTGTCAAGATCATGGGCGATCTGAAACGGTCGTTGTCTTGGGTGTAAGACTATCTACTTGGTTTGGGCGTGTATTTGTATGTTATACAGCCACGTGGTACAACATGACGCACACAACACAAGAAATGAGTACACACCACATGCAAATACAAGGAATAGTGTTTATTTACATGAAGCGACAACTATTGTGTCCTAAAAGGGCAAATTGCTTTATCAGCTACAATAACAAGAATGCATCTATCATTCAGAAAGACCGAATGGTACTTTCAGTGGCTGGCTGTTCTAAAAAAACTCAGGTATGAGTGGTCGAACTCTTGAGACATGAGGCATCGTATATGACATCCCGGCCTTAAGGGAACCGTCCAAGCGTCTATATGCACGTTGTCTGCCAAATTCCACTTAAGCGATATAAGGTAAGCATGCCCTTAGCGCACGACCTCTACCTTGTGTAGCTCACTCCTAAGTCCACCCCAGCTCAGCCTGGTTCTCAGCCCAGGGTCAAGTTGACCCGACTGGTTCGCAGTACGAGCTGAACTCTTACTAAACTCTCTGCAACACACTTCCTTTCTTTAATCATCTCACGACCAGCAGATCTTAGGCTCCACCCTTTGTGTGGGTAAGTGACTAGCAAAGGTGTGGGATGATAAGGGGCTACTACACATGCCTCTCATACTAAGCCTAATTCCATTCCCTTTATTCATTTCTCAGGTGGCGCCATTTTTTGGTTAAGTGGGTTAATTCCCTAGGCGAGAGACGGTGTTGACAACAGTGCGAACACCTGGGAAGTCGCTATCTGAAAAGCACCTATTCCCCTAGGTTGTTGACGCTACCAGGTGGATCTAAAGATAAATATTTTGGAGATTTAAAAAAAACCCACCCAAACTGTGATAGAGATTGACCATAGTTCAATTTTGAGGCTAGAGATAGACGATAGTTCAATTTTGAGGTTAGAGATAGACGATAGTTCAATTTTGAGGTTAGAGATAGACCATCAGGCCCGTAGCCAGAGGGGGGCTAGGGAGGCTGAGCCCCCCGTTCATGACCAGAGCCCCCCCCGTGCATAATTTGAGATTTTTGTCAAAATTTTAATAATAACGACTATAAAACATCAATCATTTTGTTCAATAAATCAATAATAATAAAAACTTAAAAGTTTATATTTTACCAATCATTCAGGCTATTTTACTTACATATATAGCTTATCTAATTTTTGGGCATAAAAGATTGAATCTTATTGAACATCACTTCTGGGTATTTTGGGCAGCATTGGCATTTGGGGCTTCAACAGCCGTGTGTGAAAACAGTTTCTCAACCCTCAAACGAATGATCAACCCATATCGCAGATCAATGTTACAAAAGTGTCTAAGCAATCTTTTCCTGCTTCATGTGAAAAAGATTTAACAGACAATCTTAATGCTGAAGCATTTTTAGGTAAATTCAGTGCTAAACCACGACGTTTGCAAATTTGAAAAGTATAATAATCTAAGTTCACAACCAATTCCGACGAGTGGGGGGGGGGGCGGGGGCAAATGCCCAGGGGTCCTGCGAGTTTTAGGGGCCCGGACTGAGCTGGCCAATCAACTTTTTAAAATATTAATATCAGCACGGGGGCCCGTGTCACCCCTGCCCAGGGGCCCGAAATTTCTGTCGATGGGCTTGTTCGCAACCTTGTAATAGTTTTATATATTGATATCTTCTGAGGACAACTAGCAACTTAAATAAGTTAATAAAATAACACTGACTTCTGACTTCATTTTTATACATATGTATAATAAAATAATAAAGTACAAACTCCGTGATTTCTGAGTGATTTTATTCGATTTGCAAATTTACTTTTTAGCAGAATTAATTTTATTTTAAATTGAATAATTGCGACTGGTCAATTTTTTGTTGATAGATCTGTTCTTTGTTTTCAAAGTTTTTAAAAGAAATATCACACAAATAGCTAAGCTATATTCGTGCATCTTTGTCGTTCTTTCCGGGTTGTACGTTTAACCAACAGTATAATTCGCGGTCAAATAATACACGAAATGACGCGTTCTATTTGTCGTCGTAGTAAAAATTTATTTTTAAATGATTGATACAATTATTCTATGAAATAAAACTGTTTTAACTTTATATATAACAAAATAACATGCCATTAAACAAATTTCGGAGGGTAAACAAGATTTAAAACGAACACAAAACGATTCCCCATTAAAGATTTCTTGTGGTGATGTGCATGTTACTGTTGTGGCGTTCTTAAAACATGACAACATTTCAAATTGTAGGAGGCAAACAATCAAACAAATTTGTAATTTTAAAGCTAAAAAAAAATTCTGCTGTAAAAAAAAACATTTGGGAGCCGTGGAGCCGCCAGATTTTTTCGGCTCCGTCTCCAGCAAAAAGTAGCGGCTCCCGGCTCCTCGGCTCCGGCTCCGCAAGCCTGGATTACACAATGTAACAAATTTTTTGTTTATGTTAATTTTTTAATGTTTCTTATATAATTTTGGTATGCTGATTTCAGTGGTACCATTGGTTTTGCTCTATCATCAAGATTTCCTTAGAAAAAGCATAAAATATATTTCATAGTTTTCGTATATGTGTGATGCATTTATAACACTATATATATATATATAAATATATATGCTGATTTAAAACTCATTCTCTCCACTGAGACACTGACAGTGGCTTTGTATATATTGTGTCTTTTTTCTATAATCCCACTTTTAATATTACTATTCCCGATTTTAGTTTTTTAGGTATTCAAGTAAATCATTTTTTAAATAAATCTTAGCACATTTTGGGTACGATTTTTTTTAACAAATGCTACTGAGAGAATGAATTAACTATATCCTTTTGTTAATTACAGCTGTTATATGAAGTGGTGAATATGTCTAGTAGATCCTGCAAGCTTTTTCCTGACTCATTCTGTTATGTTTGTGGTTACTGTATTAGTCCAACACAAACTAAACATAAGATTGTCAGTGGTACAACATTGTTTACTAAATATCATGCTTATTTTGGCATGGCTTTGGGAGATCAGGTCAAATCGTCGGCACCACACTACAGTTGTGACAGCTGCAAGTCAGCTCTGGAAGGATGGCTTCTTGGAATCCGAAAGTCAATGCCTTTGGTGATTCCGAAAATATGGAGAGAACCGACGAATCATCATGATGACTGTTATTTCTGCATGGTTGACATTTTAAAGTATAAAAAGCCGAAGGATAGGCTGACTCTAATTTATCCAAGTATACCCTCTTCTATTGGGTTAGTTCCAAACAATTATGAATTGCCTGTTCCTAACTCACCACAATCCGAAGAAGCAGCTGCATATCATTCTGATGTAGACACACCGGATGAGCTCCGTGATGGCTGTGCTTTCAGACACCGAAAGATTCACCTCATTTCCCTAACCAACAAGAACTTGATGAATTAGTACGAGATTTAGGTCTCACTAAATCAAATTCAGAACTTCTGTTTTCTTTGTTTATGGGATAGCATGTGAGTGGTGAGTGAGAGAACATTTATAGCTTGGTTTGTACAATGTTATTAATCAATCCCTGATACCTGTTGAGAAGATCTTACTACCACCCCTTCACATTAAACTAGGTCTTGTCAAACAATTTGTCAAAGAATTAAACCCAGCAAGTACAGCGTTCCAGCATATTCAGCAAATGTTTCCAAAGGTGACAGATGCAAAAATTTCAGCAGGTGTATTCGTTGGCCCGCAGATTTAAGTTATGTTGGCGTGTAAGAAGATGGAGGAAAAAATGTCTACCGTTGAAAAGGAAGCGTGGATTGCGTTTAGACATGTTGTTCATAGTTTTTTAGGCAACAATAAGAGTGATAACTACAAAGAGCTAGTGAAAAACTTAATTGTACCGTACGCATATATGAAATGCAGAATGCATTACCTGCATTCACACTTGGGATTTTTCAGACCAAATTTAGGTGATGTGATTGAAGAGCATGGAGAATTTTTTCATCAGGATATCCATGCAATGGAGAAAATATACCAGGGCAAATGGGATGCAGCTATGATGGGTGACTACATCTGGTGTTTGATACGCAAAGACGACAAACTTCATAAAAGAAAACCACGTTCTACTGTTCACTTCTAGTGCTTTTTTTAGAATTTGAGAGAGTATTACATTAGATCATAATGTAACATTATGTAATAATTGTATGTAAAGTGATGTAACATGACGTTTTGTAACATAAAATAAAATTTTTGAACCTGTAAATGTTATATATTGACTAAAGTTGTATCTCATGCAATATGATTAATATTAATTATATGTTTAATTGAATTTTCGGTTTTATGATCAAACGCTTGATGTTATAAAAAAAAAACAATGTCATATTCAGACTCAGCATACTCGAATTAAATAAGAAACATCAAAAAATTTAGATAAACAGTGAAAAAAAATTTTTTGTTACATTTATCTAGAGAACTAAAGGAAGAACTTTTAGAAAGAGATTTGTCGACAGCTGGCAGCTAAAGTGAGCTAGCTGCTAGACTGAGACGTTGGTGACCAGAGATGAGCCACCTGAGACGTTGGTGACCCGAGATGAGCCAACTGAGACGTTGGTGACCCGAGATGAGCCAACTGAGACGATGGTGACCCGAGATGAGACACCTGAGACGTTGGTGACCCGAGATGAGCCAACTGAGACGTTGGTGACCCGAGATGAGACACCTGAGACGTTGGTGACCCGAGATGATCCAACTGAGACGTTGGTGACCCGAGATGAGCCAACTGAGACGTTAGGGACCCGAGATGAGCCAACTGAGACGTTGGTGACCCGAGATGAGCCAACTGAGACGTTGGTGACCCGAGATGAGACACCTGAGACGTTGGTGACCCGAGATGAGCCAACTGAGACGTTGGTGACCCGAGATGAGCCAACTGAGACGTTGGTGACCCGAGATGAGCCACCTGAGACGTTGGTGACCAGAGATGAGCTAACTGAGACGTTGGTGACCCGAGATGAGCCAACTGAGACGTTGGTGACCCGAGATGAGCCAACTGAGACGTTGGGGACCTGAGATGAGCCAACTGAGACATTGGTGACCCGAGATGAGCCACCTGAGACGTTGCTGACCCGAGATGAGACACCTGAGACGTTGGTGACCCGAGATGAGCCACCTGAGACGTTGGTGACCCGAGATGAGCCACCTGAGACGTTGGTGACCCGAGATGAGACACCTGAGACGTTGGTGACCCGAGATGAGCCAACTGAGACGTTGGTGACCCGAGATGAGCCAACTGAGACGTTGATGACCCGAGATGAGACACCTGAGACGTTGGTGACCAGAGATGAGCCAACTGAGACGTTGGTGACCCGAGATGAGCCAACTGAGACGTTGGGGACCTGAGATGAGCCAACTGAGACATTGGTGACCCGAGATGAGCCACCTGAGACGTTGCTGACCCGAGATGAGACACCTGAGACGTTGGTGACCCGAGATGAGCCACCTGAGACGTTGGTGACCCGAGATGAGCCACCTGAGACGTTGGTGACCCTAGGTGAGCCATCTGAGAAGCAGAGACGAAAAGTACAAAAAAGCGCGGAGATAAGCTGAGCATTTCGTAGCTTAGGCTAACGAAGTAGGACAGAGACGAAAGTAGCCATTGACTTTAATCTAGTCAGTACATTGTACATTCACCCTAGCTCTGTCAAATTCAAAATACTGCTTTATTGCTACTTCATGTGTTTCGATTACGTGATATGCTGTGTAAGTGGAACCGTCACTCTGTTCAGTTCGAAACCAGATAAATCTTCAGTAGTAATGAACAGAATTCTCACAGATATTTGATTCAAAAGACGGAGTAACGGTCAGGAACAGACAGGTCAGTAACACGCAGAGAAGATACACAGTAAGAAGAGTACCAGAGAGGACCCAGAGATGAGTTCAAGAACCTAGATAGAGAATATAGGTGAAGAATACATAATGTGCAGGGTGTAGCAAAGAGATACAAATTTAAGGGTGAAAAGGTTAAAGAGTAGAGACATATAAATAGTTTATAGAATATAAATGGAGCGAAAAAAGAGAAATAAATAAATATGCTAAAGTTATTGATATTTTAAACAGAAAACAGTACTCTTGGTTCTTACTTTTGATTTACAGCAGACAAACGGACTTTAGTAGCTAATATGTATTTATATTATAAAATGTTTCAACATAAACAGCTACAAAGTAAAAAATATGTAAAAGTCTACTAACAGAAATACATTGTGTAAGTTTGCTAGGCAAATATATACTATATATGATAATATATACTATAATTTCTTTTAATTCATGTAGTTTAAAAATAGTTTGTTTTTTCCTTAAACGAATTATTCACTTTGGATTTGAATTATTAATATTTTCTCAACGGGGAGGTGGGGGTGGTGGTGGTGTGTGTGTGAAGTCTCTGTTAGGATGAAATGAACTCTCTTAGATCTTATAAAACACTAATAGGACGGTTTTCATTACAACCATTGCCGATAATGTTTTGGGCATGGAGGCACCACGGGAGATATAGTGGAGACTTTAACCATGACCAGAAAAATCCATTGGTCCTCACCGGAGATTGAACCAGTGAGCCTAAAGTCGACAGTCGAGCGTCCCACAGGGGTGGAGGAGGCGGGACTGGTAACAGTACACACTTACTAGCTACAAGTAACAGACATATATATATATATATATATATATATATATATATATATATATATATATATATAGACAAACTGTAAATATTGGCTTCATACATGTGTATAAATAAAATATAATGACTAAAACCTGTGTATATTTAGTACATAAGAGAATTTAAGTGCATGTGATAACCAATAAATAAAATAAAGTATATATCTGTCTATAACAAGAAGAAATATGAATTTCCTTTTTCTGTATAGAAATTAAATATAATAATTGAATTGCTTGAACTTAACATATGAATAGAATTACTTAAGCTGATGTTAATATCAAGTATACATAATGATTTATATAGATGATTGACTTATAATATTTTAAGTATCTTTTTATAATTATTTACGTGGCAGTAACAAGTACCTGTGTATTATGTTCACTTTATATAGATGATCCACCAGATGGACAGAGGCTGATGCTAGGTGAACAAAAATAAGTCTAGGTAGTGACGTCATATTAGCTTCTTCGGCAAGATATATTCTCATATTCTAAGAACATTAAAAATTTACCATAAGCAAAGTAACAAGTGCGTGTCTAAATTCTCGTAATATATGATAATAACAGTGAAATACCAGTATGTTCAACGACATACCAGTCTGTTCCATTAAAATACCAATATGTTCAATGACCTAACCAGTCTGTTCAATGACTATATCAGTCTGTTCAATGACAATACCAGTCTGTTCAATGACAATACCAGTCTGTTCAACGACAATACCAGTCTGTTCAATGACCATACCAGTCTGTTCAATAACAATACCAGTCTGTTCAATGACAAAACCAGTCTGTTCAACGACAATACCAGTCTGTTCAATGACCATACCAGTATGTTCAATGACAAAACCAGTCTGTTCAATGACAAAACCAGTCTGTTCAATGACAATACCAGTCTGTTCAATGACAAAACCAGTCTGTTCAATGACCATACCAGTCTGTTCAATGACCATACCAGTCTGTTCAATGAGAATACCAGTCTGTTCAATAACAATACTAGTCTGTTCAATGACAATACCAGTCTGTTCAATAAAAATGTAGTTTAAGAAAAATAGCTGTTCAATAATTTAAGCACATTATCCTGACTTGATAGAGAGAGGTCATCCATTAATTACATCATCAACTTAAGAGGAGGGAGGTCTGAAAAAGTTTGCCATTGTTTCTTTTAAAACACACAATGAAAGCTTTGCATAAGTTCAGTTTGAGGCACATTTTATTCTCTTATCAATGAAATAAATTGATGATGTCTAAAACATTAATCTAGCGTATTTTATCTGAATTTTAGTTTACATTGTCCTAGCATATATTTAAATTAGCTCCCTTTAAACTATTTTAGCCATTATAATTTTAAAACATGAAAAAATTAATTTTTGAAATTGGCTTATATGTGTTGGATCAGTCTGCATATTATGTAAAATAGTTCTATCGGCAGAGCGCTCATTGATCAGTCTAAAAATGGCGCAATATGTTTTAAGATATGATATCTCAACCTTTTATTGCGGTCTTAATATGATTCGGCGAAACTAATTATTTTAATTACCCTAGACTATATATTTCTTAAATTAATTTTATTATTGTCTTTTTGATACCCTTTTTTTGTTTATTAAAGATATTTATAGTCATTCATTTTTTTACGGATTGATTACTATGTCAGATAGTCAGTATCGTAGAAAGGGTATTGCGGCTATTGATTATTATGTCAGATAGTCAGTATCGTAGAAAGGGTATGGCGGCTATTGATTACTATGTCAGATAGTCAGTATCGTAGAAAGGGTATTGTGGCTATTGATTATTATGTCAGATAGTCAGTATCGTAGAAAGGGTATTGCGGCTATTGATTACTATGTCAGATAGTCAGTATCGTAGAAAGGGTATTGCGGCTATTGATTATTATGTCAGATAGTCAGTATCGTAGAAAGGGTATTGCGGCTATTGATTATTATGTCAGATAGTCAGTACCGTAGAAAGGGTATTGCGGCTATTGATTATTATGTCAGATAGTCAGTATCGTAGAAAGGGTATTGAGGCCGCACAGGGCACCAAACAACAAGGGGCGCCGAAATAGTCATCTTGAAAACAATTTTCTACCAGCACAATGTAATCTATGGCCCGCGTTAAAGTATAGCCCATCAAGCGGTTTTATCCGACCAGTTCATTTACATCGAACAATTTTACTATCAGATTTAAGAACCCATTGTGGTCCTTTCGTCGTTTTAAATCTTTAATCTTTCGTCTTATATTTCAAACTGTTTTACTAAATCAACACTAACCTTTGCGCTTATCTCATTCTTACATGAAAAGTTATTGAAAAGGTGTGGTTGTTGAAACAAGAGAAAAAATAGGTAAGTGATGATATGAAGGTGTTAAACTACAGAGGAGAAGGTTCGGACATTTACTTACCTATAAAATGCGAACAAGTACATAAATAGGGATGCAAAGATACGTAGATATAAATAAAGTACTAAGAGCTGCTTACAAATTGAACTTTAATTTTGTTTACATTACTTCTGTAAAATTGAAGTAAGAATTGACTGTTCATTCGATTTTTAACCATTTTGTAGCGAATCCATTGCGATGAACAAAAATGATTATCAGTTGCACATTTAACATTGATATGTCATACATACACTAGAGATGGATATCGTGAGTAGCAGCAGTTAATGCATTGTGCATTAAAGTTGAAGTAAATGCAGTTTATGGTCTCAGAGTATGCGTACAGTAACTTTGTACTAAATATGGAGTAGCCAATTTAGTACCTTTAATTAAATTTTCATTTATGTGTCGGCCTATCTTGGATTTTGGTCAAGATTGTCGTCAGTGATTGAAAGTTAGTGCAAGTATGGACATATCTAAAAACACTACAACTATAATTCTTAGAAGGTTTTAAGTGATCATACAGAGTATGCAGTATACTGAAATGAAATCATGGCAAGAGCTACTGACAATTATAAAAGAGATTCTAGAACTTTTCCTAGAGAAGAGAGAAAGACTTGTGAGAACACTACATACTTGTGAGAACACCACATTCTTGTGACAACACCACATACTTGTGAGAACACTACATACTTGTGACAACACTACATACTTGTGAGAACACTACATACTTGTGAGAACACCACATTCTTGTGACAACACCACATACTTGTGAGAACACTACATACTCGTGACAACACTACATACTTGTGAGAACACTACATACTTGTTACAACACCACATACTTGTGAGAACCCTACATAGATGTAACAAAATTACATACTTGTGAGAACACTACGTACTTGTGAGAACACCACATTCTTGTGACAACACCATATACTTGTGAGAACACTACATACTTGTGACAACACTACATACTTGTGAGAACACTACATACTTGTGACAACACCACATAATTGTGAGAACACTACATACTTTTGGGAACCCTACATAGATGTAACAAAATTACATACTTGTGAGATCACTACATACTTTTGGGAACCCTACATAGATGTAACAAAATTACATACTTGTGAGAACACTACGTACTTGTGAGAACACTACATACTTTTGAGAACCCTACATAGATGTAATAAAACTACATACTTGTAACAACAAAACATACTTGTGAGAACACTATATACTTGTGAGAACACCACATACTTGTGACAACACCACATACTTGTGAGAACACCACATTCTTGTGAAAACACTACATACTTGTGACAACACTACATACTTGTGACAACACTACATACTTGTGAGAATACTACATAAAGAACAGTCGATATATAAAGGAAGTGAACTTATATACTTATTAAACATGAAATGTGTAGTTAAAATATGTTCAATATTGTTAAAGGTTTCACACTTTTCAGAATGGTGGGTAGGAAAAGGGGCGCCAAAATGGACTCGAACATGGTGCAACAATAGCTAGCCAAGGCTGTGCGGATGTTGTGGGACATCATGGCAAACCAGATAGTCAAACAACATTCATTGAAGACGACATACTGTAACATAATATTTGAGGGCTCATGATGGGTTCCAGTTTGTTTGTTGTCTTTTTAACTCGGTATATTTATTAGTCAGATGATATTGTAATTTGTTATTTAACATTCTCTTTGAGAGGGTGGTGGATATTATATTTGGGAGGGTGAGGGATATTATATTTGGGAGGGTGAGGGATATTATATTTGGGAGGGTGAGGGATATTATATTTGGGAGGGTGTTGAATATTATATTTGGGAGGGTGAGGGATATTATATTTGGGAGGGTGAGGGATATTATATTTGGGAGGGTGGTGGATATTATATTTGGGAGGGTGGTGGATATTATATTTGGGAGGGTGGTGGATATTATATTTGGGAGGGTGGTGGATATTATATTTGGGAGGGTGAGGGATATTATATTTGGGAGGGTGAGGGATATTATATTTGGGAGGGTGGTGGATATTATATTTGGGAGGGTGGTGGATATTATATTTGGGAGGGTGGTGGATATTATATTTGGGAGGGTGGTGGATATTATATTTGGGAGGGTGGTGGATATTATATTTGGGAGGGTGAGGGATATTATATTTGGGAGGGTGAGGGATATTATATTTGGGAGGGTGGTGGATATTATATTTGGGAGGGTGGTGGATATTATATTTGGGAGGGTGGGGGGGGGGGTAGGGTGATAACAAAAAAAATATTTTTATGAAACCACTTGCAATCGAGGAACTTTTATGTGTAATTTAAGAACATAAATTGCATTTTTGATTTTCTTTTAAAAGTTCCCCCACCTTCCCATTTTTTGGAAGAAAAAAGTGAAAAAATATTTTTTTTTTCAAAAAAAGTACAAGTTTTCTTTAGCTTAATTCAAAAGAGCAATAATAATAACTAATCAACTTTTATTAATAAATAAGATACAGATCAGTTAGTAATATGTACAGAATGTACAAGACATGTTTAAAACATATTATTTCCTATGAACTTCAGATTCAAAAATTGAAATTTTTCTTGTTTTTGCATGAAGTTCCTCTATCAGTTTCACAGCAAGTTCAGCAATCTGGTTAGATCTGGGAATTTCAATTAATGACCCCCCCCCCGACTGACCAATGCGTCTTTAAACACTTAATTGCCTTCTTGCATTTTATCCTGATGAGTGAGGTAAACAGTTAATTGAAGGACGCTTCGTTGTAATGATGGAAATGGAATCAAGCAATTGCCCATTCGTAGCAGATGAAGTTGCAAGCAGGAGAGAGGATGTTGCGCCACTCTGGTATCAGAAATAATGCTATAATAGTATATATCGCATGTGAGTTCCATCTTGCCTACTGTAAATTTGGTAGTTTCTTCCAGCTAATGCGAGGCCAACGTGAAGTTGTTTTGTAATGACGATATGCCAGACATAATTCATAAAAGGAACTTGAAATCATTTCGCCATCCAGGGTTCTTGCCTATGCTAACATCATCTGTCACAACGAGGCGATAATCAGCCTGAAGAGTAGCATAGTGTTGCGTTAATTTGTCAATGAAGGAATAGTTGAGTTCTGGTTTGCTTGTTGGCTCTTGAATAAGAAAATTCATGACATGTTTCAGAAAGAGGTCGAGTACATGTTGCTGACAGCCAATATATTGTGGCTCCTGAAAGCCTTAGCTCAAAACATCATCCTTTGTGAGCTTTACAATCCCGTGCAAACGACCAGTATTTACTGCGGTCGTGTCGCATATTATCACGCAAATATTTTCCCAAGCATCATATTCATCAATTAGCTGATGTAGTTCCTTGTGAATGGCCGCGGCAGAACCACTCTCACATTTAAGAATACCGAGTTTGATTTCGGTTGTCATATTTTTCAGCAGAACTACTTGATACTCTTCCCCTTGCACTCTTTTACCATCAAACTGGAGACAATCTTTGCTTTGAAGTTTTTGAACAATTTTGGTTTTCATTTTCCGTCCTTCAGAGATTACTCGTTTCCAAACACCCGCCTGACTTGAAACCGGCCCATCATGACCCTGTTCAGCAATGGTTGCAAGAACGTCATGTGCTTTATGTGTAGAAATGTTGTTTTTCAGTACTAGCAAACCCGCTGCTGTAGTGCTTGCTCTTTGGTATTTCGGTTTGCATTCAGGAAAAGATGACGTGGAAGAATAGGTTGTCGAGTCGGGTGAAGAAGCAGAAGTTTCAGATTCCGAAGATTCTGAGACAGTTGTATGTGTTTGTGTAGGTTGTGAGACAGTTGTATGTGTTTGTGTAGGTTGTGAGAAAGTTGTATGTGTTTGTGTAGGTTGTGAGACAGTTGTATGTGTTTGTGTAGGTTGCGATTGAGAAGAGCTGGCTTGAAATTGAGTTTTGGTTAGTCTGATTCGTTTTCTTGGGTGGATTGATTCCAAAGGGGCTTGCTTGACCATTGAATAACCAATCTTTCTTCCACTCTTAACTTGCCTCTGGTAGAGCTCTTTATCCTCCTTGCTTTTCCATTCTCCATTACCGTTGGTGACATCAAATAACTGAGAAAGTGTTGTAGTAAATTTATCAGACAATTGAGTTTCTTTCTGATTAGTGCGCTAGCTAATAGTGGAAAGTCTAGAATTTCCCTTAAGAGCAATTCTATATCCGTAATCATAATTTTGATTCGATCCAGTCGCCGTTTCTGGCTATTGAACAGAAAAGTGAAGTTTCCAAGAATTTGACGGTTTGTAGGCATCCGTGTGATATTGATTAGCTTTTCAACAGATGGAATTCTCGGGTCCCTATTCTGTTTAGAAGATGAGGTTAGATGCCTTGTTTATAAACAAATGAAAACAACTGATTGGAATGTGATTAAAAGCAGTCTAGTAAATCATGTAAAAATTCAGTGTTAAATTGAAACCGATAGTCAAACAGCGCGATATGTGAAAACAAAAATGAAAAGGTAGGGGAACTTTTTTCAATTTAAAAAAAAATTAATGTTGCTACTGTCATCTAAATACAATTGTTCCTCGAATGTAAGGGGTTTCATGTTCGTTACGAAAAAAAAAATGAAAATAGTTATCACCCTAGTGGGTGGGGGGTATTATATTTGGGAGGGTGGGGGATATTATATTTATACTTTTTTTCTTTTTTGTTCTTAAGTTTGTATTTTTAGGGCAAGGGGGTATAACAAATTGACGTAGCTTTACTGGGGGAATGGGGTAAAAAATTAACGTAACTTTACTGGGAGGAGGGGATGTAAAACATTGACGTAACTTTACAGGTGAGAGGAGGGTTTCACCGAAAATTTGACAGCTGTTGAGAAGAGGGAGAAAGGGGGGGGGCTAAAAAAAGTTAAAATAAGTTGATGTAATTAATGGACAATCCAAGAAAAAACAGTTCAGTAACAAGCAAATTTAATTTACTAGATAGTGTAAGAGGAAGAACAGTTTGATAATAATTACTGTTACCAGTCTAGATTAGGGCTGTACCGGATTTTAATGTATTAGATCCTGCAGGAATTAGAACCGGAATCGGATTTAATATTTGAACCCTACCGGAATCGGAAAAGAAACCGGATTTTACGGAATAAAATACTAACTCTTCCGAACGAAGTAGTAATTTCTCGCCTAACATAAAAAAGATATAAGAATGAAAAATAGAATAAAAATTTAGTTTTTAAGTTCTTGATCGCAAAAAACAGTATTAACCATTTATAAATTGAATACTGTTACTAAAAACCCTTCCCCAATCTTGAGTTAAGAAGGATAACTCTGTCAAAATAACAGGTTCTTTGTTTTGAAAAACAAATAAATAAATAAAGCTGTACATAATTTAATTTAATTTCTATTACAATCAAACAAAGAAATGGGTAACATATCTTAGAAAGTATAATAAACATGTTTATTAATAAATGAATTCCAAAAAATATATACATTTATACTGTGGCACCACCCGACAGCTTATTATTATACAGTTTTCCAAAGTGACGTCACCAAACCTTGTTGTTTCATTCATACTTTACTTTAAATCATTATCTGACAATTTCCCATAAAAACGCAAATCAAAATGCATTTCAAATCTAAATCAATATAACTTTAATGTTCAATTAAAAATGTATCTTCAAGTTATTTATCTACATATGCGAGGAATTTTTATCCCAATCGTGACAAAATCCACTAAATTAAAAAAAATTTGCAGAAAAATAAATTACTGAACTATTTTTAAACTGTAAATCCCAAAAATAGATCGTTGTCTGCTCTTTAAAGAAGTTAAACTTTTAAAGCTAAATATAGTTTATAAGAAAACACGGAATCAAAAGTAGCGAAAGGTAAGGTGTCGTATTACTAGACTAAATACGATTCAAATCTTTCTTTTTAATATTTTTTTACTTACACATAGAATTTAAAGCGATCGACGTTATTGTATTTTTGAAAATGCAGAAAAGAAAGAAAGGAAGTTATTGTTTTAATTTAATTGTATAGCGCTAAATATTTCTAAATTATGTTGCGCCAAAAAAAAATCTTACACCAAAATTTCAAACAACAAAGAAATCCGGCTTAAATCCGGCACATTTTAATCGGAACCGGATTTATTATAACTTCCGGAATCCGGCTTAACAGGAACCGGAATCGGATTCCGGTACTGCCCTAGTCTAGATACAATTTCAATCGATAACAACCATTGTTACCTGTCTAAATACCATTTGAATTGATAACAATCACTGTTACCTATATAGATACCATTTGAATTGATAACAATCATTGTTACCTGTCTAGATACCATTTGAATGGATAACAATCACTGTTACCTGTCTAGATACCACTTGAATTGTTACCTGTCTAGATACCATTTGAATTGATAACAATCACTGATACCTGTCTAGATACTATTTTAGATGGAAAAGTTCCCCAGCAAACACGTTGACATTGAACAGAAGAAAAGCATTTGCATTATCAGAAAGAACGCTTGTGAATAGCTTCCATTAGAACATACTTTTAAAATAAAATGTTTGTGTGACATGTTTAAAAGAAATGAATTACCTTCAGATTAGATTCTACTGTGTCAGTGCAATTAACAATTACTACCATTCAGAATATATTCATTCTGTGAAAGTCACTACCACATACTAAACCTTCAAAATAAATTATTTTGTGTCAATGCCACTAACAAATACTAGCCTTCAGAATGATATTATTATATGTCACTGCTACTAACACATAGCCTACTAACCTTCAGAATAAAATTGTTATGTGACACTGCCATTAGCAAATAGGCTACTAAACTTCAGAATATATTCATTGTGTAACATACTCTAACACATATTAAACCTCATAATAATCTATATTTTGTCATTGTCACTAACAAATACTGACCTGCAGAATAAGTTCTATTGTGTGAAATTCTGAATAGATTATATTATGTCACTCCCACGAACAAATACTAACCTTCAGAATATAATAGATTGTATTGTGTCAAAGCAACCAACATACACTGATCTGTATCATTTATTATATTATGTCACTGCTACTAAAACATACTACACTTCAAAATAGATTCTATAATGTCACTGCCACTGACATTTAATTACCTGAAGAATAGACGTCACTGTGTCCCTCTCACGATGTGACTTCTGCGTAATTGAGTGAAATCTAATTGACAAACCATCAAATGAATTGTTTCGTGCAAACTTTGCAGTATTTTCAACAAATTTCCTTATGATAGAAATGCATTTTTCCATCAAGAAAACATTAATATTTTTTTGAATATATTTTTAAAATTATAATATCGTAATTTATAACATTAGAACATTTTTACTTTTATAATGTTATCGATACAAGTTTGACTCAACTAAATATTTTCTGTGCTGACATGGCGATAAAAAAAAGAAAGAAAATCAACTAATGAATGAAAATCATCTAACATTTCTAAAACATAATGAATATTATGTACATTTTTATCGAAATGGAAAAAGGCTTTGAATCAAACTTTATCATATACATTATTTTCTTTAATCAATACTTTGCAGATGTTATCATTATCTTTTTCAATACGTGTGTTTACATCCTGATCAAATAGCACAAATATATCTTTAATTAATAAATTTTAATTATTTTTTTGAAATGGCATTTTAAAAGAAAGGCTTATCTCGTAGGTGTATATAGTAAAAAAAAGTGTCTAGTAATATAGGAGATTTTTTTGTAATGCACCATTGTAGTTTTTTGTAATGAACCATTGTAGTCTTTGTATTGCAGCATTGTAGTCTTTATACCTGCACCCTTGGTCGTCCTATCTTACGGAACAGTCCGAGCACTTGCTCGTTATTGAGGGGGACATTAACCCTTTCGATGCTATTGACGACTTAAGTCGCTCACAGTCTCGCTGCTATGGACGCTTTTTTTTTCCCTCGCAAAATTGCTAACGACGACTATAGTCGATTTCATTCATTTGTACTAAAACTAAACGTTTGTTTTCAGCCAAAGTTGGAGGGGAAGTCCATTGTCTAATTTTGCACATGTTTCACTAACAAAAACTTTAGAAAGTTGAAATTAAAGTTCATTTTACAGTATAATTAGACTGAAAACCCTGCGACACAACCACTTCACGCCCATTTTCTTTCCCGGTGTTCGGCTAAGCTTTAACACCGGATATTTTTTTTACTGCCGCGAGTAGTTCGTTTTACCCTTGTTCAATTTATTGATTGTCGGATAGGAATGCTTAAACGTTCTACTGGTGGAACCTTGGAGAGAGAAACCCATTTATTATTTCTATATTTTATTATGGAAAGGGTGACCATCTCAACAAAACATAGTGTCCGAAATGGAAGATTTAGTTATCCGTTTGTCCAAGGGTAGAATAAACTGTTTGGATGGACCAACAGTCGAGGCAGAAAACGTATTTACAGAGTAGACATATTAAGTTCAGTGGGATAAGGGTGTGAGAGTTTTACTATTAGAACATGGAGACACGTGTACAATGCCATTGTGGAAACACGGCTGACAGTTTAAGCAAAGTTACACAGAATAGAAACATGAAGTACAGCTGGGTGGGGGACAATGTGGGCGTTAAATAAAACTAGTTTGAATTTTATGATAGAAAGTCAAACATTAGTGCGACAGTTCTATAGTGACAGGGGGACACAATATATCCACAACAGATAATATATGTTTATCTGTCCATCTCAAGGAGAGGTGCGTGGAATGTATGGAATGACCAAGACTTTAGTGATGAATGTAAAACGTTATTCTAATTGGCCAAATTTGGGGCTTGATGATAGAAGTCAAATGTATTACTTGTCTTACAGTACAATTGTGGAAACACGGCTGACGAAAAAGTGCATATTACTCGGGCTAAGAATTTAGGTTATTTAAATTAATAAATATATTCGCTGTTCCAAACATTAGAGCTGGCATCTTATTTAGCAGTTGGTGAATTTAACTGCTGACCAATGGTTTGAGAAAGTATTTACTTGTCAACCACAGATGTCATAAATACTGGATCTTAAATCAATCTTGCATTAAGATAACGTTTATTTATTTACTAAAAACAAATTAACATTTATTTACTTACCACAATCTACATTGTAAATTAGATTATTTCACTCTCTTCTCTCTCTATTTCCTTTCTTTCTATCTCCCTCTTTCTCTTTCAAGCCTAGCCCCCCCCCCCAAACACCCCTAATTACATAGATAGTAAAACTACCAAACCCATCATTTGCTCGCCACTCCCATAACCCTCCACATAAACAGCTTAAGTGCAGTTACGGTAACCTTGGGCGAAAGCAGGTGGCAGGGCCGGCTTTAGCACTAGGCATACTGGGCATTTGCCCAGGGCCGCCAAATTCAAAGGGGCCGCCAATTTTGTAAAAATATTGAAAAAATTAAAATATCACAAATTATTTACAATGTTTTAAAAATGTAACAACACGATTTGTATTTTATTTTCGTTCAATAGCTGGCGCAAACTAACGATCACAATAATACCATTGTTATTAACCCTTTACCCCTCATAGCCGCCGATTGCAGCCTCTACCGGTTAACCCTCGTAGCCGCCGATTGCCGCTTTTTGGATTGTTCCGCTGCTCAGGCCATTCTTGTTTTTAATTAACTCATTTAAGCAATAAAAATTGTGGATTCGTGTAAAGCGGAAAACGAACTTTCTGACTTGTTACGGGACTATATGTATGGTCTCCGTATTTTTTTTACTTCGGGTACCATCCGTAGATAATATTGCTCCACACCCTAACCCTAACCCTATCCCTAACCCTAATCCTGAAAAAAAAATTCTGAAAAAAAAAATAAAATGTATATATGTCATGTTCCTTATAGTACTTATACCCTAATATAATGGTCACGTATGGTCCCGTAACAAGTGCGTTATTGAAATCCAACGTGTGGTTATTTTTTGGTCTGTTTTTTGAAATTGTGTAATTTTTTCAAGATTTTACGAATATTTAGGGATGTTTGGGAATTACAATCAATTGGATGATAATAATGTGGAAAGTGATTTAGATGTTTTTATAGTGGAAATCCACTTTTCACAAGCTAATGTTTTTTAATAAGCACAACACTGATAATTTGCTTTTAATCTTTTTAAAATTAAAAATTTCAGCCATGAAGGGTACTAAATCGGATTCCGGAGCACAAAAACGAAAAAAAGTCGAAATGGAACTATTGAAATCACAAGAGGGTGCTATTTATAAACACTTGAAGATGAAGGATAAAAATACAGACGTTGTTTTAGAGTCCTCCTCCGAGTTACTTTGTGAAGCGTCCGAAGTCGAAGACAATGAGCAAGAACATATAGCTATAGCATATCATGACGTATTGAAAAAGATAGCATTGCCAACAAAACAGAAGAAACAACATCGGAAAAACGAAAAGATCAAAATCAAACAGAAATAGACATAAAAGATGTATCCAAAAAAATAATGGTCTCAGAGCTTGAGATAACGAATCCAGACAACGCAGTCGACTGGACTGACATTAGTTGTTGGCCATCATCTCTCAACAATCAGCAGCGTGTTTTTGGTGTTAAGCGGGGTCCAATACATATTGAAAATTTTAATTTTCCAGAAACAGATGGGAGACGATTTTTAACAGCATACTACAAAAGGGAACTCTGCAATCAGGAACCACTTGACAGACGTTGGCTAGTTTACTCTGTCAAGCAGGACCGGGTGTACTGTTTCTGTTGTAAACTTTTTTCTAACGCTTCAAACTCATTTTCCTCTGACGGTTATAATAACTGGAAACATTTTCTTGCAGTTGTCAGCCTTCATGAAACATCATGTAACCACATCACTGCGCAGATAAACTGGATCGAAATGGAGAATAGATTGAATTTAAATATAACGATTGATAAAGAAACTATTAGATTAATGAATGCAGAAAAAATGCATTGGCGTGGTGTACTTCAAAGGCTGTTTGCTATTATCCAATATTTGGCTAAAAATAATCTTGCATTTCGAGGAACAAATGAAAATTTGAATTGTGCTAACAATGGAAATTTTTTGGGATTGGTAGAGCTGTTAGCTAAATTTGATCCCGTTTTGCAAGAACATCTTCGCAGAATAAACAATAATGAAATTCATGATCACTATTTAGGTAAAACCATGCAAAATGAATTTCTGCATTTGATCAGCCAGAGAATTTTAAAGAAAATTGTAGCTAGCATTATTGAATCAAAGTATTATTCTGTCATGTTAGATTGTACTCCAGATATAAGCCACCAAGAGCAAATTACATTAATCATTCGGTATGTTGAAATAAACGAATAAACTATGAATATTGTGGACCGATTTGTAGGTTTCATACCAACCGAAAATAGCACTGGAATCGGACTTGTTAATGCATTTTTACAAAAACTTGATGAACTGGGTTTGTCAATCGCAAACTGTCGTGGCCAAGGATACAATAATGGCGCAAACATGCGGGTTTGTAATAAAGGAGTTCAATCCAGAATTTTGCAAATAAACAAACGAGCATTGTTTGTGTCATGCGGTTGTCACAGTTTGAACTTGCTTCTTGGAGATATGGCTCAATCCTCTGTAGTTGCTAAATCTTTTTTGGTTGAGGTCTCAGAAACAGCTAATGATCCAAAATGCAGAACAGAAGTTAATTCTCTAGCAAAAGAATTAAAAAACTTCACGTTCCTTGTAACATTGTCAGTTTGGTATGAATTGCTAAATAAAATAAATTTGCTAAGTAAGACGATGCAGCGTGATAACATAGAATTGAATCTAAATTTGGAGCTACTACAAAAGTTGCGTGAGTTTCTTATTTCGTTCAAAGAAAATGGCTTCCAGGCATCGGAAATTGCAGCAGAGTCATTAACAGAAGAGCTGGAAATGAGTGATGACGAAATGGGTTTTCCAGCAATTGTTACTTCTTTGAAACGAAAAAGAGTTAAAAAAAAACAGTTTTTATATGAATCTGCTGAAGATGAATCAGTGCAAGATCCTAGAGAAAACTATCGGATAGGTTTCTTCAACGTGTTGATGGATCAAGCTACAATGTCTTTTAATGAACGATTTAAACATTTAACCCAATTTAACAATAATTTAAAATTTAAAATTTCAGACTTGAAAAATCGTGACGATGCAATGCTAAAAAAACAATGCAAAAACTTATATGAAGTATTCTCTGATGTTAGCAATTCTGCCTCTGCGCATTTACCAATCACGGAAATCGATAGTGACATCGAGGAACTCAATTTATTTACTGAACTAAAAACTTAAACTTTTGCCATACCTGAAGGTACATCTCTACTTGACGTGTTAAAGTATATTAATGCACACCGATTAAATGAGGTCTTTCCAAATGTTACAAATGCTAGTGTCACTATCTAGTCCAACTTTGCTGTTCATGATTACTATATAAAATTAATATGTAGAGGGGCCGGCATTTTTACTTTTGCCTAGGGCCGCCAAATATCTAAGGCCGGCTCTGGCAGGTGGCAATAGGGCGTGAAAGTCTGACGTTACAAGCGCCATTTTGGTTCCAACCATACTCGCCGGATACTGTTGCTTTCATAGACATACCTGTAAATATCTATGATTGCTTTTAAAATATTGAATATTATCATAAAGAATGGTACAATGTATTAGGGCCGTTTTAAGGTTATGGCAGGCCCTAGGCACTTTCAAAGTCGTAGGCCCTCCCGTCTTCATTTTTAATATTTTTCAAGAATGCACCCGCACTTCTTTGCAAATTGAAATCTAAATAAACTCTCCGCATTGTTAATTATTCTATGCAGACTCTATAGTCTATGCAGTGATGACGTATTAATTCCGTTGTTACATCGTGCGCTTAACATTCGTTGTTTATCGTTAATCGTGTGCTTCTTTTTTCTTACAAAATTAAAAAAAGTAACTAAAGTACTTTTAAATAACCATGTCTGATGGATTACAAGAGGAAATGCTAGAGTGGATTTGAGAAGCGGAAGAAAAAGGAGAAAGAAAAAGCATTGAAAAAAATTCTGGGTTAGTTGCTGCAATTTATGAGCAGAGACAGTGATTGCATTACTGGTAAAACTAGTAATACTGGTGATAATGACATTTCATTTACTTCTTCAGCCACAATGTACACCAACAATCCATCAATACCAGAAATAATGTTGCCGGGTGTGCTGAAAAAGTGAAACAACCGAAACATGTGTCACAAAGGAAAAGGTATCTGCTAATTCTGTTATGGGTCATGCTGAAGCTGCTGTGTTTGATTTGCCTACAGACTCAGACTGTATATTAGAGTCAGTAGGAGATGCCGGTTTGAAGCATGAGCTTCATGACAAAGAATACAGTTATTCAAGTCATCAAGCTTATTGGGAGATAACTGCACATCTAAGAAATTATTATGCTGAACATCTTCCTTCACAAAATTTGGAGTTATATTTTACTTTAAAGGGTAGACAATTTGGTGACGCAAAAATATTTTGCTAGAACGTTAACAAATGGTAAAACTGTCACGCGAGTCTGGCTTCTCTATTCTCCTTCAACGGGTAAAGTGTTTTGTTATGTGTGCAAGCTGTTTGACTACAACGCCGGTTTTGCATATCAGTTTATCGATGGTTTTGATGACTGAAAAAACGCCATCGCAAGAATTATATCACATGAGAAGTCGAAGAATCACATTGCTGCTCTGACAAGGATGATAGAATGTTGACAGACAACTAGAATCGACGAAAAACTGCAAAAGGAGAAGCAAAAATTGTGCAAATGATGTTTTCAAGAGAATAGTTGCTGTGATAAGATTTCCTGCTGAAAGAGGGTTAGCTTTTCGCGTTGACAGCCATTCACATAACTGTTATAACAATGAAAATTACCTTGGTTGCATTGACCTTTTAGCTGAATGTGATCCCTTTCTAAAAAGAAACACATTGAGAGATATGGAAACCCCAGAAAGGGGAATGAATCATATCTTTCTGCCATTATATGTGATGAATTTATTGAGTTAATGGGATTCAAAGTATTGACGCAGAAACTGTCTGAAATTAAGAATGCTAAATATTATGGAATCAGTATCGATTCCACTCCTGACATCAGTCATGTGGATCAGCTGACAGTTGTTGTTCTCAAAAGTGGAACTTTTGTAGAGGTTTTCCTTTGTTCATTCCAATTGAACAACGACTGCTAAAATATTCCGGGTACATTAAAATTGACCAACACCGTCGCGTTTTCTTGGTGCCCTGGGGTCACCTGAGGTCGAAAAAATAACTCAGCACAGGGAGAAAGTTTTGTATTTCGGAGGCTAGCACAGGGAAATAATCAAATTTAGAGTCCTTAGCATCGAAAGGGTTAAGTGGAATTGCACAAATTTTTGCGGACAGGTAATTCAGGCAACGATCCATTTTGTATGCTGGTAAATAATAAACTAAGTTCTGTTCCTCTATTTGCTTTGAGAGAAAGACAGTGTTAAATCATATACGATTTATATATCTTCAAAAACATGTATACGTAACACAGGGAAATGATGGCCTGACCAGCTAGTTGGACGTCCACAACATCATTTGTGGAAGCCTTTTTTTGTTTGGAGAGAGTTAGAAATCTATAAGGTACAATTTTAAATTTACACTAGTTATATATGTCTAACATATATGGCAAATACGCTGTTTGAATGCCAAACTTAGCAGGCAGAACATTTTCTAGACATGCCAAAAGATTTTATCCTTTTTGATCACGCATTGTTTAATTAATATACAAAAAGGGGAACAATACAATAATTTGGTACGCCTTTTTTCAATAATTATTATTCACGGTATCCACAAACGAAGGCGAAACTTTCCGCGGCACTATTTCTCACGCGAGATTTTTCTAAGCTCGAAAATCTTTCTCTACACAGGAGCGAACAGAAAGTGAACGTCAGCCAACCGGAAACAATTATAATTTTAAATGCAGAAGAAACTATAGTTATGATGACTTAGCTAAATAACTGAGTTTCTAGCTAAGCATATTTATTTTTAATTATCAGGTTTTATTTTGTTTTAACTGTCTTCTCTAGCAGTAAACTATACATTTTGTATAACTAGATTTCATTAAAACATGTCTACTGTATAATTAACCCCCTCTCTGCTTACACATTAGCCTCCCCCGCCCCCCATGTGAATGTTCATGTCCTAACAGATCATGCCACACGTGTTCAGATTATGTAACACCAGTTTATTGCTGGGTCAACCATCGATGGCTAGTATAAATGATACATTGCCTTGTAAGAGCTAATTTTAATCTGTCCCTCTGTAGCTTGACCCCCCCCCCCTCACCCGTCTTAAATTTGCCCAGATGTTGATTTGTTTTGAAATATTTTAGTGTTTGGTAGTATTTGGGAATACACATGCATAGTAACTGTTAGGTTGATATTCATAAGCGCTATTATATTAAGATACATTGGTACTATTTATTTTATTAAAGTGTTTTATGTAATAAGCTGCATGTGACTTTTTCTTTCAATACATATACGTTTCTGTTATTTTTGGTTTTTAATCAACCATTTTACATTTATTTGAATTGTATGCCATAACATTAACAAGCGCCATTTACTTTGACAATATAATCTATTTTTTTGTAAAAATAAAACCTATTGCCTATATGGTTCCGTTATTTTGGTTTTCAATCACCCTTTTTACATTTTTAATAATAATTATCTTTAGCACTTTCATTTAAAGGTATGATAAATTCTGTTTGGCTTGACCACAGCCATTTGTTTAAAGTCTTGTAGTTTGTTTTTGTTTCAGACATTGCTATAAGTGTCCCTTAAGTTTTTCCATTTTTTAACCTAAAAACTAAAAAAAGTGCAAATTTTAAAATTTTATATATTGATATAATTTTCTTAAATGCAGCAGTTTGGCAAAATGAATAGTTCGATTTATTAAATTTGAGTTATGGTCAATGTGAAGTGAGAGACTTTTGGACATAGTAACAAATTTCATAATTGGCGATTCATTCATTCATTGCCCTTCGCCCGTGGCAGGGTATAGGCCATTAACAACAGATCTCCAGAGTCCTCTGTCCTTTGCCATCTTCTCCAGCTGGGGGTTCCACCTCAGTGCCTGCTGGTTTAACTCTAATTTCTTCTTGATAGAGTACTACTATTTCATCAAGGACATTTTTTCCAATTATTGATCCTACCATTAAAAGTTTTATTTGTTTTAAATGTTTTATTATCTTTTCATCTATTTCTCTGTTATTATTTGTTTATCAAGAGTTGTTTGAATGTCTGTTGTTTACTTCATATAATTATAATACGTAAAAATGAATGAAAAGTTCATTAGTTAATCTATGATACGAAGTGTTGCAATCTGATCCGTGCATGATGTTTTTTCGACAGCCTGCCTGCTCATCTCGCAGCTGTGGGTCGATTGTTTCTTTCATCCTCTCCAAGAGAATCCTGTTAAAAACCTTGCCTGGTACAGATAGCAATGTGATACCCTGTAGTTGCTGCAGTTGCTGTGGTCACCTTTTTTTGGAAGCTTGACAAGGTAACCTTCCTTCCAGTCTGCTGGTATGTATTCTTCGTCCCAGATCCTCACAAAGAGAGGGTATAGCATCTCTACTGATGTATTCAAATCTGCTTTTAGTGCTTCTGCTGGAATGTCATCTGGTCCAGCCGATTTTCCATCAGAATGATGGCTTTCCTGATCTCCTCTCTTGTGGGCTTTTCGCAGCTGATCGGGAGATCCATTTTGGGTGGTTCAATGTCTGGGGGGTTCGGAGGTGCTGGTCTATTCAGTAGTTCTTCAAAGCCCATCTGTTTAACTGTTGATCTCAGCTGTTTATGGTTTTTCCCTGCTTGTCTTTGACAGGTCTTTCTGGCGTGTTCATCTTCCTTGAGAGTCTCTTGGTTATGTTGTATAATATTTTTATGTCCCCGCTATATGCTGCCTGTTCTGCCTCCGCTGCCAACCCTTCACATAGTTTTTCTTGTCATTCCTAATACTCCTCTTCACGACCCTGTGTGATTCTGCATATTCTTCTTGAGCCTTGCCCTTTGTTGCCCTGGTTTTACTGTTGTTGACTGCTGCCTTCTTTTTCTTCCTGTCTTCTTATCTTGTTCAGAGTTTCTATTGTAATCCACCCCTTCTGGTGATGCTTCTTTGGACCCACTGTCTCTTGGCATGGCGATCTTAAAGTTTATTTCACTTTCTGCCACATATTGAGTACATTATATTCCTCTTCAACAAATTCTTGAAGCACTTCATATTTATTCTTCAGCACTAAGTTGAACTGCTCTTTTGTTTTAGGGTCTTTCAGCAGACTAATGTTGTATTTGACTCTTCTGTCTGATATATTCTGTTGAGAATTCTCTTCAGTTTTAGCTTCATTCTTGCTACTAGGGATGTGACGGTGCTGATGAAAATCCGCATCCGTCGGATTCGGATTTGGCAAATATAAATCCGTCGGATTCGAATGCGGATTCGGGTCAACACTTGGCTAAAAGGGACATCAAGGTGTCAGTCCCGTGCCCCTCCCCCCCCCCCCATGAAAACGAGGATTTATAGCATTTCTTTCAGTACAAGATGCTTTGCATAAAATAAAATTCTCTTTAATTATACTTCTGTCGTATTCCTTATCTAATTTTTATGGGGGTGAAACAACTGTCGCTCCCCTACCCTAACTGGCGCTAAGCATCAGGACGATGGTCAAGAGACCAGTCATGTGACCTAGTTTGAAGGGGTGGGGATCGACTTCGGTCTCTGATATAAGCTAGTGACCAGAGTGATAGGACATTAGATTTCTAGATAGAGTCGAGAGTGGACACAAGTAGATTATCAGTTGATATTGATGTTATTGTAAGTAGTGAAATTGATGTTAGGCCATATTGAATGTGATGTACCATGTGTTTATAATAAATATTACCATATACACGGAATCCAAATGTCTCTGTTATAAATACTAGTGTACGGAGTTTCAAAGCGTCTGTATTTAGACTATCTATAACGGAACGAGTGGCTACAGAGTGAAAGAATGTCATTCAGTTTGGCATTCCAAATCATTTCAAATGTCATTCCAAATCATTTCAAACGTCATTCCAACTCCTTTAAAATCATTCCAAACGTCATTCCAACGCATTCAAAATCATTCCAAATGTCATTTTAACTCATTCCAAAAGTCATTCTTCCATCTCATTCCAAATTATTCCAAATGTCATTCCAACTCACTCCAATTGGTTACACATAACCAGCTTTTCGCCATTCCAATCCACACATCCACTACGCCATTCCAATCCGCATATCCATTACGAGGTTAAGAAAGCTCGGATGAAAACAATGTTTGGCGAAAGGGGTGTATCTAAAATACGTTCTTGACCAAACACGACGTCTAATCTATGGACAGCTGAGCAAGGGTCCAAGAGTTTAGTTTTATCTGTTTTCTATATTTCGGGTTTTTGAAAGTCTCTAGATTTTTAAATTTTAGTTACGTTTTCTACGGCCGTCTTTGATCTGTAAACGGTAATTTTTCAAATTCGAATCCGACGGATTTTTTAAAAAAAAGATAGTCAGTATTTAAATTGAAAACTGATTGTCTCACCCTGTTTAACAAATTAATGAAATTATACAAAAATATTAGATATTATTGTTATGCTTTTGATTGTTTCAACTTCTATAAATATCCACATGCTGTAAACATTTTATGATAAATGTATTTCTTAATACAGAAAATTTTTATTAATTAGATACATAATGCATTCATGTTTTTTTTATTACCAAATCAGCTACAGTAAACAATGTTTAAATGGAATAACGATCAGCATCTTATTTATCTAAATATAAATATTAAGTGAAACATGAATGTTTTCAATATATATACTTCAGTAGATCACAAAAACTGGCAATGTATAGATTATATCAAATATGAAGAAATAATTAAATGATCGCAGTGGCTACGGTACCATCAAAGCGGGACTCCGTATTTTTTCCAGGCACCAGCAATATATGTGCGCATGCGCGACTTTATTATTTTTTTCCGTTTCCGGGGTCAGGATTTTCGCGCTAATTGATATCTATAGGTCAGTGCAGGTATACCAATAATTTCATTAAAATAATTAATAATAAAAAGTAATAAGTAATAGCATAAAAAAAAATAAAAAATGTGCACTCAATCAGTATTTATACCCCAAGAAACACTTAAAAATTAACGGAACGTGTATATTTTTACATTCGGCCTATTCGGGATATATGCCTAAGACTAAGAGTATAGATGTGCGCATGCACGGCTGTTATTCTTTATTCTCTTTTTTTCGGGTCTGCCCAAACCTAATAAAGTCGGGGGAGAACAATAGCATTCAAACTACAAAAGTTAACAAATAAAACAAAAAAATTATGCGCTAAATTAGTATCTTTCGCACACCCCCCACCCAGAAACCGAACACTCGTTTATTCGTCTCCGTCGTATTTGGTTCAATTCTCGGATATAAATGCTTCCCCACCCCCTCTATTTTCGTTTCTTAATCTTATTATTATTTAGTAAATTTGAAATATGTAGGCTACTCTGAATTTTTTAAAATGATGGTGAGTAAAAGTTAGGTAATATTTAGGATAATAATTATGTTTAGGTTAGCATTACGCAGGCATTTTTAATAGCAAAAAGGATGATGATTTATTAATAATACGAATCTGTGGCATAGATCGCAACCGGGGCACAATACCTCTTTAGCCCCCCCCCCATTAAAAAACCATATAATATTATATGTAAATTATACCATTAGGCGCCCCTCTGTGAGTAGCGGCCGGGGCATGAAGCCCCCCCGCGCGCACTACGCCACTGATAGGAATACAGTTTTTTATTATTTTATGGTGAAATTTTAATTGTTTTTTTTTTGTAGACGAACCAGCACCTCGAATTTAAATGGTAATGGACGGGGTTCAGGAGGACGGACTTGGGGCAGACTTTAAACACTGTAATCAACATAAACATAAACAACTTTCCTGCTGCTTGTTTTATGACTTTTATAACAACTGAATTTTTCCACAATTTTTTTTTTGATGGAATCCCGAAATTTTCAGCTTTTGCATACATAAAGGAATGATTTTAAACTATATTGTTAAAGTGTTTATTTGTTTTTTTATTTATTAATGTTCATAGAAAATGTTTAGGTTGTCATTAAATTTAGAGACGACTTGTATAATAGTAAAAATTAAAGTTATATGCCTCCTTTTGAATTGACAGATACGAGTACAGTTCTGGCATAATGTCGGTGCTGTTTAAAATGTTAAAAAACACAAATTTACACATATGTTTAGCTCCAAATATGATAAAAGTAATTTTCTGCCACATCTTTTGAATAGAACTAAAAGAACGTATTATGTGATGGGTACCGGTGGACGTACTTCCGCACCCATTGGGGTACAGTCACGAAAAAGAATGAGAATCTTGGGTCTTGATTGATTTTTGTGTCTGTTAACAGTAACAACCTCGAAGCGCTGGCCTTCTTGGGTGCATGGACCTCCATCAAGCGCGGAGCTATAATTGGCTACACACTAGTTATTTATGCAACTGTATTGATGGATATTTAAATTATAAAACCTACTGTTTGTTTGCTCTGTCAGACATCAACGTATCAAACATTTTGTCAAACACTTGGTAAGACACTAATAATTTCATTCTGGGGAATCTATCTTTTAGTTGTCTGATGTGTTGTACGAATCTGTAAATGTATCAGAAAACTGGAGTAGACAATATAATAAGTATACAGTAAATAAGAATATTAAGCCTGTGGTCCCTAATCCAAAAATATATCGTATAATAAACAAAAGCAAACATTCAGTTAACCCAGAGTTGGGCAGATTTTTGGGTGGCGGGCCACATTAAAAAAGCCATGGTGAGAAGAGGGCCGCATCCTCCAAATATTAGATAATATTTAGTATTTTTTAAACAAAATGTATATGCTCATTATACGTGGGCTAGCTAAAACAAAAAGTTCTGACCATTAATAAAAAAAATCAGAAACACATATATATTTTACATATGTAATTTTCTTTGCGTTCTACATATGAGCGAGAAAATACATCACAATATTATTACACTTTCTACCATCACTAAAAAATTAGTGCTGCTAAATACAACCTAACATTATTACACTTTCTACCATCACTAAAAATGTAGTGCTGCTAAATACAACATAACATTATTACATTTCTACCATCACAAAACCAATAGTGCTGCTGAATACAACACGACATTCATTTTGAAAAAATGTCATAAAGTTGTTACAATAAAACTAACCTAAATTTCCTGAAAGTTTATTACATTAAAGTATAATAACTAAACAAACAACATATGTACCCTAAACCTAACAGCAGAAAGTAACTAATGTGTAACTTGCTTGCTTTTTCCAGATTGTTCTAGATATTCCAGTTGTTTAACAATTTCTGTCACATTTTCTGCGAAAATCCGCAACCTTTTATATTTATGTGTCCATCTAGTTTCACATAGCAAAGGAACATTTGGAATACATTTTCTTCGCTGATTAATTTCTAAGAAAAAAACTATAATTGACATAATTTTTCCTTTTGTGTTTCGTACAGCATTCACATTATTTAAATCGTTTACGAAAAGATTTAATTTATGTGAACTGCAATGTACTATTGCTGCTTTTGGGTCTTTTTTTCGAATTATTGCTTGGACTGCTCCTTCTTTACCTGCCATTGTAGAACATCCGTCTTATCTTTGCCCACCAAAATTTGTCGTATCTAATCAGGCCCGTAGCGTGCGGGGGGGGGGGTAGGGGAACCTGGCCCTCCCTGCGTTTTGTCGGGCCCCTATGCTTGTTTGCTCTACTTAGTAAAATGTATTTCCTGCCCCCCCCCCGCTAAAGCTTGGCCCCTGCTGTAGAATGACTGGCCCCTGCTATAGAATTTTCACGCTACTGGGCTATCTAATCATAATTCTAATGAATTTGTAATTATGGTGTTCTTTGACAAATCTTAACACCAAGTGATATCTGCTCAACGCCTGAAATTATACTGTCTCGCCGGCAAGTATAGAAATTGCAACTGAATTATTTGCTTCACGAACAATGTCTTCATGCAAATGAGACCCAAAAATTTGTTTTGTGTAGTTTCCGACAGGCCCACCGACAGAAATTTAGGGCCCCTGGGCAGGGCTGTCACGGGCCTTTCGTGCGGATAATAATTGTTCAAAAGTTGATTGGCCACCTCAGTCCGGGCCCCTAAAACTCGCCGGGCCCCTGGGCATTTGCCCCCTGCCCCACCCTCCCTCGGCGGCACTGGTTGCCGAGATTTGCTTAGCACTGCAAGAACTAAATGAATAATGATTACCTATAACTTTATCTCCAGATTCAACACGAAACTCTAACAGGTCGTAAAAAATACCAGAATGTGATTCTTTTCCACGAAGTGCCAAATCATGCATGCCGCAAAAAAAATGTAGAAATGGAGGAACCCAGTTTGTTGCATTTTTTTTTTTATTTTTCTTCTAAATGATGAGTTCAACTGCTCATCTATAGATACTGCTTTGGCTACCAATAGTGCAACAAAATAGCTTGAATCCTTAATAAGAGTCTTTGAGCCATGTACTTTGCATGTGGCTACGTGCATCTTTGTTGAAATCTTTTAATTTTGTGCGTGGTTTGATGACAAATGCTCCCTGAACTCCTGGTATTACTTTTGCGAAAACAACACGCACAATTTGCAAACGCCAGCTTTTAAAATTTGCAAGTATACAACCCACGATGAATAGTTTGATAACCAAGCATATCTAAAGCCTCTGTTTCCACCACTGTCAACTCTAAAAATCATTTTTATCATGGGTCGAACAATCAAGGATCAGCAGCAATTTCAACACGTTTGAAAGGTCGTATGTCAAGACATACCTTCCAATATCCAATTTAGGAAATGAAGAAGTAACAGCGATAATCAAATTAGAAATAGTTTCTTCAGCTGTGTCTGGCTGTTGAACTTGTACTGTTGTCCTCAATGCATGTGATAATTCAGATACTGCAAACGCCCTAAAATCTTTTAATAACGGCTTTTCGGAATCCCGCGATTGCTCTATTTTTCGTTTTATTGAGCATGTACATTTATTTTCTGATATCAATCTTTTCATATTAATTTAGGATAAATTTAAAAATTCACTCAGTGGCAGACGATTATAAACTAACAAGAGTTGCCAGAGTATAAAAAAACCTGAATTCCAAAAACATTTTCGAAGGCCAAATCAAGCTACAGAAGGCCAAATTAAACAAGAAAAAATTAAAATCGGAACATGCTTGTGCTTGTAGTCAAAATGTTTCAATTTTCAAATACATTTATTTATGTCAAAATAAATAATTAATGTTATACTTCACTTGGATTAAATTGAGAAATAAACATGTATGGCATTGTTAGTTAAAATAAAAAACGTATTTTTTGCCCCCCCCCCTCTAGAAAAATTCCTAGCGACGCCCATGACGACATTATTACACTTTCTACCATCACATTAAACACCAGTGCTGATCAATACAGTACAAAATTATTACACTTACTACCATCACTAAAACAGCAGTGCTGATCAATACAGTACAAAATTATTACACTTACTACCATCACTAAAACAGCAGTGCAGATCAATACAGTACAAAATTATTACACTTACTACCATCACTAAAACAGCAGTGCTGATCAATACAGTACAAAATTATTACACTTACTACCATCACTAAAACAGCAGTGCTACTCAACACAACACAACATTATTACACTTTTCACCATTACTAAAACAATAGTCCTGCTCAGAAAATGAACAAAATAACAAATCCCAAAAGAATTATTACAGAAGGTTTTCGAAATATCACGATATTGCAGATCATTTGTTACAACTTTGATAACAAAATGCATATGAGTATGTAAAATTAATTCTAGTGTTGTATAACCTAAACTCATGATATTGAATGCAATACTTGTAAAGTCAATAGAATCAATATATTAATATAGTGAAATTATTTTAAACAGGATTTCATTTATATAAATTAGAGTATGTTAGAAAGGTCTGGATATTTGTGTTCATGCGCCCAACGTTTTTCGTTTTTTTTTTAAATCAGAAGCTATTATAAAGTCTATTATCATGTGACCAATTTATTCAGAAATTATTTTCTGCTTTTTAGTACGCAAGAAATATAAAAAAAAAATTATTAATGTAATTTTTATTTTCTACTTTTTAGTTAAAATATTTTTTATAATGTAATTTTTTTTTCAAATAATACGAAGAGTTAAAAATTTTGATGTGAAATGGACTCTATGTAGGTTTGCTCGAACATATCCGAGGACATATCCAAGTGTTCGGGCGCAGTAGAGTATTCTTTCTTCAGCCACAATAATTTTATTTTCAAAAAATACTTAAGAAACTCATAAAATCATAATGAAATAATAAGAATATTGCATTGTCATCGGGTTCTGAGCAATATTGATAGTATCAGAGCTATAGCTTTTCGGAAAAAAAAATTCCCTTAGCCCTAACGGGCCATCGGGGCAGATGAAGTGTAGAATTTATCTGTTTCTATAACCTCGGCATATGAAGGGATTGTGTGGTTAGCACAACGCCCAGCCGCCTTTACTTCCCCAACTTAAAACTGGATGAACTTGTGGGACGGAAAGTGGTCTAAAATTGGTGCCAAATTCCGTTACTGTGTACTATATTTAGCACCAGTAATTTCCCTTGATTTAGACAAGGTTGTGACCTATTCGCATACATATTAAATTTTATTTATTAAGAAACTCATCAAATCATAATGAAATAGTAAGAATATTGCATTGTCATCGTGTTCTGAGTTTTATTGAAAGTATCAGAGCTATATCTTATCGGAAGGTGGTATAACATTGGATTGCCTAATTCCCAGACAGACAAACTAACAAACAGACAAGAAGTGAAGTTAAGAAAAACGTTGTAATAATAACGAATATTACACTTACAGCACGAGGAATTTAATGAATGAATTAAGCCGATCATAATTTTTAGAATATTATTTCAATTCGTTTGTTTTTATGTCTGTAAGTGGCGTAGTGAGGGGGCATCATGCCCCGAACGCTACTCACAAAGGAGCACCAAATGATATATATAAAGTACAATATTATATGATTTTCGAATGGGAGGGCGCTAAAAAGGTATTGGGCCCCGGGCGCGAGTTAAGCTCGCCACTGTCTGTAATATAGGGCTTCTTTTTATCTTTTTATTCTAGTTAATTTACATTGGAAATAATCATTGTTTAAAAATGATATGTCTACAAATGATATGTTTATTAAAAACATTTTGGCAGCTTAAATATTATGCTGGAAATTTTACCGTATATAAGGACAAGTACAATTTTATGTGGTGTCACACACTGAAAGCATAACTTTCCAAACTTGATATGATTAAAAATCAATTAGATATAGCTGCGGTTCATTACAATGTTTAGATATCAAAAGTAAAAGGATAACTAAAATCAGGCTAAATTCGTTTAAAATCATAATATCTTCCGAAAGCCATTTCTCAAAACTCAACAAAGGAATCTTTCTTAGAGACATGGAGGTAGTACCTTTGTTTCTATTGACATGGAAAAAGACAAAACTTTCCATCACCTGTTTGCCATGCAATTACAGTTTTATTTTATTTGAAATGTTAACATATACGTCAATATTTCATGCTCAAAAGGTTCCTTTCCCAGTATAATATAAGTAACTAGAAATGCATAAAGAAGTTGCATATGCCAACTCTTTAGTGAAACATTTTTAATAAACTGAAATAGCTCATTTTCACAATTCCTCTTATAAGATAAACTCTAGTAAGTTTGATACAGCCATCAATACTCCGCACAATAATCAATTTGACATGATTTATTGAAATGTTTCAATGCAAGCCACATTAAACAAATTGCCGTATTTGTATAACTTTTCTCTACTCGATAGTACACACAATACTGTGAAAGCTACTGTCATCTTTATTTACTCACGTATTATTGAACAACATTTTGTTATTTATTGCTATTCCAGTTTCCGAGTAAGTTAGATAACACAGATGTACATGTGTACATTTTAGTCCATCGATTGACTCTGTATTTAATTTGCCATGTTTACTCATGAGTCGATACATGCAGATGTAATTCTTACAAACATCTGAAAACAAATGATAAACAACATTTTAAAGTTTCAATCTTTTTTTTTAAATCAAAAGTAAAACATGAAATGGGTTGATGTCTTATTTTTTCACAATATATTAGCAATGTGTTAATTTTTCACAATAAATTAGCCATGTGTTAATTATTCACAAAATATTAATGAATTAGTTAATTTTCTATGCAAAGCAGTTAAGTCTAGAGTTTACTTTAAACAACAGTCAATGTCTAAAATCACTTAACAAAACATTAGTTCATAGTATCACTTCACACAACAATCAATGTCTAAAATCACTTAACAAAACATCAGGTCATAGTATCACTTCACACATCAATGAATGTCTAAAATAACTTAACAAAACATTAGTTCAAAGTATCACTTCGCACAGCAATCAATGCCTCGAAATTGTACAAACCATTCCTAGTTTCTGTACAGGAAAGGCTATGCATGGGTTCGCAGCGACACAGAATTTTCGTTTAGAACATACAATAATTTGAAAATGTTTCCCAGTTCCTGTCATTTGATGTGAGCAATTTTGTGGTTAAAAGGAAGAAATGTTTCAAAACTGGCTTTAATTTCTTAGATGTGTAAATCAAAGTCAGATGCCTGCGACTGTTATTTTTGATTATCTTGCCCAGAATATGCTAATTTCAGCTAGTCAATACAAACTTTAAGGTCAAAACAGCAACACATTTTCTTCCATTGACAAAATGACAGCTTTTCCTAAAATAGTTATCTATTGGAGAAACAGAAAATTTGCTTTGACCTTTTGAAATCCTCTAAAAAAAATAAAAGCTAATACATTTTTTGACGCACAGATTAATTTTTTGTTTGTTTTTGGTCTAAACCTACCCACTTAAACAATCATGCTATAACAATGTGAAGTGTAACTTAAAAAAACAATCATGGTATAACAATGTGAAGTGTAACTTAAAAAACAAGCATGCTATAACAATGTGAATTGTAGCTTAAAAACAATCATGATATAACAATGTGAAGTTAAACTTAAAAAACAATCATGCTATAACAATGTGAAGTGTAACTTAAAAAAACAAGCATGCTATAACAATGTGAATTGTAGCTTAAAAACAATCATGCTATAACAATGTGAAGTTAAACTTAAAAAACAATCATGCTATAACAATGTGAAGTGTAGCTTAAAAAACAATCATGCTATAACAATGTGAAGTGTAACTTAAAAAACAATCATGCTATAACAATGTGAAGTGTAACTTAAAAAAAACAATCATGCTATAACATTGTGAACTGTAACTTAAAAAAGAAACAATCATGCTATAACAATGTGAATTGTCACTTTAAAAAAAAATAACAATTTTTCCTTCCACCTCCTCATAACACAGACGTGAAGAAAAAATGAAATTTCAGTCCTACGACCTGCTTTCCACGAAACCACTGGCGGTATTTTGTATAAAACACATAAAAGAGTTATGTCCCTTGTAGTATGGAATAGAGACAAAATAGTAATCTGTTCTAACGCATTCATATGTACAACTTAAGGGTTTTAAAATAAAGTAAAATTCAATAAATCTTAACAATAGTTAGTTGTAATCATCTTCTTCTATCTTGAATCACATAAATTAAAATGCTTGTTTAGATAGACAAGCGAAGCAGACGACTATGTGAACACACAGTAAATAGATTTGACTGGAGCTTGTAAGTTCCAAATTAGCCTTGTGGTGGGTAGGGCTCACTATCCATACATTTCTGAACTATTTTATATATTAAAGGGTCCCTACCTGCACTTTGCTATGGGACTCCTCAAATATCAAAAAAATTAGGTCCAGTGGGAGTTTAGTCCGATGGAGGTTTTGTCCGTTGGGGTGTTTTTATTATAAATGTGATAAATAATACCTGGATGTAAATAATTATAAAAATACGTATTTTTAAGGGGATCCAAAGTGGGCAAAAGTCATTTTCTTGTTAACTTTACAAGAACATGAAGCATATCTTACCAAATAAAACAAACAAAATTAATAGCTTTAGCCCGATGTTTAGACTGACCTTATCTTTAATCTACATTATAATTCTCACGCCAGACACACATTTTATAGTAGACGGTAAAACAAACATCATAAGAATCACAATGTTCGTAATACAATCCTTTATTTATGTAAAAACAACTTAGGAACATGGCTATTGATATACTGTGTTGACACAACATAGGAACATGGCTATTGATAGACAGTGTTGACACAACATAGGAACATGGCTATTGATAGACTGTGTTGACACAACATAGGAACATGGCTATTGATAGACAGTGTTGACACAACATAGGAACATGGCTATTGATATACTGTGTTGACACAACATAGGAACATGGCTATTGATAGACAGTTGACATAACATAGGAACATGGCTATTGAAAACTGTGTTGACATAACATAGGAACATTGGCTATTGATAGACTATGTTGACAGACATGATCTCTCATATCGACAAAAATTTCCATTAGCCGATGAGCATAATCGTATATATATAAGTATCAATAATATCGACTCAAATTCGATCTTTATATTTTGGGGGTTTTATCTGCTAGGGTTTTTGTCCTACACTCCAGTTCAACAACGTCAGTTTACTAAGAACTTCAAATCATCAACAGCAGCTATGACAGGACACAGGGGCGCCGAGAGCCCCAGGGCAGGACATCATTGCGGGCCCCTTGTCAAAATATTGTCAATTCCGGATATAGCCATACAAAGCGTATATACAAAAAGCTATAAACTAAATTTATTTTACTTTGCACCCGTTAATGCTGTATCGCCGAAAAAGCTATACAAGTTTTTCATAACAATGTAATTTTGTGGAACTGACTTTTACGACATGCAGAGAGAAAGCTACAACAAAACTTTGAGGGCTTTTCTTCTTGCAAACACTTCAATTATATTGTTGTAGTCAATCGTTCTTGCAAGTCGACCTTCCACTTCCAGCATTCCAAGGCTGGTTAGGCGTTCTTGACACATTGTCGATCTTAGAACATTTTTAACTCGGGCCAATGTGCTGAAAGATCGTTCTGCTTGAGCAACGGTAACCGGAAGTGTGTAGAAGATAAGTAGCATAATGACTACGTTTGGAAACATTATATCGATTTTCAAATTATGTAAAGGGTTCAACAAGTCAATGGCGACAAACTCTTCTGCCCGAGGTTTGCAACGTGTATTGTTTTCAGATGCTCCAACTCATGCAACAGATCGGCGTTAACATCAACAACATATTTATCCGCCAGGTTTTTGGCTGCGATGAGGACGTCTTCTGTATTCATATCATGATATTTCCGCAGAACGCCGAACAATTCGTCCGAATTCTTCGCCCCTTTACAGATGCGGGCCCCTGGCGATGACCCCCCCTGACCCCATCTCTCTGCATGCCTGACAGGACACAGTAAGTCGGCCACAACAGCAAACATCAACGTCGTGCAATATAGCAGTAAATAATATACGTACTATAAATAGCAGTAAATAGTATATGTACTGTAGGACCGTATTTTAATTCTGTCTTTTAATTTTCACGCCAGACACAAATTTTATAGCAGCAGATAAAACAAACAGCATAAGAATCACAGTGGTTGAAAGTCAATCCTTTATTTAGGTAAACAACATGCCTATAGATACAATGTGTTTACAGACATAATCTCTTATATTAACAAACATTTCACTTAGCCAATGGTCTAGATTGTATACATAGACGTATCAATAATATCGACTAAAATTCAATCTTAATTTTTGGGGGGTTTTGTCAGTCTTGACCTTGGGTTAAAATTATTAATATTGTTTGTTTAACCTTGTAAGATAGGTTTCTTGGTAATGTAAAGCTAACTAGAGATTGACTTTTTACCAGTCTGGCTCCACGGGGAAATACAGCTTATTGGGGTTCTTTGAAAAAAAATTACTTAAAAGTAAGAATTTTTATATATATTTATAAATTATATCTAGTTATTATATATTACATTTTATAATAAAAATGAAGAGGCAATATTATATTTTATAATAAAAGTAGGGGTTCGATCCTGTGTGGGTTTCGTCCGCTGGTGATTTTATCCGGATACCATGATACATGCATGGTATATACATAGTATATAAATGGTACATATATGGTACATAAAAGAAAACAATACTCCATGTATTGAAAAGAGGATAGTGCAAACTTAAAGGAGTATTTTTTTTTACCCTCAGTCCTCATCGACATTGGGCGAGGCTAAAGTTCCGACACCTACTACCTAACTCTATTTTAAAAAGTTACTTTCGACATGCCTTCACTTTTCGCCTTATATATTTTGTTATAATTAAGTTGTAAAATTAAAGGGCTTCATTAAAGTGGTAATCAAAATGTCCATCTAAGTGAATTGCTAGAATTGTATTGTGGGACATTTCTGCATTTACTGAGAATAGTTTTATAAGTCGATATCATAAATAGCGAAAAACAATTAACATTTTAAAAGTGCAATGTTAATTTTTTTTTTATTTTACGAATTTATTTGTGTATTTAAATCTTCATAACAAAAATATATATATATATATATATATATATATATATATATATATATATATATATATATATATATACATCAAATTATATTAACTAGTATATTACCGTAAAAAAAAAGAATAATTAAATAACTAAAGCTACTCTAACTATAGCAATACATATGTATACTCTGTGTACTACCTTGAACACATCCTGACCAGCACGTAGTGGGCACTAACACCCACAATGAAATCAAAACATACTTTCTATTGTCTTCCATTTATTTTAGAAAAGAAAACGCTGAACAGTCAATGACTTCACTTCCGTTTATGACCGATCATTTTTAGAGCATTTCCGTTTTGTCTGTCTGTCTGTCCGTCATCACCCTAGATCTCAACAACCATAAGTCCTAGACCCATGATGTATATATCATTTTGTAGGACTTGGCCTGCCAAGAAATGCCTTTTTTCCATTTCGCGATCTGACCTCTCAGGGCCGTAAAAGGGGCCTTAGTACCGTTTTTTACTATATAAGCTATATTAATAAAGGAGCGCTATATCTCAGCAACTATAAGTCTTAGACCCATGATGTATATATCATTTTGCAGGTCTTGGCCTGCCATGTGTACATCAAAAGTTCATTTCGCGATAGGACCTCTGAGGGCCGGGCTTCAGGGCTCCTAAGGGGCTTATATATTATATATACACCTTGTACGTTCAATAGCCCGTTCATTTGGTGCGAAATACTGCAGCACGTAGTTTCACCAAGATTTATTAAGAAACACATCAAATGAAATAGTAAGCTTGTGTTCTGAGTTTAATTGAAAGTATCAGAGCTATGCAACAATTGACGGAGTTTTCGGACGATTAAATGACTATAATTTCGAATGTTTTCAATTATGAGTCCTATTTCAGTAACCACAAACCACTTGTAGTTAGATTTAAGAGAAAATAATTTTTTTTCAAATATAAAGAAACGTCTATATAAATTTTTTTTTTACAGATATATGCATTACACAATTGAATTTATAAACATTTCCAAAATTTACAAATATTTACTGAAATATAGCATACGTACTGATACATAACATGAAAATGCGCTAACACGTCCTGTGTCCAGAATGGAACAGGCTTAATTGCTTGTTTTACTTTTTAAACCCAATGTGTAGAACCAGTGCACACCACTGTGAGAGTTAACCACTGTGAGAGTTAACTAGAAAGTTTATATGTCCTCTCACTGTTGTTGCATTTTTTTAGAGCATTTTCGAAAAAAAATACTCTATTGTCCCCGTTTTGTCTGTCTGTCTGTCCGTCCGTCCGTCCGTCATCACCCTGTCCGTCCGTCCGTCTTCACCCTAGATCTCAACAACCATAAGTCCTAGACCCATGATGTATTTATCATTTTGTAGGTCTTGGCCTGCCAAGAAATGACTTTTTTCCATTTCGCGATCGGACCTCTCAGGGCCGTAAAAGGGGCCTTATAAAGTACCGTTTTTTACTATATAAGCTATATTAATAATGGACCGCCCTATATCTCAGCAACCATAAGTCCTAGACCCATGATGTATATATTATTGTGTAGGTCTTGGCCTGCCAAGTGTACATCAAAAGTCCATTTTGCGATTTGACCTCTCAGGGCCAAAATATAAGAGTTTTTTATGTACCGTTTTGCTTATATTTTAAATATAAATAATAAAAGCTAATCAAAGGGGCGTAATCATTATTTATTTTTGTAACAGTTATTTACAAATATTTACTGAAAGATAGCATACGTACTGATACATAATACGAAAATGCTCTAACACGTCCTGTGTCCAGAATGGAACAGGCTTAGATTGCTTGTTTTGTATTATCTATTAAAGATATTTTTTTTCTGATTAAACTTTAATATTTGACCAAGTAGGGCTATGTTTTTCTCCAATTATACAGTCTTAGGGCTTTAAGAACTTTCCTAATATTAGTCCATCAGCTTCTAGAAGAGTTGTCAATGCTTAGATTTTTGTTAAATATCTTGGGTTTTCCGACTCGAAGTGTAAACTAGTTTCTTGTGTTTAATTGTAAAGATTATAGCAAATCATTTGCTTTACCCATAGATATATATATATATACATAGTTTTATCCATAAGGCCTCATCCACAACAAATTCTAGCTTTTTTTGAGACCCCCCACCCCCTCCGCCCTTGAGAAAAAGTGTAAAATAACGTCACTATTTTAGGTATACTTCCTTAAAATACAAACTTATAAAAACGAAGTAAAATGCAAAAAAAAAAACATAAAACATTGACATCTAACTTGACTAATGTTAAAAAAAAAAATCAGTTAATCTTCAAACGCTCAACGGGCTGTAGTTGACCGATGGTCATAGACTGCCTATGTCTAGCTGTACCTGGCACAGACATAGGCTTGTGCAGGTCTATGGGTCTAAGTCCTCTTTAGAGGCCCTAGATGTTGTACAAAACCAGGCTCTCCGGCTGATCACAGACACTTTTCGAACGGCACCCACAGCAGCGGTGGAAATCATGGCAAATGTGCCACCTCTGGGTATCCGTAGAGAGCAGGCCGTTATAACCGCGTATGAGCGGTTTAAGCGGCAGGAGGAGACCTCTGTCCTAAGGGAGATGGTCGATGGCTGGGTGGAAAGGAAGCGGCTCTCGATGCAGTCTTTTATGCAGTGAGACTTGCCTCCGAGATCAAGCTGCCGACTGACCGACTAATGCTAGAGACAGTCTCTAGGGTCCCTCCTGGCGAGGCTTTCTACATGCCCGAGGTACGCACGACTCTGGTCGAAACCAATGCTGAGAACGCAAAGGATCACCAATGATTGGAACCTATTCAGGGATCGCTATACTGGCCTATACTGATGCCTCTGTATCCAGTAGAGACGGCCGGACAAGCGCCTCGTTTGGGGTCCACATCACTCTCCCACAAACTGGCTTTGTGAAAGACCATGCTGGCCTATGTGGGTCGCTCTGTGCTTACGAGGCAGAGATGACAGCCATTACTGAGGCAGTGGACCACATAGGGGAGCTAATCGGTGAGGGTACTTTGCCTGCTACAGACATTGTCATCCTCACTGACGCGCTCTCTGTTCTCCAAGCTGTAAAAGGGACGGGAGAATGGCCGCTTCTGCTGGAAGCCATGCTGATGGCAATACAGGGTCTTGCGTCCCAACATCACGTGCATGTGACCCTTCAATGGGTTCCCGGGCATGCGGACGTGCCCGGAAATGAAAGGGCAGACGGCATTGCCAAGGCAATAGTCCAGTCGACAGATTCCCAAGTGCTGCCCGTGAGTGCAAGAAAGAGCTCATTCGAGGCAGCACGCTCCAAGATCTGCCTCTTTGGACAATCGAAGTGGTTCTCGGGCTGGGCTCATGGGGTGAACGGAATCAACGTCGGAAAGTTTCTAGAGCGGCCGTCCAAAACTGACCCGTGGTGGAAGATTAGGCGTGCCGAGCAGGCGCTAATTGCCCAGTTCCGAACTGGGCACTGTCCTATTGGCGCGTACTTTGGGAGGTTGAGGCCCAATGTCGACACCCTTTGCAGGCACTGCAGGGAAGTGGAGGAAACCGTAGATCATTTGCTTTTCGAGTGCCCCGGACTGGCGGACCACAGGGTGGACCAGTCCGGAAGCTTGCTGGCCTTCGGGCTCTATGGCAGTCTCCAGATGTTGAGAGACACAGCAAGTCTGATCTCACGGGCTCTAAGAGACTAAGTCTCAGCCCGCAGATTACTGAGAGAGTTCAAAGAGAGAGAGAGAGCTGTACCTGGCCGCTGGTCATTTATTGCCTATTTCTGGCTGCACCTGGCCTCTGGTCATAGCTTGCCTATTTCGTGCTGTACTTGGCCTTTGGTCATAGCTTGCCTATGTCTGGCTGAACTTGGCCTCTGGTCATAAATTGGCTGCACTTGGCCTCTGGTCATTGATTACCTATATCTGGCTGCACTTGGCAGCTTTTCATAGATTTCCTATGTCTGGCTGTACTCAGCTGCTGGTCATAGATTGCTTATGTCTGACTGTACATGGTCGCTGGTCATAGATTGCCTATGTCTGGCTGTACTTGGTCGCTGGTCATAGATTGCCTTTGTCTGGCTGCACTTGGCCGCTGGTCATAGATTGCCTTTGTCTGGCTGAACTTGACCGCTGGTCATAGATTGCATATGTCTTGCAGTACATGGTCGCTGGTCATAGATTAACTATGTATGACTGTACATGGTCGCTGGTCATAAATTGCCTTTGTCTGGCTGCACTTGGCCTCTGGTCATTGATTACCTATATCTGGCTGCACTTGGCAGCTTTTCATAGATTTCCTATGTCTGGCTGTACTTAGCTGCTGGTCATAGATTGCCTATGTCTGACTGTACATGGTCGCTGGTCATAGATTGCCTATGTCTGGCTGTACTTGGTCGCTGGTCATAGATTGCCTTTTGTCTGGCTGCACTTGGCCGCTGATCATAGATTGCCTTTGTCTGGCTGAACTTGACCGCTGGTCATAGATTGCATATATCTTGCAGTACATGGTCGCTGGTCATAGATTAACTATGTATGACTGTACATGGTCGCTGGTCATAAATTGCCTTTGTCTGGATGCACTTGGCCTCTGGTCATTGATTACCTATATCTGGCTGCACTTGGCAGCTTTTCATAGATTTCCTATGTCTGGCTGTACTTAGCTGCTGGTCATAGATTGCCTATGTCTGACTGTACATGGTCGCTGGTCATAGATTGCCTATGTCTGGCTGTACTTGGTCGCTGGTCATAGATTGCCTTTGTCTGGCTGCACTTGGCCGCTGATCATAGATTGCCTTTGTCTGGCTGAACTTGACCGCTGGTCATAGATTGCATATATCTTGCAGTACATGGTCGCTGGTCATAGATTAACTATGTATGACTGTACATGGTCGCTGGTCATAAATTGCCTTTGTCTGGCTGCACTTGGCCTCTGGTCATTGATTACCTATATCTGGCTGCACTTGGCAGCTTTTCATAGATTTCCTATGTCTGGCTGTACTTAGCTGCTGGTCATAGATTGCCTATGTCTGACTGTACATGGTCGCTGGTCATAGATTGCCTATGTCTGGCTGTACTTGGTCGCTGGTCATAGATTGCCTTTGTCTGGCTGCACTTGGCCGCTGATCATAGATTGCCTTTGTCTGGCTGAACTTGACCGCTGGTCATAGATTGCATATGTCTTGCAGTACATGGTCGCTGGTCATAGATTAACTATGTATGACTGTACATGGTCGCTGGTCATAAATTGCCTTTGTCTGGCTGTACTTGGTTGCTGTGTATATATTGCCTATGTCTGACTGTACTTTGTTGCTGGGTATAGATTGCCTATGTCTGACTGTACTTGGTTGCTAGGTATAGATTGCCTATGTCTGACTGTACATGGTTGCTGGGTATATATTGCCTATGTCTGACTGTACTTGGTTGCTGGGTATATATTGCCTATGTATGACTGTACATGGTCGCTGGTCATAGATTGCCTATGTCTGGCTGAACTTGGCCGCTGGTCATAGATTGCCTATGTCTGGCTGCACTTGGCCGCTGGTCATAGATTGCCTATGCTGGCTGCAACTATTCTCTGATCATAGATTACCCATAGCGGAAAAATGGTTTTAAGATTATTATTTCGGCGCCCACATGTAAGAACGCACAAGCAGTTTTACCCTTCCTACCTACTGACACTCCAGCATAGTGATCATATAATTATCCGCAATAAAATGAAATTAGAATAAAAAAAAACTCGAATACTGTAATAAAAGTGTTTATTTTTAAGGCAGTTGATTAGTGTTGTTTTAGTCCCAGGTCATATTTTAGTTTCAGTTTTTATTTCGTTTTTTTTTGTAATAATTTTAGTTTTCGTCTAGTTTTAGTCTTGCTTCTAATTTTAGTTTTAGTTTTCGTTGACGAAAAGTCAACATTTTCGTTAACGAAGGTTTTAGTTTTAGTTTTTGTGAACGAAAGCAACACTATATTTTAGTTTCAGTTTTTATTTCGTTTTTTCTATAATAATTTCAGTTTTCGTCTAGTTTTAGTCTTGCTGCTAATTTTAGTTTTAGTTTTCGTCAACGAAAATTATTATGTACAGCTCTACGGCCTTTGACAATATCGGGAAAGTTTAAATGTCATTGCACAATATAATATATGTCAGACAGTTGAATGTCTATTGTATTTTCAAATAAAATAATATTATACAGCTTGATTTAGTATAGTAGTTTAGCTAAAAAGGCATTTATAAATCAATTTTAGACATGTTTTTTGCAAGGTTATCAAAATGAATTGTTTCTCTACGTCATATTACCCTTGATAAGCCTACAATAAACGATAGTGACAGTTCACTTCTTATAACATTTTGTACCAGTTTTTGATTGCTGAATGAGCGCCCTGCAGACAGAAATATCTGACAGAATACGAGACTGATACACATACCCTTCCATATGTCAAATACTGTCAAATATTTTCATATCCCTTCCTATTTCCCTAAGTTCTTGGCGTAATTGAAGGACGAGCCCTTTTAAATTTTTCTCACAATTGTGACACGCGCAGTGCACGATCGAACGAAAGAAGTTTTAAAATTAAATGATAAACAACTCAGGTGATTGTCATTCGATGAAGTGTAGTGTAAAAGGGAAACAACTATGCTATTGAATAATTTAAATTATTAAAATGACTGTGTCCCCTGCATCTAATATGTACCTAAAAACTTGGTGAACTATATTTTTTTAAAATTAGTTCTGATTCTCAAAGTACTGTATACCATTCTGGCTTTTGACAATTAGTCACATAGTCTGGCTGAAAATATAGAGTAAACTATTCAGTCTTCTATGCATTGTAACCATTTCCGGTTTGAAATGTAATTTAGCCAGCGGAGGGGGGGGGGAATTCATTTACCAATACCTAACAAATACATGTTGATCTATATGGTGTCTATCCATAGGTACTCATCTATTTGTAGCTAAATGTGTGTAGTGCTATTAGAAATCTTCTTTTTGGCAGTCACATGATGAATTAATCATTGTCAAACCTATTAACCAAAATCCCACATACCACAAACACATAAATTAATTTTTAATTTGAATTGTAACATTATTTAGTTTCTCGCAAGAGACAAAATTAATGATTGGTGCTTTTAAAATTAGTTGTTCTAGCTCTATTATCAAAAATATGTGCTCCTTATTCAGCCATATTTTGATGGGGACAATACACAACAGTTAGTTCAATGCACTTTGCATTCAATTCCTATATCTGATCAAAATGACTATATCGAGACCCCTTCCAGCTTAGCATCGTGTGCGACCGCACAAGTTGTACTAAATTCCTACGATACTGGGTTTAAGTCTATCTAAAGGTTTAGATGTAGATCTATGTTAAACCATTGTTTTTGGACAGGTAAAGTAAGTGGCTGCCAATTCACAATGAAGGACCATTCATAGTCTCTGTCTAAAATAATCAAATGCAAATACTTTGTTGGCATCACGCAACTATTTAAATGTATCTTTATGAAAAACATTGAAATAAATAATACAGGTAGTAATATAATATTGTACACGATTTGTTGGTTCCAAAATGTTTCGTTTGTTGGGGGGGGGGGAGGGGGGAGGGAGGCATAACTCTTTCAGCATTCCTGAGGTTGGTAAAGTTATTCCTGAGGCTGGTAAAGTTATTCCTGAGGTTGGTAAAGTTATTCCTGAGGCTGGTAAAGTTATTCCTGAGGCTGGTAAAGTTATTCCTGAGGCTGGTAAAGTTATTCCTGAGGCTGGTAAAGTTATTCCTGAGGCTGGTAAAGTTATTCCTGAGGCTGGTAAAGTTATTCCTGAGGCTGGTAAAGTTATTCCTGAGGCTGGTAAAGTTATTCATGAGGCTGGTAAAGTTATTCCTGAGGCTGGTAAAGTTATTCCTGAGGCTGGTAAAGTTATTCCTGAGGCTGGTAAAGTTATTCCTGAGGCTGGTAAAGTTATTCCTGAGGCTGGTAAAGTTATTCCTGAGGCTGGTAAAGTTATTCCTGAGGGCTGGTAAAGTTATTCCTGAGGCTGGTAAAGTTATTCCTGAGGCTGGTAAAGTTATTCCTGAGGCTGGTAAAGTTATTCCTGAGGCTGGTAAGTTATTCCTGAGGCTGGTAAAGTTATTCCTGAGGCTGGTAAAGTTATTCCTGAGGCTGGTAAAGTTATTCCTGAGGCTGGTAAAGTTATTCCTGAGGCTGGTAAAGTTATTCCTGAGGCTGGTAAAGTTATTCCTGAGGCTGGTAAAGTTATTCCTGAGGCTGGTAAAGTTATTCCTGAGGCTGGTAAAGTTATTCCTGAGGTTGGTAAAGTTATTCCTGAGGCTGGTAAAGTTATTCCTGAGGTTGGTAAAGTTTTTCCTGAGGCTGGTAAAGTTATTCCTGAGGCTGGCAAAGTTATTCCTGTTGATGATAAAATTATTCCTGAGGCTGGTAAAGTTATTCCTGAGGATGATAAAGTTATTCCTGAGGTTGGTAAAGTTATTCCTGAGGCTGGTAAAGTTATTCCTGAGGTTGGTAAAGTTATCCCTGAGGCTGGTAAAGTTATTCCTGAGGCTGGTAAAGTTTAAGTCACTGCCACGTGCCTTAATGAAAATCAAAAGCAGGAAAATGTCTGAATAGTAACGATGTTTTTTTTCCTATATAAAATAGTTTATTTATAAAAAGCAACAAAAAATTGTACATATTAAGTGCATTTTTCAAATGTATCAGTACAGACCATTATAATATACAATCTGTGGTACAGACATTCATCGTAATACTGTGTCATCACACGGAAAGAATGATGTTTCAATGTTCATAGCCTAATTAGGAATTCAAACCCTCATGAGCTGTTAAATACGGAATTCAAACCCTCATGAGCTGTTAAATACGGAATTGAAGTCCTCATGAGCTGTTAAATACGGAATTCAAACCCTCATGAGCTGTTAAATACGGTATTCAAACCCTCATGAGCTGTAAAATACGGAATTGAAGTCCTCATGAGCTGTTAAATACGGAATTCAAACCCTCATGAGCTGTTAAATACGGAATTCAAACCCTCATGAGCTGTTAAATACGGTATTCAAGCCCTCATGAGCTGTTAAATACGGTATTCAAGCCCTCATGAGCTGTTAAATACGGAATTGAAGCCCTCATGAGCTGTTAAATACAGTATTGAAGCAATCATGCACTGTTAAATACAGAATTCAAACAATTGTTTTCTTTGCGTGGGCCCGCTGGCATGAATGCAAATGACCATCAATTCGAAACGTCTGTGTCATTCAAGGAGAACATATATCCATTGTTGTAATTGTATACATATGTGTAAATCTTTCCAATCTTGTAATAGTATACATTAGTGTAAATCTATCTATGTGTGTTGACATATTCATGAAGTTGATCTATATGTCGATATGTTAGTCTATCCATGTAGAAGATCTGTGCATACGTTTTAAATAATCCGTGGTTGTTTATCCATAGATATGATCAGGCTTGCGGAGCCGCCAAATTTTTTCCCGGCTCCTGCTCCCACAAATTTGACGGCTCCGGCTCCCTATTAAGATAGTATCACACGAGACAAAAATTTTTGTAATTGCGCCACGCAAACATGCCGCTGATAAAAAGTTATGCGAATTTTGTCGCGTTCACCCCTATAGCAGGCCCGTAGTGTGCGGGGGGGGGGCAGGGGGGCCGGGGCCCCCTACGTTTTGTCTGGCCCCCTCTGCTTATTTATTCTACTTAGTAAAATGTATTACCTGCCCCCCCCTGCTATTGCATGGCCCCTGCTGTAGAATGCCTGGCCCCTGCTGTAGAATTTTCACGCTACGGGGCTAATACATTTTACTAAGTAGAGCAAATAAGCAGAGGGGGCCAGACAAAACGCAAGGGGAGCTAAGCCCCCTGGCCCCCACACTTGCTACGGGCCTGATTCGCGGTCAAATAATAATACGAAATGATGCGTTTTATTTTTCGTCTTAGTAAAAATTTATTTTAAATGATTGATTCAATTATTCTATGAAATAAAACTGTTTTAACTTTATATATAACAAAATAACATGCCCTTAAAAAATTTCGGAGGGTAAACAAGATTTAAAACGAACACAAAACGATTCCCCATTAAAGATTTCTTGTGGTGATGTGCGTGCACGCTATCATTTTGACGCTGTTACTGTTGTGGCGTTCGTAAAAATAACAAAATTTCAAATTGTAAGAGGCAAACAATCAAACAAATTTGGAATTTTAAACCTAAAAAAAAAAATTCTGCTGTAAAAAAAAAGCATTTGGGAGCCGTGCAGCCGCCAGATTTTTTCGGCTCCGGCTCCAGCAAAAAGTAGCGGCTCCCGGCTCCGCAAGCCTGGATATGATAGCTGCGGATGTTGTTATTTCTATGGTTTGTTTACACGAGGGGTAAATCCTTTATTTGGTGATCTTTCCATACATGTTAGACTATATATGTTGAATACGTGTCTATAAGTGTTGATCTATCTTCGTGTGTTGATCTAAATGTGGGTGAATATCAATATGTGTTATAACAGATAAGAGATATGGCAATAGTTAAGTAATTAACAGACCTGACATATCTATCCGATACATTTCTCTGGCGCTCGGAATTTCTTCAAGCGGCACTTGCTATATATGCTTTTTAAATGAGACTAGTGTAAATGCATTGTTTAAACTATTCTTAATGTGTAGTTACTAAAAACAATGTAATGATGATTAAAGGAAGACATTATATGTTCTAAGTTATTGATAAACTGATATAATTCAACAATGTATCACATTCACCCAACATAAAAAGTTTTATCGGATAGATTTTTATAGTCTGCATATAAGTTATTACCCCTGAATAAAACTGTCAAACTAACTCTTTGTGAATTTGGCCTTGTATGGAATTGCCCGCAAATATCTCCACGAACAGGTGTCAGGGTTTGTTAGTCGCTGTGAGGCAGGGAGGTCTTCTCGATACAAGAAAGGAATGTGACCCACATAAGTCGGCCCCTATGATCAATCACTTCCAGTGGGCAAGATAAAATATTTCCTTAACCTGTACAACACAATTACAAATATTTGTGTAATGGTAAGAATTGTTCACCCACGCCTGTTGTTTTTAGCCTTTGTGAGCTTTGTAGTTCTGTGATTGTGATGGCATAATTCAAACCTCCACTTAAAACTGGAGGTTAAAACCAAATCCGAGTTAACATTGCACTGGAGGTTAAACCCAAGTCCGAGTTAACTTTGTACTAGAACTTTGTATTTTCTAGCCAGACCAAAGCGAATAAAATAAACACAAAACTTTAAAAAATACACTTCTATTATAATGCACAAAAATGTTTATAAAAAATATTTATCAAAGCTAATATTAATTCATTTATTAAATGCTTTTTATTACAATTTGTGAATGAATGTAGTTAAATGACAGATATCATCAAATAGTGGCTTGTTTGTGAATGAATGTAGTTGAATGACAGATATCATCAAGTACTGGCTTGTTTGCGAATAAATGTACTTGAATGACAGATATCATCAAGTAGTGGCTTGTTTGTGAATAAATGTAGTTGAATGACAGTTATCATCAAGTACTGGCTTGTTTGTGAATAAATGTACTTGAATGACAGATATCATCAAGTACTGGCTTGTTTGTGAATAAATGTAGTTGAATGACAGATATCATCAAGTACTGGCTTGTTTGTGAATAAATGTACTTGAATGACAGATATCATCAAGTAGTGGCTTGTTTGTGAATAAATGTACTTGAATGACAGATATCATTAAGTAGTGGCTTGTTTGTGAATAAATGTAGTTAAATGACAGATATCATCATGTAGTGGCTTGTTTGTGAATAAATGTAATTGAATGACAGATATCATCAATTAGTGGCTTGTTTGTGAATGAATGTAGTTGAATGACAGATATCATCAAGTACTGGCTTGTTTGTGAATAAATGTACTTGAATGACAGATATCATCAATTAGTGGCTTGTTTGTGAATAAATGTAGTTGAATGACAGATATCATCAAGTACTGGCTTCTTTGTGAATGAATGTAGTTGAATGACAGATATCATGAAGTAGTCGCTTTTTTGTGAATGAATGTAGTTAAATGACAGATATCATCAAGTAGTGGCTTTTATGTGAATGAATGTAGTTAAATGACAGATATCATCAAGTAGTGGCTTGTTTGTGAATAAATGTACTTGAATGACAGATATCAAGTAGTGGCTTGTTTTGTTTCATTAAGAAATGAATTGAGTTTAAAGACATAAAATGTCCAGAATATTTTGAGGTTCAAATTTTTTCATTGCTTAGAGTCAAAACAAACGTTTACACTTGTATTTAGTCAATATTATTTATACAATTTAAACCTAGAGAGACAGATTGTCAGAAATTTCAACTATGAGTTTATTTATTTACAAATTTGCTTACACTACAATGCATTTTTAAGAACATATTTATTAATTAATATATACTTTAATACCTTAAATATCAGTTTAAAAAAATGTTTTTATCTTGGAACTCTAATTGCTTGAAACAAATTACAGCTTTTTAAAATGAAATATTTTAAAATGATAAAACTAACACTAATATTATACAGCGTCTGAAATAACTTTTAAAAATTAATCCAACATTTGTATTTGCCATGGACGATTCAAAACAAGTACAATGGTGACTTTTTTTTTATTTATTTACAATCAAACCAAGTCACATGAAACAAAAAATAGAACTGTTTATTAACTAGCTTTAACATAAAAACCATATCCGACATATTAAAACAATTAATTAAAACATAACAATACAAATAAATACAATAGTTAGAACAGGGAAAGAAACCAAGATAAGGTTAGACAGTACCATACATAGGATTAGAGAGTACTAAAGATAAGGTTAGACAGTACCATAGATAGGGTTAGACAAAACCATAATTAGGTTAGACAGTACCAAAGATAAGGTTGGAGAGTATCATAGATAAGGTTAGACAGTACCATAGATAAGGTTAGACAGTACCATAGATAAGGTTAGACAGTACCATAGATAAGGTTAGACAGTACCATAGATTAAGTTGGACAGTACCATAGATTAGGTTAGACAGTACCATAGGTAAGGTTAGACAGTACCATAGATAAGGTTAGACAGTACCAAAGATAAGGTTAGGTAGAACCAATTAACTACCAGTTTCAATCAGACACCTTATTTAATGTTCACAGATTAATTTTAAAAGGGAAAAAAAAATTCGAACTTTTTATCTGTGTATTATTCGTGTTTTAGTCATGAAGTTCAGAGAAACTATTAAAATAAATGTGGTAGAAGGGACAATCGACGTAGAAGTTTCACATATTATAAATACAGTTTAATACAGACACGCACAGCTTATAAATCATTTTATTTTATGTTTTTCTAAAATCTAAGTGAAACCCAGTTTGTTTAACGCAAATGTAGGTTAATATATCGTTAACATAAAACAACTAATTCACACTTCCTGTGTTTCCCAATGGGGTATATGCTCTGTCATAGCACTTATAAATAATTAAAAAATATAACATTATATTCTTCGGGAAAAGAAACCTTGTTCTATAACTTTATTTCAAAACTCACCTGGTTTAAAATATGTAAAAGTTCTAAATTACGAATTTTTGAAGTCCGCCATTTTTTCTAGACAAGTTTTAAAGATCAATATGCCGTAGTCAGAAATTGTTACCCTTGCAAGAAAATTATTTTTAATTGGCTGAGAGAAAAATTCGGATTTTCCCATTCTATAAAATGAATGTTACAATCTTCATATTCTAGTTTCATTTGTATTTGACAATTAAAAAACACTATTTTAGCAGAAATTTAGTATTCTTTTAATATCTAATGAATTAAAGTTCCTGTAAGGTTGAGATGATATCTCTTAGATCTTAAAAACGACAAATATGACGGTTTTTATGATTTTTATCCACAGCATAGCCGATGGTGCAAAGGCATTGTAGTCACCACGGGAAATATACAGCGGGGACATTAACCATGACTTGAAATATCCATTGGTGATAACTGAACATCGAACCAGGGACACTCAGGTCAACAGTCGTACGTAAAAAATTACCCCACTCCCACCCCCCGTAATGTGACATTTCTTAGGCTTTGTAATTCCCTCTCATATCCCCTCAATAGCCGAGCGTGTAATTTACACGGAAGCACCATGTTATGACAATGTGAACAATTTGAAAACCATTTAATGTTATGACAATTTGAACAATTTGAAAAACCATTTAATGTTATGACAATTTGAACTAATTGAAAACCATTTAATGTTATGACAATTAAACAATTTGAAAATCATTTAATGTTATGACAATTTAACAATTTGAAAATCATTTAATGTTTTGAAATTTAACAATTTGAAAACCATTTAAAGTTATGATAATTGATTTCGAATATGTTATAAGTGTTTACGTGTAAAATGTAATGTTTGAAATCTACAATTAGGGGGTGGCTTGAATTGACAACCTTTACTTAATGGTGTCGGATATAAGGATTATTCGTTTTAAACTGACTCTTGGCACTCCGATTTCTAGATCCCTGTTACAAGGGAAGATTCAATATAAAAGGATCATTTTTAATTTTATTTTTCTTCTGAAAAGTCACACCCTTGTATTTGTCAATTTCAAACTAACAGCCGAAATAAAAATGTAATTTTATAGTTCATGAGAGAAAAGAATAATTCTGAAGAGTCAAAATATTTTTTAATCAATTTTTAACATAAAAATTGAGTCATTTAATTTATTATTCACTGGCGAGTGTAAGTTCTACTTGACTTTTAGACCATTCAAATGAACTTGTCACCTTATAATGACACCTTCTATTAGACTAAGTGGCCACTTAAAAGTGAGTAATATTTCTTAATAGTTTTCTATAGAAATTGAACACACAAATTTACAACCACAAATACACACACTTCAAAAAACAAATTCAACAACAGAAAATGTACGAGATTTAAAAAAAATCAATGGGTCGAAATCTTGTGTGAACAGTAGTCTACAAGTCGATTTTGAGTTATGATCAATCTCTGAGTATGTGACAAGTTGATATTAAGTTATGATCAATCTCTGAGTATGTGACATTCAAGCTGTAGAATGAGTCATTACATATCATGTACAAATAATAAAATGAAAATATGTAAGTGTTTGCTGTACAAAAATATAAAGACAAACATCAAAAAGAATAAAAAACAGTAAACGTTAAAAATAAATCTAGTGATAAAGGTGTTAAATATAAATATACAATAGGACATATCTCATAAATCTCATTATTGTTATAGAATATATGATATTTAGAAGATAATAATCTTACGACAATTATTATCGTTATAGAGCATAGCATATCTAGAATAAAGATTTTATATTATGTTATAGAACATACAATTTCTACAAGATGTATTATCTCGTGACTCTTATTATTGTTCTTATTCATTTTCATATGTCTCTATAAGGGTAAAATATACCAGGGGTACACAACCTTCTCAACAATGAACGTTCTATTTAAGTTAAGATGGCCGACAGACTTATTGTATTTATATTTATATTCACACGGCCGCCATTATCCATGGCAACAATCGCAAGATGTGTGACCCTGACAATATAATCTTTTAAACTATATAATTTCGTATAAACTACTTTGTGTCAAATATTGATTATACTCTTTGGATTCTAACAGGAAGGGCAGTTCTGTCATGGGGTGGCTTGTTGACTCTTAGTTGTAAGACGGATCTGTATGCTGTAATTTACGGGTACATCTCCATTGTGTCTAGTTACATTCCCATTGTCTAGTTACATCTCTATTGTGTCTAGTTACATCTCCATTGCGTCTAGTTACATCTCCATTGTGTCTAGTTACATGTCCATTGTCTCTAGTTACATCTCCATTGTCTCTAGTCACATTCCCTTTGTGTCTAGTCATGTCTCCATTGTGTCTAGCTACATCTCCATTGTGTCTAGTTACATCTCCATTGTGTCTAGTTACATCTCCATTGTGTTCTTAAAAGGAAATCCAAACATAGACATTTGTCTTAGTGTAAATACCAAACACAGACTGTAATAACCAGATTAGTCTACGATAATTATATTTAACCTAGAGATTTAATAGTTTTAATTATCTGGCCACTTAGCGGAAGTTAGATATTTTTCAGACGATAGATAGACCAGACGAGAATAAGGCTGAGGACTAGAGAGGACATATTGATAGAGATCATTTTTATTGTGTATGTATTGCCTTTACAGTTTAATTAAAATAAATATATAAATATATGTGAAAGCTTCATCTCAGTAATTTGCAACTGTTTGAATGTGTTTCGTCTCACTCGTCTGTGGACATTAAATTTATACATCAACTCCGAAGAGACTATACTACAGAATTCAATGTATACACCTTCTCAGAGGTAGAGGTTCCACAGAATAAATAATATATATATATATATATATATATATATATATATATATATATATATATATATATATATCAAGTAATTTCTACAAGAAACTCTACTAAACTTAATTACCCATGACATATAAATGGTGGCAGCGTTTTAGTGTAAATACCAAATACAGTTATTCTTTTTAGTGTAAAATACCAAACGCAAACATTTGTCTTAATGTAAAATACCAAACACAGACATTTGTCTTAATGTAAAATACCAAACACAGACATTTGTTTTAGTGCAAAATATTAAACACAGCCATTTGTTCTTTACCAAACATAGACATTTGACCAATGTAATACACCAAACACAGACATTTATCCTAATTTGATATACCAAATAAAGACAATTGTCATAGTGAATTATACACAACACAGATATTTTTAATATTCATTGAACTCGTTATTTTATTGATTTATTCGTGATTCTTATATTTTCATTTCAATGTATAATAGAACTAGCTAATAATAAGCTCACTGTTCTTTCTGCCGTTTTATTGTTCAATTTTTTGAAGTATTCATTAGATTATAATATATTAGAAAAAAATCTCGAAAAATGAGAATATCTGAATTTACGTTTTTGACAACTGGGAATAAAAAAATTTGCAGAAATGAATGTCAATTAATTCTATATAGTGCTACACTTGACTGTACTCATTACATCACTTGATTGTTAAGTTGCTCAAGAGATATCCTCTTTATTTCTTCATGGAAAAAAAAGTTTAATCTCTAAGTAGTAATAAAGATGTGATTTTGAATACAATTGGAAAAAAAAGTTAAAAGAATGCGCATCTCAGGTCAAAGGAGGTCAAAAGTCAATTTATTGGTTAAACATCAGTCACTTAATAGTTATATTTAGCTGTATTTGAATATTTTCTAAAATTAGTGGCTTACTATATCAGTGTGTTGTAATCTATCAGTGTGCTGTAATCTATCAGTGTGATGTAGTCTATAAGTGTGCTGTAATCTATCAGTGTGATGTAGTATATCAATGTGCTGTAATCTATCAGTGTGCTGTAATCTATCAGGTGCTGTAGTCTATCACTGTGATATTATATGTATCAATTTTGATGTATTCTATCAGTGCGCTATAATCTTTCAGAGTGCTAAAATTTATCAGTGTGATTAAGTCTATAAGTGAGCTGTAGTCTATCAGTGCGCTGTAATCTATCAATCTATATAAATAATTCTATTCTTCGCCCATCCATGACTGGACAGCCTGCAAGAAGCAATTATATATATATATATATATATATATATATATATATATATATATATATATATATATATATATATATATATATATATATATATATATATATATATATTTTGTCGCGTTTGTGGGATTCCCGAATAGTCAAAGCAATCAAGAAGCGTTCAACAACGTTCGACAACTCGCGTTGTTTTCTGATTTCTTTTATAATACCAGATTATTTTAATTTCTAATATGAATATTTGACCTTTTATTTAGTCAAATATATTAAGCAATACGAGCACAATGGTGGTTGTACAATAGTATTTCATGTCCAGACAGCTCGAGTAATTTAAAAAAAAAACAGTATTGTTTGGTCGTAATCATGTTTTTTATGTGCTCTAACTACGCAACTATTTCATTTAATCCCAGACGCGTTAAATTATGTAGCCGTTTAACCGCGGAAAATGAGGGAATGCTGTACATAAAATAACATTAGCATGTCAACTGATTATTTTAAAAATAACAAACAAAAATAAAACACATTTAATAATACAATTTTGTGTGAAGAATAAAGCAATATTGAACTAATTTCCAATTTTAGAATTAAAAAAAAATGGTGTATAAATATAGATAAGATGTGAAAATGCTTTGGAGGCCGGCGCTACCATTAGGCTACAAAGTGGGCCAAGAGAACACATTCAACATGAAGTGTAGACAATAAAATATTAGATATGATGAAATCTTTTGTTTTTATTTATTTGTGCTGCTGTTTAGTGGAAAAGACAGATTAGGTTGATTATAAATTTGTTTGGCGCATTAAAAACAAATGTTAACTGTTTCAGAATATGTACGCATTACAAAAAATAATAATACCTAACATCTATCTGTACCGAAATATGTTTGTTAGAAACTGAAAGAAAAAAAATTACAATTCAAAGAAAAAAATCATGATCTTAAAAAAAGGCATTAAAATACATCTAGCCAATAAAAAGAAAATTAAGTCTGCAGCTTATCGAGAATAAAGGCATCAAAATAATTAACTAAAAATCTGTAAAAAATAAAATTTAAAAAAAAAACAAGTTGCTGGAAGGTACCGGATAGTGACCATAAAGTCTGCACATGATAGATCAAAGTTCACCTTTGCATACCATGTATTTTCTAAAAAGATGTCAGCCTGTTATTTTGTTTGATTGCTGATTATATTGATTGATAAGGCGGATAATGCTACGCCGCGGAATGACTAGTATGCTATAATCTATCAGTGTGCTGTATTTTATCAAAGTGCTGTAATCTATCAGTGTGCTGTAATCTATCAAAGTGCTTTAATCTATCAGTGTGCTGTAATCTATCAAAGTGCTTTAATATATCAGTGTAATGAAGTCTATCAGTGTGCTATAATCTATCAGTGTGCTGTATTTTATCAAAGTGCTTTAATCTATCAGTATGATGCAGTATATTTGTGTGCTGTAGTCTATCAGTGTGCTTTAGTCTATCAATGTTCTGCAGTCTATCAGTGTGATGTAGTATACCAATATGCAGTGATCTATCAGTGTGATGTAGTATATCATCCCATCACTTCAACAGAATATGATATCATCCAATCACTTCAACGTAATATGATATTAGACCATTACCTCAACATAATATGATATCAGGCATCACTTCAATATAATATGATATTTGAGTGTAGGATAAAACCCCTAGCGGACAAAACCTCCATGGACAAAACCCCCAGCGGACAAAACCCTTAGCGGACAAAACCCCCAAAATATCAAGATCGAATTTAAGTCGATATTATTCATACTTTTATATATATAATCTTGCCCATGGTCTAAGGGAAATGTTTGTCGATATAAGAGATCATGTCTGTCAACACAGTCTATCAATAGACATGTTCCTGTGTTGTTTTACCTAAATAAAGGATAGGCTTTCGACCACTGTTATTCTTATGCTGTTTGTCCTTTATTCTGCTATAAAATGTGAGTCGGGCGTGAAGATTAAAATGTAGAATTAATATACGGTTAGTCTTGACCTTAGGCTAAAACTATTTCTTTTCTTGGTTTTGCATTGTAAGATAAGCTTCATGTCGATTTAAAGTTAGCAGGGGATTGACTTTTGATCAATCTAGTTCAAGAGACTAATGCAGCTTATTGGGGTACTTTGAAAAAAAAACTCACTTAAAAATACGCATTTATATATATATATATATATATATATATATATATATATATATATATATATATATATATATATACATATATTAGGGTGGCCCAAAATAAAGAGGAAAAAAAGATTTTGTATTTTCTGTGATTTAAACCCCACATTTGATTACCACAAAAAAGTACTCAGAACTATAAAATTTCATAATTTTCAGATAAAATTTAGAGGTTGCACAAGCTCTCTGAAAATTAGATATGTTCTCCATTTACCACATTTTATCCCGAATATTGATAAAGTCTGTTTTTAGATGCATTTTCGAAAAAAAATGCTCTATTGTCCCCGTTTTGTCTGTCTGTCTGTCCGTCTGTCCGTCATCACCCTAGATCTCAACAACCATGAGTCCTAGACCCATGATGTATATATCATTTTGTAGGTCTTTGGCCTGCCAAGAAATGACTTTTTTCCATTTCGCGATGTGACCTCTCAGGGCCGTAAAAGGGGGCTTAGTACCGTTTTTAGAGCATTTTCGAAAAAATGCTCTATTGTCCCCGTTTTGTCTGTCTGTCTGTCCGTCTGTCCGTCATCACCCTAGATCTCAACAACCATAAGTCCTAGACCCATGATGTATATATCATTTTGTAGGTCTTGGCCTGCCAAGAAATGACTTTTTTCCATTTCGCGATGTGACCTCTCAGGGCCGTAAAAGGGGGCTTAGTACCGTTTTTAGAGCATTTTCGAAAAAATGCTCTATTGTCCCCGTTTTGTCTGTCTGTCTGTCCGTCTGTCCGTCATCACCCTAGATCTCAACAACCATAAGTCCTAGACCCATGATGTATATATCATTTTGTAGGTCTTGGCCTGCCATGTGTACATCAAAAGTTCATTTCGCGATAGGATCTCTGAGGGCCGGGCTTCAGGGCTCATAAGGGGCTTATATATTATATATACACCTTGTACGTTCAATAGCCCGTTCATTTGGTGCGAAATACTGCAGCACGTAGTTTCACCAAGATTTATTAAGAAACTCATCAAATGAAATAGTAAGCTTGTGTTCTGAGTTTAATTGAAAGTATCAGAGCTATGCAACAATTGACGGAGTTTTCGGACGATTAAATGACTATAATTTCGAATGTTTTCAATTATGAGTCCTATTTCAGTAACCACAAACCACTTGTAGTTAGATTTAAGAGAAAATATTTTTTTTTCAAATATAAAGAAACGTCTTTATAAATTTTTTTTTACAGTTATATGCATTACACAATTGAATTTATAAACATTTCCAAAATTTACAAATATTTACTGAAAGATAGCATACATACTGATACATAACATGAAAATGCGCTAACACGTCCTGTGTCCAGAATGGAACAGGCTTAATTGCTTGTTTTATTTGATGTTTATAATGTGTAACTGTTTAACAATTATTTTGGTTGCAAATTTTGCCCTTATTGCACTCAATGTCGATTTGCACTTATTGACATTAATATTAATAAAGAACGGAAAGCTCAGAGAAAAGAGTGATCAGAGAGGTTATTGCAAAAAGTGAAAAAATGACCAGGAAACTGTAAAAGTTCTCAAATGTCCAGCACGTTATTGCAATCTTCTTCTGACAGCAGTTCAGATGAATGGGTCACTGAAGAAAATGAACACAATGAAGAATTTTTTGTTAGTGCATCACAGAAACGAAGAAAATGTGCAGAAACTGCTCCAACAAAGTCTGTTCTGTCCAAAGAAGTTGCTGCAACATTAGATAGATCACAAGTTAGTGATCGTACATCAGTCCATTTACTAGCTGCGACATCTCATTCTCTTGGTCACGATGTTAGTGACATGACATTAAGTCGAAGTACTGTACAGCGTGTGAGAGCTGAGATTAGGAAAAAAACAGCACATGAAGTTAAAGAATTGTTTAATCCACTGTTACCATTAACTGTACATTGGGTTGGAAAATTGCTTCCAGATCTCACAGCCAGGGAGAATGTTGAGAGATTGCCAGTGATTGTAACAGGACTGCAAATAGGGTGCTTGCTAGGTGTACCAAAATTGGCTTCAGGGACAGGTGACAATCAAGCTCAAGCTGTAGTTGAATGTCTGAAGGACTGGGAAATTTGTGAAAAAGTAGTAGCATTAAGTTTTGACAAAACAGCAAGTAACACTGGTGATTCCAAAGGGGCATGTGTTTTAATTGAAAAGCTGCTTACCGCCACCATATGATGGAAATTCTTCTGGAAAAAGTGTTCACCACATTGAAGATAAGTGGGCCCTCATCTGGACCTTATATTTTACTTTGCAACGATTTAAAGAGCAGTGGCATTTATGGAGAAGGGATCCTATGATACTGCAGATGGGATGACTGAAGTAGACCTTTTCAAAGAGAGCACATTGCAGTTTGCAAATGACAATTTTCAAATTCGTCACCCACGAGATGATTACAGAGAATTTTTGGAACTGGCTGTCACATTTTTTGGAGGAACACCACCACATGGGATTCATTTCCGTGCTCCAGGAGCTGTACACAGAGCACGTTGGATAGCAAGAATAATTTATTGCTACAAGATGTGGATGTTTAAGAAGCAGTTTAAGCTGAAGCTTTCTGAAGAACAAGGACTGTTTCAGTTCCTCTGTTTTGTTTCCAGTACTTATATGAAACTGTGGTTTCAAGCATCACAGCCAACAAGGGCGCCATCAAATGACCTACAATTTCTGAAGGATTTAGAAAAATATAACTCCGTTAATTCAGTTATTGGAAAAGCAGCAAAAAAAAGCTTTCAGTCGACATTTATGGTATCTAAGTGAAATTACAGTGGGCCTCGCTTTTTTTAATGAAAATATTGATCACAAGCAAAAGGTTCAGATGCTTAAAAATATGCAAGAAAAACCCGGATCTACAAATCGAGCTCAGCGTCTTGATTCCAATGGATTCTATGCAGACCAGCCCATCAGCTTCTTTGTTACAAACAATACAAAGGCATTTTTCTCCATTCTTGGTTTGGGCGCATGAACACAAACATCCGGACCTTTATAGCATACTCTAATTTATATAGAATGAAAACCTGTTTAAAATAATTTCACTATATGTATATATATTGATTCAATTGACTTTACAAGTATTACATTCTATTTCATGAGTTTAGGTTATACAACACTATAATTAATTTTACTTTAATTGTTAACATTTGATGATTCTAATACTGTAATACAAACATTCACATAATATAAAACATGCGCCCAACGTTTTTCGTTTGTATAAAAATCAGAAGCTCTTATAAGGTCTATTACTATTATTATTTCTATTACCATCTTACCAATTTATTCAGAAATTATTTTCTGCTTTTTAGTACGCAATAAAAAAGTTGTTTTTTTTTTATAAAATATTTTTTTACAATGGAATTTTTATAAATTTTGTATTCTAATAGTTCAAAATGGTTGCCAAATGATCTAAGTAGTTACGGCCTAAAATATCTTTTATGTAGTGTAACGTTTATCGGTGCCCCAAAGGCCTTCAAAATATAAAGGATACAAACTTAAAAGCATTGTAACAATTTTGAATGAAATCAACATCTCAATAGTGTATTCGTAATGTTAATGTGCAAATATGAACTGCTGAACTAAATTATGTTTATGAATTAACAATTTAACAATTTACAATAAGTCAGTATCGTCGATTTTTCTTAAGGCAGGAGACAAATAACGTTACAGGAAGATGGTCTTCCACTATTGCCTGTCACCATTTTTGCACGACGGTTTTGTTTTAATGTCAAACAAAACAGGACCATAAACCTACACAATATAAGTTGAAAGTTCTTGTAGCTCAAATGACTGAGACATCGTTGCAAAATTCAAACTAAGTATTCTGTTAACCTTTGTCAAGCAGCGTGCAAGATCATTGGAACAGTTGCCTCTAATTACAGTTTGACAGATTTCCAGCAGATATGCTTGATCTGCGCTTAAATCATCACACGCAATTTCCGGGAAGTCAGAATATATCCTCTTGAAAGCAACAGGTGGGAGTTTCACAACTCTGAATTGCAACTCTAATAGAACCTAATAATCTGCGAGGATCAGTTGTTGGACCAGTACCTTTATTACCACTCATTAGACTGCTTCATTGTTTACAAAGATAAAATAAAAAAAAATGAAAGTTTGATACTTCTAGGGATGGGTGCAAAAGTTAGATGTTGACTAGGGGGCATCACCAAAAAATTTTTTTAATAATTGATCTGTCTGCTATTTAAATTTGTTCCATTGATCAAAAAAAGCATTGTGTAAAAAAATAAAAAATATTTGACAATATTTAGAGGTCCCCTGGACTTCAACAAAGTTTGCATAATTGAGCGAAAACTAGATAAAACCATCCTTCTTGTAAAGTCTTACAGACTTACATACAAAATGTGAAGCGCTATATAAATTGTTTTATAGTCTTTGGTTTTATAATGTTAGGTAGCTATGATTGATTTGGATAAGCAGTTGAGCTAGAAATAAAATTTTAAATTCACATTTTATTAGCAAAAACAACACTTTTCCTTACCGCATATTCATGACCAAGGCAAGCATTTTAATATCTTTATTTATATTATTTTAATTTCTGATACACACGACCTATAAAATCAGAACATGGAAATGATATGAAAAACAACAATAAAATGTTTACACCTTCTAAGCAAATGCTGGCTGACCCTGGCATCACTTCAACAGTTGCATATCCAGTTATTACTGCATCCCCTGCCTCGCGAACAAAGAAACCACAAACTCTTCTGAAAAATGAATTGTTTGGCATTGACCCTGCAATCTGTGTTGATGATGCTATAATTACTGGAATTCTTCGACTACCAACTTGTTTACAAGTTTTGAGGTGCATGATGTATCACTGCAATGTAGCAGCACACAGTGAGCGTCCAGGCTCTCTTGGTGCACCTTCTCGATTTACAACTGCCAAAATTGTGCTGAATCAAGTTACTGCTTTCTACGAAAAAGCAAACATTCCAATGGTGACAGAGAGGAGAGCTTGTGAGAAGATTGTTCAGCTTCTTGATGAATACAATAAACTTCGTTCAATTGATAAAAGTCGCCGAAACACACCAGCCACCAAACGTAAACTGGAACAAATGAAATCTATGTTGGTAACAACTTTTCAACTGTGGCCACCAAATGTCGAGACTATTATCAAGAATGTAGAAGATCTAGCATTCTTGAGGTCTATGAAATGAGACAGGTCTTCCAGCTTTGGATCATTTGGCAAAACACTTGCAAAAAAAGTCGCTCGACGCCATTCACGAGATGTCGCAACATTGGAACGTCAGAAACGCCCAAGAGAAGAAAATGCAGCATGTTCAACGATATCAGTGCCTTCCAGCGAGGGTAGCAGTGACGAACCCGATGATTCTACTTCTAAATCTAAAGATAATATGGAGTTTGTTGATAACTGTTTGGATGATATAATGCCATTGCAAAAGCGAAGAAAGCCAACAGGAGCTTTGGTATTTGTACCTCCAGATGTTTTAAGCCGACCAAATCTTGTGTCACTAGCGACAAGATTAAAGATTACACATACACAGCAGGCAGCTTTCACACAGGGCCTTATTAGCAAGTCTGGGGGTGATGTATCAATGGTGGCTTCTTCCTATGCCACTGCAGATCGTTCACGTCGCAAAGTTGTGAGATATCTACAAAGATCCACGACTCCTGGGAACCACCCAAACTCTGCACTCTCCACTGGGATGGCAAACTGACACCTTCTCTAAAAAAATCATCGTGTCACTGAAGAACGCATAACAGTTGTTGTTGGTGATGCAAAGTAATTGAAACTTCTAGGAGTGCCAAATTATGCCAAGGCAACAAGCTAATGACAGAGTGGCATTGTAATGATTGTATCGTTAATATGACATTCGACACAAAAAGGTCTAACACTGGTCATCAGACCGCTTTCTGCATTGCCATACAAAAAAAGCTGCATCGGCTGTTTTGTGGTCAGGTTGTCGGCATCACATTGGTGAAGTTATCCTCTCGCATGTATTTGCAGACATGAAAATAGAAGTTTCAAAATCCCCGGATATAACTTTGTTCACCAAGCTGCGAAGTAATTGGGAATTGGTGGCACATGATTGGTCTCATGTACGTCGTTTGTTTACGTTAGCTGATCATGATCTGAAGGCTCAAGAGCGACTGACGATAATGAGAGATTGCACATGCCAACTCTAGTAAACAAACCGAATTCCTTAAGCTGTCCCTTGTTTACTTGAATGCTACAAATAAGGAGGTTAACTTTAAAAGACCAGGTGCCCTGCACAAAGCACGATGGATGGCAAAGCTGATATATTGCCTCAAGATTGCACTGTGTGAGAAAAAAATTCAATTATTGCCTCCAGGTACCATTACCACACGTGATCAAGTGCCAAAGATTCGTGCATTTGCTACATTTGTAACACATGTTTATGTCGTGTGGTGGCTCACTTGCAAAAAGAGTGTGGATAGCCCATGGAACGATCTACAGCTCTACAAGCGACTTTTGGATTACAACGATGTCATCAGAGACATATCCAAGTCAGCAATCCGTGCCCTGAATAGGCATCTGTGGTACCTCACTGCTGAAATGATCCCACTTGCTCTGTTCAGCAATGTGTTGGAAAAGCGAGCTCTAGCAGATGCTCTGCTAAGGCTTCGACCAGTGGTTGCCCTCCAAACTCCACATAATCGATTTGGAAATGGTTGGGGAAAACCACGATTCCAATCAATTGATTCTAAAACTCGGTTGTGTGATCTGGCTGGAGTTGACTCGTGGTTTACTATATACAGACTTCAACTGGACACAGGATTCCTGCAACTGCCTGTTGATGATTGGTGCCAAACAGCTTCTTACATTGCCAGTGCAGAAAATGTTGCTGCTATTAACGTTGTTAACGATTGTGCCGAGAGATGAGTGAAACTGGCATCTGACTTTGTTGAAGCAGCGCGAACGGATGAACATTTTCAAAACATTCTTCAAGTGGTAGAAATGGACCTCAAAAACATCTCAAATGTGCGTAAACCTTACAAACGTGCAACAAAGTGAAACTGAATTTAATGCAACAGTAATAAATAATTTAATTCTTTAATGTAATTTTTATATAGGCTAGAATAAACTTTTTTTTTCTTTACATGTCATGTTTTGTGATTTCTTGGGCGGGGGGGGGGACCTCTAAATCAACTCTGATTTGAAAAATATTTGACATAAGTTATTATTAATGATATTAGAACAAATTAGAAACATAGACAGCTCAAAAACAAACAATCAATTTTTTCCTCTATTGTGGTGATGCACCCTAATGTTGACTGTTGTTTCACTAGGATTATATTAAATGGTTGAATAAGCAAAAATTTCAACTGGGTTGGGGCACCGGCAATCATTAATGGATATTGTAAATATTTTACAGTTGGCTTTTATATTCATTATGCAACTTTTTTTCACTATTAGATTTTGAAATGAAAAACATTTTTTTTTCGCTCCACCCTATTCCCTATACCAGCACAAGTTTCATAAACATAACTTATTAAGAAGGAACAACATATTAACGCCTAAGAGAGCACGCTATAGAAAACAGAAAATATTCATTATCATTATACATATATTTTCCAAATAACAAAAAAAAATATTGAATGAATAATTAAATCATCAATTAATTTTTGTGGTACCCTTGTTTAAGCTAGTGTAAGAGAAAAGTATCCGGACAAAACCCCCAGCGGACAAAACCACCACGGACAACTTCGTATATATAGAAATATTAATAATAACCAGGGGTGGGGTGTCGGCCAAAATATTTGCCGACACCGACATCGACTCCGGCATTCCATTAACCGCCGACACCGACACCGGGGGGGGGGGCAAAGGGAGATAATTGTGTTTTTTTCCCGGTACATATCTTATACTATATATATAAAGATGCACGTATAATTGTATATTTATTCTTCTTGGCTCTACAACCCATTTAGGGCCCTGGTCTGCCATATTACTTTTCTCCCCTTTCCTCGACCCATGGTCTTCTTTCTCCACTCTCTCACTCCTATGGCTTTAAGGTCTTTCTCCACTTCCTCCAACCATCTGCTTTTTGGTCTGCCTTTAGGCCTTTTCACATTGAGTGTTGCCTTATATATTGCTTTTGGACCTCTGTTGTTTTCCATTCTTTCTATGTGCTCTGCCCACTTCAATCTATTCATTTTTATTTCAGCTGTTATATTTGGTTCTTCATAAAGATTGTACAGCCCTGGATTGGTTCTCCTTCTCAACTCGTTATTTTCCTTTACTGGCCCATATAATTTCCTAAATATTTTCCTTTCCCAAGTGCTTAGCACAATCAGTTGTTTACAACGTAAAATACCAACATCCTACAGTGTATATCAAATCGACTGGTAATATTCGTGCACATATTATGCAACTATAAAGTTTAATACAGGTTTGATATACTGGTACATTTGCAACGTTTTCCTATCATTCCTATTCATTATCTAGAAGTTGCCGCTCTAAAGTATAACCAAACTGTCCGACTGCCTGGGCACCCACAAACACAGTAGTCCCCAATCCCCAGTACCGGTCCGTGGATCAAATTGCACTGGACCACCCAAGAAACATTAAATTATTTCCTTTCTATTTATTGTAGTGTATTTCTCTCAGGAGAGTGCGACACCTACCCCTCTCGGGCCGCGGTAAAATTATCTAATTTCGACCTGTCTGCGGCGAGAAAAAGGTTAAGGACCATTTCACTAACACACACACATAAAAATAGCCTTTGTATCTTACTAAGCTGCTCTTTCAAAGCAAGTTTGTTGGCATTTTATTTTGCGACCTCACCATGAATATACCTAATTTTACAGATGAATATAAAAAAAACTTAAAGAAGGTATAATTATGTTGCAGCATGCATTGTAAGGGCCTAATTTGTAGTGTAATTACTAAAAAACAAAAGTAAATAAATAAAATTCCCGAACTGTGCAGTTAAATGAGTTTATTTAAATAATTATGCACAGGGCGCCGAGCTGGACGGGTCCCCGAAATAGTAATATTAAAAACAATGTTCAGTTTCTAAACCAGACATGTCCAATCTACGTCCCGTTAAACGTTTTGATTTGACCAGCAGTACACTCCCCTTTTTTCATTTACATTGATAACATTTACATTTATGTTAGCTCACATAAAGTATTATAAACACCCCAGTGATCTGCTCTTGGTCCAGCCCTTCAATCAAATTTAAGAACCTATTGTGGTTCTTCAGTAGTTATAAATTTACATCCCTGATCTGCGATTTTGCAGCATGTCCATTGCGATGAAAAAAAAAGTTATCAGTTTTTCATGTAACATTGAAAGGTCGAGAAAAATAGTAGATATGTACATCAAGAGTAGCTGCAGTGAATACATTGAAGTAATAAAAGTGTATGGTTTACTTCAAGATATGCCACAGTATGCGGGCTGTTATTTTTATAGTAAACCTGAAGCGGCCAATTCGCTACTTTTATTAAGTTCTCATTTATGTGTAGACTTATGCTCAAATATTGGTCAATATTATTATTAACGATTGCCTAAGTCAGCAAGTCACTGCAGAGTACAGACATATCCAACAACACTAGAGCAATGATGCTTGGAAGTTTATATGTGGCCATTCAGAGAATGCAGAATGCTGAAATAAAATCACAAGGGCTACAGACAATGATAAAAGATTGTTGCTCCAGACCTATTTTTTAGAAAAGAGAGAGACCTATGAAGACACTTCATACAAAACAGTTAATAGAGGAAGGAATCGTTATTTGACACCCGAATTAAACCTGAAATATGTATTGAAAATGTTTGTATTGGGTCATTCCATGTCAACTCAACCAGTGGTGTTCACCCGACCCCTCAGATCTTCCTGAAATTTTCAGGGCTTGTGGTACATTCAAAGTTGAGTGATTCCTGAAAATTTCAGGCTATTTGGTCAAAAACTTTCTGAGATATGATTTTTTTAATTTTTAGGGGTAGTCGCGAGTGCGCGTGACATTTACATTTTCGCGATATTTGAACGTGAATATTTCAAAAACTAAAAGAGGTATCAGGCTGAAATTTTCAGTATTTACTCATTGTTTTGTTTTAAGTTTAATGATGTATTTATCTTAAGTGTCGCTTGCACACAGAATGCCCTAAAAATTTCCAAACATTGCACTTCAGACAGTTTTCATCAATATTTGACTCAGTATAGCCAAGAACCTAAAAGACATGAAATGATGTTTGTTATACAATTAGTAAGTACCATATATGTGTTTATTATTTTGATAGAGAATTCCTGTTAATCAATAATAGTGTACTCATTGTGGGCTCCTTTAAGCATCATGGTCGTCCATTTTTGCACTTATTGCGACCCCCAGATGACCATGTGGACAGTAATTCACACTTTTCATATTTTGCACACTTGTTAACCTTGGCAAGTACTAGCTATGGTGAAAATTTCATGTTGGTGTCTTAACGCCTTCTTGGTGAAAAATTGCATTCTATATTTAAGTATTTGACCATGGGCTAAGAGAAAAGTTTGTCGATATAAGAGATCATGTCTGTCAACACAGTATATCGATATCTATGTTGTTTTACCTAAATAAAAGATTGGCTTTCGACTATTTTACCTGGTCAGATAAGCTTCATGTTGATGTAAAGCTAACAAAGGATTGACTTTTGACCACTGTTGCTCAAGGGCTAACGTATTTTTGTATATATGTACATCCAGACATTATATATTACATTTTAGTTTTAAAATGGGGGCAAAATAATACATTTTACAATACAAGTGGGGGTTAAGGTCTAGTGTCCGCTGAGGGTTCTGTCCTTGTGGGTTATGTCCGCTAGGAATTTTAACCGCTGGGGGTTTAGTCCGCCAAGTGTTTTCGCTTCAGCATAACCTTATTTAGTGTATAATCCAGTGCTGTGGACAGGCTCAAGTTCCGAAATAGGACGAATTTACCGACATCCCTTTCCTGCCACATACATACAGAATTATGTTGATTAATCTTTTAAGACACAAACATAAACAATCGAGGTAAAAACTCATTTGAATTTCAAACGGCTAAATCATTTTAAAAGTGTCTTTATGTTTATGAACTGATGAATTTTTGTATTTTTATTGGAATATTTATTTAATGAAATTTCATTGTTAAAATTAGCTGAAATTATTTGTACGATAAGTCGACTTTAGACATCAAATTTTAATTAGCTAACAAATGTATAAATTTGAAACCACAATAATATTTACCTAATGATTTTTCTTGGGAATTCCAGCTGACAGTTTTGGAAATTCCCAAACCGCAAACCATCTATGTCGCAGTAACATTCTGTTTGTGTAGAGGTCGTCCATTTATTATATCAAGGAGGTGGGTGGGGGTTGGGACAATAGTTTGCAGGGGAGAATGGTTGAATAGGATATTAAACCCAAGTCCACAATAGCAGAGTTAAAAAATTTAAAGTTTTAAAGTAAATTTAACTTGTTATTATGTACGACTCAAACATGGTTAACATCTGAAAGTAGAAAACTGATGTGTTTTTTATTTTTTCAAACCAACATGTGGAGAGTGTAAAATAATTTAAACATTATTTCATTTATTTTAGTGACGCTGGATAGGAATCTGGCAGGAGTATTGTATTTCGCACCTCTGGTCAACCTGGTTAGCAGCAACTGACAAGAAACTTGACTTTGATGTTCTAGTGTGCTTCTTCCCCTCCTCTCCCTCTACTGGCCACTTTTTGGCGGTAAATGTGAGTGCGGGTAGACGATTGGTTGGAGGAATCACGTGTGTAAGTTTGGAAGCGTTGGTGGAAGAGTAAGAAAAAATTAGGAGGTACTCGACTAGAGGATAGGTTCTAGACTAGAGCTACTCGACTAGAGGTACTCGACTAGAGATACTCGACTAGTTGTTCTAGACTAGATCTACTCGACTAGAGGTTCTAGAGGAAAACAGTCTACAAATGATAGAGAGAGAGAGAGAGAGAGAGACTTCTTTACACTGTAATGTGGATATTTTGTGCCACCATGAGCCACCAGACCCTGTTTAGGACTGTTGGCTTTGTAATAAAGTGAATAATATTATATGCAAGACGTCGTTGTTTTGCTTTTGTCAGGTATTATATGTGGAACGCCTCGTGCCAGGGGAAAATATAAATACGAGTCCGACACAGTGAGCGACACTAATTCCTAGATAAAAGCCATAAAGATGTTCCGTAGGGACACCTTGACAGTTACAGAGTTATACAATTAGTGAGCTACAGAGTTATACAATTAAATTTGATCAATTTAACTCATTAAAATGATATTCTTTACGTTTTCCTTGTAACCAATTTCGGCCATTCCAAAATGTTCATCTATGGAGGAATAGTTTTTGTACGCTATGAGGGGAAACTCAAATCGTAAGAACAACATGAAATTATTCGCGAATATTGGATACAGAGAAAAAAAATAACGTTGTTGAAAACGTATGAAAGATGCGCTTGGCTAGAGCGTTATTTGAATTTCTTACCTGAAGTACAACACGTAAACGCAATGAGCAAATAAGAAAAAAATCATAAACAAACACAAAGAAAAAAAGCGAGAAAGTGAAGGCAAGGGTTGCATGTTAGAGAAGATGAGTTGAAAGAGTATAAGGGGGAAAGATGAAATAGTTTAACAAACTCCAAAAGTAATGCTGGGTGTTACAGGAGGTGACAATAAAATATTCTTTTGATTTATATTAAAAAAAAATTGCGACCCAACTAAAATGTGTCCACATCCCACCTGTATATTAGGACTTAAACCACTGGTATAAAAATGAGTGTCGGACAAAACTTCACGGACAAAACCCTCAGCCCACAGAGCCCTCTCTGTTCCTAACCTACACTTTTATTGGAAATTCTATTAATTTGACCTCATTTTTGTTGTAAAATGTAATATATAATACCTGGATGTAAAAATATATAAATATAATACCTGAATGTAAAAATATATAAATATAATACCTGGATGTAAATATATGTAAATATAATACCTGGATGTAAATATATATATAAATATAATACCGGCATATATATATATATATATATATATATATATATACATATATGTATATATATGTATATATATATATATATATATATATATATATATATATATATATAATAGCGATCTTGCGTCTGCGTTATATCGAAAGTAGAAATCAAGAATTCAAAATTGCGTCTTGCTGGCGTCTCCATACGATAAATGTTTTTTTTAAATGTACAGTTTTGAATTGTTTTTGTGGTTTTTAAACATGAAATCCAAAGTCCAAAGTATGAAATAACTCCATTGAAATAATTTTTTTTTTTTGTTTTTTTTTTTTGTATATTGCATTTTTAAATTGCAATAATATCATGAAAAAAAAATGGATAAAAATAACCTAGCCTACTGATCAAACCTATAATATGCAAAGGTTTTGCAGGGTACAGCTGGTATATAATCATACGTATTTTTGCGTGAATGTTTTTTCGAGGTACCCCGATAAGCTGCATTATCCCTTAGAGCCAAAGTGGTCAAAAGTCAATCCTTTGTTTTTAGCTTTACATCAACAGGAAGCTTATTTTACTAGGTAAAACAAACAAAATTAATAGTTTTAGCCCAATGTCAAGACTGACCGTTCCATTATTCCACCTTTTAATTCTCGCGCCAGACACACATTTTATAGCAGAAGTTAAAACAAACAGCATAAGAACTATAGTGTGGAAATCCAATCCTTTAATTAGGAAAAATAACATAGGAACATGCGATTGAGATACTGTGTTGACAGACATGGTCTCTCATATCGACACACATTTCAATTAGCCCATGATCAAGATCGTATATATAGAAGTATCAATAATATCCACTTAATTTTCATCTTAATATATAGGGGGTTATGTCTGCTGGGGGTTATTTTGTCCTCTGGGGGTTTTGTTTGTAGGGATTTTGTCCTGATATATATAAAAATAGTGAATATAATACAATTAACATTTCTCTACAAATTTTATACATTTTCTTTTAAAATATTCGAAATTGTTTGAACTTTAAATTGTTTATACTTTAAATTGTTTCATCTGTCACTCATTGGCAGATACAGGAGACATGGTGGGATTTTTTAACACATAATGTTATCAGTATTTGATACATCATGTGTTTTTTTATTATCAAATTAACTTGAGTATACAACCTTTAAATATAATAATACTCAACATCTTGTTTATCAACGTAGACCAGGAAATGTTTTAGACGAGTGAGGAGAAATACATGGGAAGTGGGGAAGGGCGAGATTTGAATGTAAGAATAACTGAAACAGCTCTTGTGTTGAAGTTCTAATAGACTAGAAAAGGTTTATTTGTGTTTTGTCTCTGACATGGATATAGACAGAGAGAACAGAGATAAAAACTGAACTTTTCTAAAGATATACAGTAATTGATTGATCTTACCGATGAGCCTTACTATCTTCTTTGAGTCACTTTCTGTTCATTTGTCGTTGTACTGTAGATAATCTCGCTTTGGAAACTAATAATTACACCAATAAAGCGATTTACCAAATATTTTCAAAAGAAAATGTTTAACTTTACTAAACTTTTATTTAAAATTTGCATTAGAATTGTCTCAGTTTGTTGTAAATGAATTTATTAAAGTTCTGGATGTTTACTATCAAGTTATTGTCTCAATGTCGGTGTCGGCAGGTTTTTGAACAAATTACTGACGCTGACACCCACACGGACAGAATAAAAACGCATCCGCAAAGCACTTACAACTAAGTTTAATGAAAGATAGGAAATTAAAAATAGAAATTAATGATTGTTCATTTCTGTGATAGAACTATGTGGCCGAAAGTGGAAATAATGGCGGACAAATAATAATTATCTCTTTGTTTATCTCTATGTGTATCTGTCTGCCTTATCATCCTTCTCTTTGTAACGTTTAAGGTCCAGGAAGTGTTGTAACTGGACCAGGTAATCTGTGTATGCGTAAGTAGGGCAGACAGACAAAATTCTGGCGTAAGATTATTATAGGCACAATAACGACACGGAGTGGCCCACAATGTACCCGATAACCTCCACTTAAGTCTGTCAGGTACAGGTGTATTGCACAGGTATACTCTACTACAATGTGACGTTTTCTAAGGATGTCTACAGTACTCTACTATAATATGACGTTTTCTAAGGATGTTTACATTATTCTTCATCCATAATGGTATTATATATTCCACTGATGGTTGGCCATGTTGGTGCCAAACATTATTGGTGGCTGTTAGCGGCCTATGGTGTTATTTGATAGTATGGGGGGGTGTTGGCGACATATGGTGTTATTTGATATTATTGTAGGGGGGTGTTGGTGGCCTATGGTGTTATTTGATATTATGGGGGTATGTTGGCGACCAGTGGTGTTATTTGATATTATTGTAGGGGGGGGGTGTTGGTGGCCTATGGTGTTATTTGATATTATGGGGGTATGTTGGCGACCAGTGGTGTTATTTGATATTATGGGGGGTATGTTGGCGGCCAGTGGTGTTATTTGATATTATTGGGGGGGGGGGTGTTGGCGGCCTGTGGTGTTATTTGATATTATTGGGGGGGGGGTGTTTGCGACCAGTGGTGTTATTTGATATTATGGGGGGGGGTGTTGGCGGCCATTGGTGTTATTTGATATTTTGGGGGGTATGTTGGCGGCCAGTGGTGTTATTTGATATTATTGGGGGGTGTGTTGGCGGCCAATGGTGTTTTTTGATATTATTGGGGGGGGGGTGTTGGCGGCCAATGGTGTTATTTGATATTATGGGGGGTATATTGGCGGCCAGTGGTGTTATTTGATATTATTGAGGGGGGGTGTTGGCGGCCAGTGGTGTTATTTGATATTATTGGGAGGGGGGTTGTTGGCGGCCAATGGTGTTATTTGATATTACTGGAGGTGGGTGGACATATGGTGTGATTTTATATTATCGGGGGAGGGGAGGAGGGAATGGTGGTTGCCTATGTTGTTATTTGATATGATAGTTTTTTATTGTTGTTTACATAGAATCATCTTTCCTAAAAAAGAATTGCAATAATTGGCATCACCTATTTTAAAATAAATGGAAGTATTTTAATATTAAGTATGTGTTGAATAGCTCTATGATTATTTTAGATTTGTGTGTCAAGCCAATGATTCTGTAAGAGTTCAATTGTAAATCTTATCTCTCTTTTACAGGAAGAATCAAATTAAGATATTTATCAAATGTAATCATTCAATATTATTCAAACTCTACTGAACTACGAACAAATAAGAACTGTGAGATGTTCGATCTTTGTCTGTATCTCCATCTTTATGTTATTATTTGACTCAATCGTGGTGATGATAAGTCAGTTTGAAGGCGATTAGTAAGTCAGCTTATAAATCATTTTATGAGTCAGTATATAATCTAGTTGAATCAGTTTATAGGTCAGTTTATTGGACTAAAATTAGTAAAAAGTCCCTCACGTCAACCCATCTTTAAATGGGTACATTAGTTGAGGACTTTAGGTCGGCTGGACATTGTACTAACTATTCATTCACGTCATAGGCCGTGGTCTGGGCATTGTACTAACTATTCATTCACTTCATAGGCCGTGGTCTGGGCATTGTACTAACTATTTATTCACTTCATAGGCCGTGGTCTGGGCATTGTACTAACTATTCATTCACTTCATAGGCCGTGGTTAAAGAAACAAATAAATTCTACACCCAGGTTGGCGGTAATTTGAATTGTCTGAATGTTTTCAAATGATCACGGCAATTGGCTTTTTAAATGACTGTGCCAAAAGTTATTAGTTTTCTATTAGATTAGCTTGATAAATTATCAGAAGAATCAAAATTATGAGAGAATGATAAAAATTAAAAATTATTCATCACTAGGATTTACCAATAAATAAATAAGTATTTGAAGGTCATGAGTATGAAATATCTATTATCTCTATACTTATAAGACGCATTTGCTGTCTGTCTGTCTGTTCCCTTATAACTCAAGATCCAGACAACCAAATAACGTGAAATTTGGTACACGTACACATAATTACATGGGGAAGGTTATAGGATATGTTTTGTTTCATCTCGATGGGTAGTTTAATTGTAATAAATTATTTTTATTTTAGTATTTTACTATATTAAAAGTAATCTCGACGGCGCCATAAATAAAACTCTTCTGTGACGTCATTTCCTGATGATACATTTTTAAAAGAGGGGTAACTTCCGGAAACTCCAATTGTAAACATGGTGAAATCAATAGTCATATCTATTTACCTATCGTTTTATGTATTCAGAAGATTAAAATTAAAGGTGCACTTTAATAAACCGAAATACGTTAATTAAAATGTTTCTGTGATATTATTAACATTGTTACTACAATCTCAATGGGTAGATTAATTGTAATTAATTATTTTAGTATTTTACTATATTAAAGTATTCACGGTATGGGATCGCCTTCACTATAAATAAAAATCCTCTGTGACGTCATTTCCCGATGATGAACTTGCGCGCGGGTGCTTTAAATGTTATTGCATTCAAATTGTATTAATGCACAGGGAATTCCTATATTCGCGCACCAAGTGAATGTGTAATTGAACGGACGGAGAAGAAAGGGTTAGGGACGGAAAAAAAAATAAAATAGTGTTGTTGTTTTTTTTTTTCATGCTTCAAGTACCCGGCTTTGCCCGGGATTAAAATAAGGTTTTCTGTTTATTTAAGACGCGTAATTTGACGTTTAATTGTACAGAGAGAGGGAGGGGGAGAGAGATAAAGAGAGAGGGGGGCAGGGAGGGAGAGGGAAGGAGGGAGGAAGGGGAGGGGGAGAGAAGGAGGGAGGGAAAAAGGGAGGGAGAGAGGTGGTAGGGAGGGTGATAAAGGGGGAGGGAGGGAGAGAGAGGGAGAGAGAAAGGGAGGGGAAAAAAGAAAGGAAGGGAGGGAGTAGGGAGGGAGATAGAGAGGAGGGAGGGAGAGATAAAGAAAGAGGGAGGGAGAGAGAGATAAAGAAAGAGGGGGGCAGGGAGGGAGAGAGGAAATGAGGGAGGGAGGGAGGGGGGAGGGAGAGAGAGGAAGAGGGGGAGAGAGGGAGACGGGAGAGGGTGGGAGAAAGGAGAGCGAAGGAGAGAGGGAGAGAGAGGATGGGAGAAATGGAGGGAGTGAGAGATAAAGAGAGGGGGCAGGGAGGGAGAGGGGGGATGAGGAAGGGAGGAAGGTGGAGAGAGGGGGGACGGGGTGAGAGAAGGACGGGGGGAGATAGGGAGAGGGAGATGGGAGAGTTCGGGAGGGAAGGAGAAGGAGGGAGAGAGAAAGGGAGGGAGGGAAAGAGAAAAGGAGAGAGGGGTAGGGAGGGAGAGAGAAGGGGAGGGAGGGAGAGAGAGAGGAAGGGAGAGAGGGGGTAGGGAGAAAACAAAAGGTAAACAGAAAACCTTATTTTAAACCCGGGCAAAGCCGGGTACTTGCAACTAGTATTAAATAAATGGCGTCTTGTATTAATAAAGTAGAAAAAGATAAGTTCATTATATGTGTATGTATCTGTGTTTATAATATTATGTTAATGGGGCAATCTTAATAAGTCTGTATGTATTATATCAATTTGAGTTAACAAGAAAATGTCAGTATATATGTACGTGAACATCATATGAGTTTGCCTAGCAGTTGTTAAGTCAAAAAAAAAAGTAAAAATTGTATACGAACCCCGAGAATCGTAATAATTAGTTAATTGAGAATATGTACAATTATTAACTAGTCTTTTTTAGTACGATTTTCCTTCTAATTACTTGGGTAGTCTAACAAAATAGGTATCTTAGTACGTCGTGAATATCGAGAAATACTCAAGTATTATAATGTCTTGATTATAAAACGACATATTGTGTTAAGCTTATAACAGACATTTATAAGTTAAAGAGTATAAATGTAAGATTTCTGATCTGTTCAACAATTCAAACATTTTGTTAAAAAAGGATGGCTCGAGCACCTTTGAATTTTTAATTGTTGTATGTCAATCATATCACCAAACTGTAACTTTCTAATTGTTCTATGTCAATCATATCACCAAACTGTAACTTTCATATTGTTGTATGCCAATCATATCACCAAACTGTAACTTTCTAATTGTTGTATGTCAATCATATCACCAAATTGTAACTGTCTAATTGTTGTATGTCAATCATATCACCAAATTGTAACTTTCTAATTGTTGTATATCAATCATATCACCAAACTGTTAATTTCTAATTGCTCTCGATATTTAACTAAACATTCAGTTTATTTTTATTGTTTTTCTCTCACTGTGCCTATAATTTCTAATTGTTGCCTGTCGCTCACTATATGTTTCCTTTCTGTTTCATATCTATCTCGATCGTTGACTTTCTAATAATGCCTGTCAATCAATGATATTCGAATTTCTAATAATGCCTGTTAATCACTGATCGTCGACATTCTAATTGACATGGAACTAGATATTTGGAGTCATATGAGTCTCTAGTCAAATGAAAAGTACCCGTTCATCTCTAGTCAAATGTAGGCAATGTATCCGTTCATCTCTAGTCCAATGTAGACAATGTACCCGTTCATCTATAGTCAAATGTAGGCAATGTACCCGTTCATCTCTAGTCAAATGTAAAGTACCCATTCATCTCTAGTCAAATGTAGGCAATGTACCCGTTCATCTCTAGTCCAATGTAGGTAATGTACCCGTTCATCTCTAGTCAAATGTAGGTAATGCACCCGTTCATCTCTAGTCAATTGTAGGTAATGCATCCGTTCTTTTCTAGTCAAATGTAGGCAATGTACCCGTTCACCTCTAGTCATATGTAGGCAATGTACCCGTTCATCTCTAGTCAAATGTAGACAAAATACCTGTTCATCTCGTCAAATGTAAGCTATGTCCTAGATTGTATGGGGAAAACCTGTCGGGACAAAGACTGTCGCAGCTAAAACGGTTTACCTGATAATATACATGTAAAACAAGGGCACAGCTCTTTTTATGTTCATTATTGTTTACAGTATTATTTATTTCAGACGAGGGTTACCTGAGGGTCGATAAGTGCAGGCAGCAGTGAATAACAACAGGGGTTCCCTGCAACAATCTACATGATGCATTATTATAAAATAAATAAATCATTAACAATAAAACATCATATACTTTCATAATTTCAGGTGACTGATAAATCGAAGTCATGTCCTGAAACATAAAAAAATGATTTTCTTGAGCTTAATATTACTTTATTACAACGCAAAAATGATTCATCTCATATTTTGAGAATCACTGATTACACTAAGAAGATAGTCTGAGTGTAGATACGGTTGGTTGCGTGGTGTTCTGTTTACATTATGTATCGCCTACGCTAAAGTTGTAAAGTGTATATGACAAATCTCATGTCAGTAGCTTCGCCTCTGCTTTATGTTAAAAGTAGGTTACTTTATCTCCTGTATAGATCAGGTTGTAAAAAGAAAACAAAACCTGATCACAAGTTGAACGACATGCAAGTGTTGACAGAAAGTTAACAGTTTAACGTGTGGCTTCTATCTTCAACTTAATAGCAGTGGCGTCACTAGGGGGTTGCGTGGTGAGAGTCGCACTGGGTGACACCAACATAGGGGTGACACCAAAATTAGCAGTTCTAAATTTCATAGCACGAAAAAAAATTGGTTTTATAGTCGATCATAAACACATGAGCAGTTGGACAGGGTGTCATCATATAGAGTTGTAGCGCAGAGTGCCATCATGCAGAGCAGTACCACAGAGTACCACAATGCAGACGAGTAGCACAGGGTGCCATTATACAGACCAGTAGCACTGGGTGCCACCACGCAGTACGTCTGGGGGTAAATGAATACAGTTCAAAGCTGCAAACATTCTAAAAAAGAAGACGCATGTAGTCACGTGGTTTAATAAAAGTAATATACATCTTTCTAAAATACAGTGAGAAACACTGTCGTTTTTATCGCTAAAGTATTTTAAAGTAATTTATCTAAGGTCTAGTGCAATAAAATTCGAAATTTGTTCCATTGCTCATGGTGGAAATCTTGAGAGGGAGGGGGGAAGTTGACACTGAACTTTCCGCACTGAGTGACACCAACCATAGAGCGCCACAGTTTAATAGCCTGATGGTTTCACTTTTAATGTCAATTCAATAAATTTACCTTTGCATTAGATCATTTTTGTAATATTTTATAACCCGCCTCCCCATTGGGTGAAGCCTATATTATGCTTTGTTGATTATTTTATTTATTTATTTTATATCTACTTTACTAAAAAAGTGAGATAAATTTATTTCTGGTGTTCCTGCTATTTAACTAAAGAAATAGTTGGCTAAAACATTTAATTGTTTTTATATTGTTAGTAACATTTCATTGATTGTTTGATATTGTTAGTAACATTTCATTGATTGTTTGAAATTTTTAGTAGCATTTCATTGATTGTTTTATAATGACGCAAACATTATTTACTGTGGAGGTACTACAGAGACCATTATTTACAATGGAGGTACTAAAGAGGCCATTATTTACAATGGAGGTACTAAAGAGGCGATTATTTACTGGGGAGGTACTACAGAGGCCATTATTTACAATGGAGGTACTAAAGAGGCGATTATTTACTGTGGAGGTACTTCAGAGGCCATTATTTACTGTGGACGTACTACAGAGGTCATTATTTACAGTGGAGGTACTAAAGAGGCCATTACTTACTGTGGAGGTACTACAGAGGCTATTATTTACTGTGGAGGTACTACAGAGGCCATTGTTTACTATGGAGGTACTACAGAGGCCATTATTTTCTGTGGAAGTACTAAAGAGGCCATTATTTACTGTGGAGGTACTACAGAGGCCATTATTTACTGTGGAGGTACTACAGAGGCCATTATTTACTGTGGAGGTACTACAGAGGCCATTATTTACTGTGGAGGTACCACAGAGACCATTAAATGATGTGGAGGTACTACTTTGATACTGATAATCAATTCGATACTTTACATCCAACAACTGTGAACTGAACGTGTTTTACAGGTTCATTCAGTTCTGTATCAGAATGTATAAAGACAACTTAAAACTAAAATAAAGTTCAGCCAATAACAGCCCTACATTCTATTGTTGAACTGAACGACGTCAACCCTGGTTGGGCATGAACCAGTTCTAGTGGTAATATGGCAATATACAGCTCAAAGATGTTGGGGTTATTCGGTGCAGAGACTTTAATGGATGATTCAAATAGGTCATCCTTAACTCACTACGTAATATCTTGAAAGAAATCCCTTCCCCCACCCAATAAAGAAAGTCTTCATTGTAACTTGCCGCACAGGTCGAGGTGTAAGACTGAAATCGTTCTTCTGTACAATCCACGGGTTTATTGGCTGCTTTGAATTGTTTTTTTTTTATCTTAGACCAAGACAAGCTCCGCCCACTTATGTTTTCTACATGGCTGCACATAAGCCTACATAATAAACGTTGACAATTTATGAATGTCATCTGTGGCGACTTGTGTCTATCATCTATGTTCACTACCTGAGATCTATGTTATTTGAAAACAATATACAGGCTCTAGTTATTATCATTTACCACAAAAGGTTTGATCCTAACTTTCATAACAAAGCTTTTAAAATAATGTTAAATTGTCAATTTCTATTGAGTTATTTAAATTTGATGTGAAATCCAAAGGGATAAAAGGATTAATATAAAAATATGATAAATGACATTTGATGACAATATAAATAACAATGATTTGCCTAGCACAATTGAACACAAAACGCAGAGCTATACTTCAGTAATCCACAGTCACGGCCAGAGTTGGACTTAGTTCAGTTTAGGTCCTAGTGGGAATAAAATTGTGTTCCTTTTTGAAAAACGTAATCTAGGAATATAAAGATACATTTGTGAAGTTGGTATTTTGAACGATCATTCACCAGATTCTCTTCTTTAAATTATAATTTTCTAGGAGTAGTTTTATGTATAACCCCTGTATGAATGCACTCGTTTGTTCAACTTACAATCTACACATTTTGTTACTTCATCAACCATAGTAATTATCTGACTTTTTTCTGCTTTAAAACATTTATTTTTCTATTAAGATACACCTAAAAACAACACAAGTACAAAAAATAGTTTAAAATACATTTAATAATTTAAAAAATGTATTATCAGGTAGTGGTACATATTAAATTAATATTGTTAACGATAAAGGAAAGAACAAAATATTAATAAATTTGTCGTTAACTTTATAGTATCTCAATCTAATGATACAATACATTAGAACTGCACAAAGTTCATTACAGTAGTCTCCCTTTATACTAGTGTATACTATAGTGTAGTGTCCCTGTATACTATAGTGTAGTGTCCCTGTGTACTATAGTGTAGTGTCCCTGTATACTATAGTGTAGTGTACCTGTATACTATAGTGGAGTGTCCCTGTATACTATAGTGTAGTGTATCTGTATACTATACTGTATACCAGTGGTAAGAACATATTTGCATCTTCCCTTCTTTTAAAATATCGATTATTAGGTATCGATCCACATGAATGATAATGTATTTTGTTTTACAAAATGCTTGCATTTTAAAGTCTAATTAATAAATCATGTCGGTTTATACAACATAATACTGCAGTAATTTTACTGCGTGTAACGATATTACTTAATATTTCAGTACTTGGTCTGTATCTAACGATAATACCTGATATTGCAGTGTTCTTGGTCTGTATGTAAAGATATTACTTGATACTGCAGTACTTGGTCTGTATCTAACGATATTACTTGATACTGCAGTACTTGGTCTGTATGTAAATATATTACTTGATACTGCAGTACTTGGTCTGTATCTAACGATATTATTTGATACTGCAGTACTTGGTCTGTATCTAACGATATTATTTGATACTGCAGTACGTGGTCTGTGTCTAACGATATTTTTTGATACTGCAGTACTTGGTCTGTATCTAAAGATATTACTTGATACTGCAGCATTTGGTCTGTATCTAACGATATTACCTGATACTGCAGTACTTTATCTGTATCTAAAGTTATTATTTGATTCTGCAGTACTTGGTCTTTATCTAAAGTTATTATTTGATACTGCAGTACTTGGTCTGTATCTAACGATATTATTTCACTACCAACTACATTGTGTTACTGGCAGTGCTATACGCACATTCATATTACTGGCTTCATCTGCAATCAGGGTTTCAGCCCGTTAATCTCATATGACTTACTGAAATCTATTTTTGTTTGAGAGTAGAAATGTGAAAAGGGGAAATATTTTACAAGAAGTACAGAATTGTTCGCGAGCTATTTGTATATGTTTCAAATCAAGGGTTTTATTTGACGAAAAAAGTACTTGGTGCACACACGTACTCAGTTATTGTTTCATGTACTTGTTGCATTACCACAACAAATCAGTTATTGTTTACCAATGCCAATATTACAGTGTATGCGCCATTACGGCCACTTGCTTCATCCAAAATACCAATATTACATATGTGTCATCACAGTTTTAGAATCTATTCAGGATTCTGTTGAAATTGAAACCATATAGTATTTTTCAACTAATTCAACAAGACTTAGCTAATGACCATATATCTCTAAACATTGTCCAATCAACGCGTTTTCTAACTCTTTGAAAAGATAATCGTTTGTCTAACTTTGTTTCTCAGTACATAGTAGGCGAGCAACATTGGTGAGTATATGAAGATGATATAAATATGTAATGTAACAGCTATACATGTTACCTTCCATGTATGGCAAAAATGCATTGTATATTTATAACGGCCATTAATGTTATGATATATCTACAACCTATGATATATCTACAACCTATGTCTAATGCCACTTACCATTTGCATTCTACTGTACGCTTTTACATTACCTCTCCTTACTTTAACGTCCATCCCATAATCTATATATATTTCTCCTCTTCGAGAAGACGCAAGCAAGCTACCACTTGGAATTCCCGATCACAGACGACATCTCAGGAGCCGGAAAAAAAAAACACTGTAGTGTGGAGACGGTGTGTGTGTGTGTGGGGGGGGGGCTGGATCGCAGCAAGCGCTCCAGTAATTACATCAGCCTGCAAGACTATTTATAGAAGACGCGTGACGACTCGCGATGTAATGCTCGCAGTGTTGCACCAGCCTGTATAGATTATATGACGTTTTGTTGTTTTATTTAGTGATATATATTAAGCAATAAGAGTGCAATGGTGGTTGTACAATACTATTTTATGTCTAGACAGCTCCAGTAATTTTTAAAACAGTATTGTTTGGTCCGATTTGGTCGTAATCATGTTCAGGGGCGGATCTAGACAACTTTGACGGGTTGGGGGGGGGGGGGAAGGCAAAACTGAAATGTTAAATTATAGTCCGTCCGCCCGTCTTAGAACAAAAAAAATATTTCGATAATTTAATGATGTCTTACCTAAACTTGCCCCTGAACATGTTTTTATGTGCACTAAATATGAAACTATTTAATTTATCCCCCGCCGCGGTAAATTCTGTATCCGTGTCACATTCTGTGATTTAAAGAATGAAATCTACAACATTCTCCTATGTTATCACTAGAGAGGGGGGGGAAGATGGTATGGATAGACAAAGGCTTTTGTATTTCCAGGTGTGGTCAGCACGTCTGGCACTAGATTAACCCCTTTAATGCTGACACCACCTGGGAAATGTCTATAAGGGAGATAATATGTGCCCTTGACATTCAGACGAGCGAGAGGGATGGGTTCTTTGTCCCTTTATCTCCCCTTTATCTTGAAGGTTGGAACTGTCCACGAGTGAGGGGCAGCAGATCACGAACGATGAGCGTGCTATACCCGGCTCGCTGCCCATTGGTCAGCGAAGTCGCTCTCGAGCGAGAGCGGATTTGCGTGGCGCAACTTCCGGGCAGTTGGCGTGGACTTTTTTTAGTCAGTGAGCGTCGGACAATCGAACAGAGAGGTCGAACTCAGACTCTCGCACCGGGGTGGGGGAAATAGGCTGTTAGCCTAAGTTCCTTTAGAACTACCCCACCCCAGGTAACTATTCTAATTTTGATGTATGTATTATAATATTGTTTGTAGTAGCCGGTAACGTTACTGTCCTTTTTAGGACACGCTGATGTGCATATTCTTTGATGTGAATAAATAGATATCGTAACGTCATTTACATTTGAGTTGCTTTGCTCAATTTATCGTATAACCCCATGGCTGGGACAAATATAAATGCTGGCCAGAACTCAGTAGGTGATCATACCAATAGACAACGACCGCAGGGACCCCGCAAGGGGACCTTGACAATCCGCTTAACCGCGGAAATGAGGGAATGCTGAATGAAAACAATAAAATAAAAAAAAAAAACAAGTTGCTGGAAGGTGCCAGATAGTGACAATAAAGTCTGCACATGTTTGGTCAAAGTTCAACTTTGCTTACCACGTATTTTTTCCAAAGATGTCAGCCTGTTATTTTGTTTGATTGCTTATTAAAAAATATAATGACAGTTATTATATTGGTTGATAAGGCGGCGTTTGTTACGACGCGGGATGGCTAGTTGTATTTAGTTAAGTAATAAGGTATACAGAGTTCACGAAATTTATTACGTAAATTTTATCACAACGTCTTCACACCCATCGAAATGGCCGGGGAGGAGTGGGGATTAATGCCCACTTTTGGTTTGTTTACGTTTAAGAAAACATTGGTTTATCACGTGACTTGAACCCCACATACCACATACAACAAAGATAGAAGTTTATTTCCCTCTGTCTTAAGTCTGATTTATTTCCGTCTGTCTTAAGTCTGATTTATTTCCCTCTGTCTTAAGTCTGATTTATTTCCCTCTGTATTACGACTGATTTATTTCCCTCTGTATTACGTTTGATTTATTTCCCTCTGTATTACGTCTGATTTATTTCCCTCTGTCTTAAGTTTGATTTATTTCCGTCAATATTAACGTCTGATTTATCTCCCTCTATATTAACGTCTGATTTATTTCCCTCTGTCTTAAGTCTGATTTATTTCCCTCTATATTAACATCTGATTTATTTCCCTGTCTTAAGTCTGATTTATTTCCATCTATATTAACGTCTGATTTATTTCCCTCTGTCTTAAGTCTGATTTTTCCCCTCTATATTAACGTCTGATTTATTTCCCTCTGTATTACGTCTGATTTATTTCCCTCTGTATTACGACTGATTTATTTCCGTCTATATTAACGTCTGATTTATTTCCGTCTATATTAACGTCTGATTTATTTCCCTCTGTCTTAAGTCTGATTTATTTCCCTCTATATTAACGTCTGATTTATTTCCCTCTGTCTTAAGTCTGATTTATTTCCCTCTATATTAACGTCTGATTTATTTCCCTCTGTCTTAAGTCTGATTTTTCCCCTCTATATTAACGTCTGATTTATTTCCCTCTGTATTACGTCTGATTTATTTCCCTCTGTATTACGACTGATTTATTTCCGTCTATATTAACGTCTGATTTATTTCCGTCTATATTAACGTCTGATTTATTTCCCTCTGTCTTAAGTCTGATTTATTTCCCTCTATATTAACGTCTGATTTATTTCCCTCTGTCTTAAGTCTGATTTTTCCCCTCTATATTAACGTCTGATTTATTTCCCTCTGTATTACGTCTGATTTATTTCCCTCTGTATTACGTTTGATTTATTTCCCTCTGTATTACGTCTGATTTATTTCCCTCTGTCTTAAGTTTGATTTATTTCCGTCTATATTAACGTGTGATTTATTTCCCTCTGTCTTAAGTCTGATTTTTCCCCTCTATATTAACGTCTGATTTATTTCCCTCTGTATTACGTCTGATTTATTTCCCTCTGTCTTAAGTCTGATTTATTTCCCTCTGTATTACGACTGATTTATTTCCGTCTATATTAACGTCTGATTTATTTCCGTCTATATTAACGTCTGATTTATTTCCCTCTGTCTTAAGTCTGATTTATTTCCGTCTATATTAGCGTCTGATTTATTTCCCTCTGTATTACGTCTGATTAATTTCCCTCTATCTTATCGTCTGATTTATTTCCCTCTATATTACGTCTAATTTTCATCGCCTCTGAAGTTGTTATTTAAAAGTGTAATGGAAATAAAATGTCAGGACAACTATTTCACAGTTGTTAAAACTACATATTTTATTTCTCAACCTACATGAGTCTGATGACCGTGGAAGGTCACACAGACGCTAAACTGTAGTATTTGACCTCGACCGAAAACAGCCTGAGTCAACGAGGACAGATTCGTGTGACACACGCAATACTAAGACACAAAAATATCTCGTAGGCGGTCTAGTCACACATGCGCAGTGATAAGCAAAAACACTAACATTCTTCCACTGCGCGATACGACGGGGAGAAAGAGAAATCCCACGACTAGTTTTCATTCATAAATTGAAATGCATACTATGGCTAAATACAAGTGTCGCACGAATACACTACGCCTTTCCGGTACTACTTACTATAGCCTTTAAGTGAGAAATATTATTTGAATAGCGTTAGTGACAAAAATTGTCAGTTGCGTGTTGTGCATTAGAAGTATCAACTTGGATAAATGATGAAGTTATATTTAAAGGGTCTCAGCGTGATTAAACTTTTATTTTCATTCAACGGAAGAAGGTTCACTATGTAGGTAAGAAGACTTAGAATAAAGGAAATAAATTAAAACAATACGTATAAACACACACACACACACACACACAGCATTACTTCGTTACAGAACTCCGATAGTAGTCCGAAACATTGAATCCAGTCAAACAGAGAAAATCCATTTCAAGATGTGTGAATCTTTTTTTTTAACATCGAGTCGTTTACCAGACAAACCGCAAAGTATACGTATAGAATGTGGATACTTCAGGTATATACGTATAGAATGTGGATACTTCATGTATATACGTTTAGAATGTGGATACTTCAGGTATATAGGTATAGAATGTGGATACTTCAGGTATATACGCAGCCCCGTAGCATGAAATATTACAGCAGGGGCCAGGCAATAGCAGGGGGGCAGGTAATACATTTTACTAAGTAGAGCAAATAAGCAGAGGGGGCCAAACAAAACGTAGTGGGGGCCCGCCCCCCCCGCACTCTACGGGCCTTTATATACGCATAGAATGTGGATATTTCAGGTATATATACATATAGAATGTTGATACTTTAGGTATATACGCATAGAATGTGGATATTTCAGGTATATATACATATAGAATGTTGATACTTTAGGTATATACGCATAGAATGTGGATACTTCAGGTATATATACATATAGAATGTTGATACTTTAGGTATATACGCATAGAATGTGGAAACTTCAGGTATATACGTATAGAATGTGGATACTTTAGGTATATACGCATAGAATGTGGATACTTCAGGTATATACGTATAGAATGTGGATACTTCAGGTATATACGTATAGAATGTCGATACTTCAGGTATATACGCATAGAATGTGGATACTTCAGGTATATACGTATAGAATGTGGATACTTCATGTATATACGTTTAGAATGTGGATACTTCAGGTATATAGGTATAGAATGTGGATACTTCAGGTATATACGCAGCCCCGTAGCATGAAATATTACAGCAGGGGCCAGGCAATAGCAGGGGGGCAGGTAATACATTTTACTAAGTAGAGCAAATAAGCAGAGGGGGCCAAACAAAACGTAGTGGGGGCCCGCCCCCCCCCCGCACTCTACGGGCCTTTATATACGCATAGAATGTGGATATTTCAGGTATATATACATATAGAATGTTGATACTTTAGGTATATACGCATAGAATGTGGATATTTCAGGTATATATACATATAGAATGTTGATACTTTAGGTATATACGCATAGAATGTGGATACTTCAGGTATATATACATATAGAATGTTGATACTTTAGGTATATACGCATAGAATGTGGAAACTTCAGGTATATACGTATAGAATGTGGATACTTTAGGTATATACGCATAGAATGTGGATACTTCAGGTATATACGTATAGAATGTGGATACTTCAGGTATATACGTATAGAATGTCGATACTTCAGGTATATACGCATAGAATGTGGATACTTCAGGTATATACGTATAGAATGTGGATACTTCAGGTATATACGCATAGAATGTGGATACTTTAGGTATATACGTATAGAATGTGGATACTTCAGGTATATACGTATAGAATGTGGATACTTCAGGTATATACGCATAGAATGTGGATACTTTAGGTATATACGCATAGAATGTGGATACTTCAGGTATATACGTATAGAATGTGGATACTTCAGGTATATACGCATAGAATGTGGATACTTTAGGTATATACGTATAGAATGTGGATACTTCAGGTATATACATATAGAATGTGGATACTTCAGGTATTTACGCATAGAATTTGGATACTTTATGTATTAAATGTAGAGAAAAGAACCAAATAAATTAAATGTAAGCAATATATTAAGTCTATCTTTTACCAAGACAACTATAACTGGAAATGTTTCACTATCTGCGATATTCTGAATCACATGTTCGTTGTCGTTGTTTCTTGGAGGGCAACTGGAAAAACTTTCTGCGGCTAAGAAAGGAAATATGTCACTTCCATTCTCTCTCTCTCTCTCTCTCTCTCTCTCTCTCTCTCTCTCTCTCTCTCTCTCTCTCTTTCTCTCTCTTGCTTTCGTTACAACCCGGGAAACTAATACGATTACGAATTTCGTTATACGAAATGTTCGTGACCTGAGTCGTCTGTAACCCTACGTACAACTGTGTATTCAAAAATACATTTTACCTTTTTAACTGATCATCATTGCAAATGAGTTTTAGTTTTTTAGTAATTTAGAAATTTATAGCAAACAATTGACATTTATTTTTTAACTGCATGCATTTTTTTAATTTAATGTAATTAACTTGAGAAATCTTGATAAATTTACTCAAATCATGACATGGTGTAATAACTTATATTGCAGAAATCACTGACACTATGTGTAAATATTATCTTTCTACTTTCATTGATGCTATCTTATCTTGGTAGTTTCGCTGTTTCTATTAATAATATATGGTACTATACATAATATGTTGATACTATACATATTTTGTTGATACTATACATACTATGTTGATACTATACATACCATGTTGATACTATACATAATATGTTGATACTATACATATTTTGTTGATACTATACATACTATGTTGATACTATACATATTTTGTTGATACTATACATACTATGTTGATACTATACATACTATGTTGATACTATACATACTATGTTGATACTATACATACAATGTTGATACTATACATAATATGTTGATACTATACATAATATGTTGATACTATACATAATATGTTGATACTATACACATTATTTTATCTACAGAACATTATCAAGGAAAATATTTCTTTCCTCTGACATGCCTACAGACTATTTCCTCCATTTTTCTCCTGACCAGACGGTACCTTCACCCAGTGACCACTACCTGGACATGTTTAGTCAATCAAATTATTTTGAATCCAGCAGTTCTATCCAGTCAAATTTTTGCAAGGTCAGTGGTGATTCTGACTGCAAAAAAGTTTTTCTTGCAGATCACTCCGCGTCTGACAGTCGCCCTATGTCTCAAAGAAATAGTCCAGGTACTTTTAGTACCTCATCGTCTCCACTTGATGTTTATAGTTCAGGAACATCTTACACTGACATCTTCTACCAAAATAAAGATGTCAGTCAATATGACAGTGATAGACAGTGTCAAACGTACAGTGTTGCCGGCAACACCACTAGCCTCAATTATGGTGGCTTATCGGTCGATTCAGCATTGTCCGAACATGTTCTTTGGCGGCAAAAAAGTAATAGCTTTGACAGCATAACGTCTGCCGGCAGCGTAGAAAGTTGCTCAGAGGATGATAGTTATACAACATTCAACAACAGCTCTACAACATTCAACAACAGCTCTACAACATTAAAAAACAGCTCATTCAACCCTGTACAACAAGGTAAGCTCACTGACCACAATGTCTATATGAAATCTGCAACGGGAAGGAGCTTGACCAGCAGTAAAAGCTATGAACGACCAATGGAGCTGAATTCTAAGTTCCTGTCGTCCTCTGGAAGTTGTCCGAAGGCTGATGTCCCATATACATATGAAGAGCACTACACACAGAGTAGCGCAAGGAATCCTCCATCTTATGATGAACATATCTCACGGAGTCATTTCTCAATCTGTAGCCGAGACAGAGAAGCGGAGGGCACAACGTCCATGTTGGATGACATTATGGAGTGTATTCAATTTGATCAAACTGACAGAATGTTAGGTGAGATTTTTATTAATACCACACACATCTATGCATACAATGAACACACACTAACAGATACATATATACCAGGAATATAACCCAGTACCATTACAAGTGAGTCGAGTTCACTATCGACTTAGCTATCCAACCTAACTACAGTACCAGTAAATAGAAAACAGGACATTCGTATATTAATACATATATATATATATATATATATATATATATATATATATATATACATATAAATTCACACACATATATATATATATATATATATATATATATATGCGTGTGTGTGTGAGTGAGTGTATGTGTGTTACGGCCAATGATGCTGGCTGGCCATAGTCAACATTGGCTAACTCCAACCGGCCAAAGCAAACAGTAAATTTATTGCAAACAGATATTCCATTGGGCAAGACAGACTACCTAAATGTATTATATGTTAGTGTGATGTTTGTGTGATTAGTGGTAAAAGTACTTGTATTATTTCAAATTATTCTAATTACTCAAAGTGTTTATCTGAATAATATTAGGTCAAAGGTTGATAGGGTTACGCCATTTGCCTTTGAGTCACGTATCAGCAAGTTCAATCTAACAAATTTATCAGTTCAAAGAATTTATTTTTTTCAATTAGAATGTTTAATACGTAAACAGTAATTTATACTAACGTAAACAGTACCCTATAAATACGAAGACAAGAGTTCTAGTCTATTCCTTTTAAAGACAAGTGTTATTCAATTATTTGAATGATTGACCCTTAGTCTGGAAACATATAATGCTTTTTTAGATTATTATCTGACGTGATATAGTTTTCGTATGTAATTTATAGCAAAAAAAATATTCGTAATAAAATGAGGTCATTTCCTTTTTATGTACATGTACTTAATAATATTAGACTGAGAGTCTATCTACATTAGCGGTTCTGAACCGTTTTCGCGACTGTACCCAAAAAGGCATGAAGGTATGTACGCGGGTACCCCTCATACAAAAGTTGCGAATTAAAGTAATTTTTTCTATGTGGAGTCTGCTTACTTTTCGAATACGATATTTCGGCACGCGGTTAGGTGATTAGTTTAGCGCTATTCATATTGGGAGGAAAGCATGGAAAATGTATCACCCACAGGGTACCACAATAGCTAGCCATAGCTCTGCTATAAAGATAACAAAATGGATAGGTATTGTGTGGTGATAGGCATTGTGTGGTGATAGGTATTGTGTGGTGATAGGCATTGTGTGGTGATGGCATTGTGTGGTGATGGCATTGTGTGGTGATAGGTATTGTGTGGTGATGGCATTGTGTGGTGATAGGTATTGTGTGGTGATAGGCATTGTTTGGTGATAGGTATTGTGTGGTGATGGCATTGTGTGGTGATTCAGATGAAGGGCATTTTTTTTTAATAGAGAACTTTGTTTCCAAGCAACTTTGTCTACTCCTTGACATAAAAACATTCATAAACTGTCTTGATAAAAAATACTTTAAGTGATTTTTAAAAATGATTGCAGATGCGTTGGTTGCTTTTACCATGTGACTAAAGGGGTACATTTCAAATAAAAAACATACATTAATCCAAACACTTTATAAACAAAACATTTTTATGAAAAGTTGCCACGTTTCCGCATTGTTCGGATTAGAAAATAAATCCAGATAAAATGCCCAAGAAATAATGTTAGCAATCTTAGCATGTTCCCTAAAGAGCGGATATAACGTATTGTTTTTACTGACTACCGGTCACAGTGACATTTGTTTTTAAGGTGACTAACGGTCACAGTGACATTTGTTTTTAACTTGACTACCGGTCAATGTGACATTTGTTTTTAACTTGACTACCGGTCACAGTGACATTTGTTTTTAACCTGACTACCGGTCACAGTGACATTTGTTTTTAACTGACTACCGGTCACAGTGACATTTGTTTTTACTTTTTTTTTTTACTTTTCAGTTGAATCAAATCAAACAAAAGACATGAATGTTGAGTTCCCAGAAATAATACCCGACGTGACGCCCATTCCTGGGTTGACCAACAAAGCCAAATCAGATGATGGAGATAAAATGAGAAGAATAGCGTCATATATTCTTGAAGGTCAGTTCTAGGAAAGTGGTCACGCGCTAATTCGAGGAAGGTGTCAAGAGTGGGCAAGTTTTTTTTAAAAGAAAGCCGCCAAACCCATTAAGAAATCAGCCAAATACCTGATGGATAAGTAGAATTGAAAACAAATGTCAAAATTAACTTACACTTTTTTTTTGTTATTCTTTGCATTTACGTAATATTAACAATTGAAGGTAAAATAAAATATCCCCAAACCGCCCGAAATGTTGGTGGGGACCGTCAATCCGCCTAATGCTTACCCCTCTCCAAAGATGTACCTAAAAGGACGCTCTTTCGTCACGGTTGAGACATCTTTTACCTGAGAACCAATAATTTATAGAACTATAAAACGTTACACTGCTGTTACAAGCAGCGAAATTGTCAACAACGGCAGTGACCACATGATTAATTAAACCATTTCCGTCTTTTTATAGATACAAATAAACAAAGGCCCGGTACTCGGACCGGCTTGGTCACGCAGTTGGAGTAGAAAATGGTGATTTATATTTGAGTGCGTTAACAATCAGTCTGCACACAATAAATAACATATATATGTACTCGAAACGGCCCCAAATAAAATGAACTGGTTATTGTAGCCAAAATACATTTAAGTACAGAGACACTTAATAACACATCAAATAAAGTTCATATTTTATAGAGCTCACCCCTAAGAAAATAATCCTCATTATGGGTAAAGAAGCTAAACAAAAACACCCCCCGACAATTAAACTTTGAATCTAACATTCAACTTCACATGATCTGCGCACAAAACACCATATCACTGATAAATCTGAATTCATTCTGAATATTTTTAAAGGGCTGTTTTCCAACAGTTCTTTATTTTATAATTTATCAGGTTCAACATGACGTAATAAAAAAAAAAAGACAGACGTGAGTGCCTGTCAGGCGATTTGCTACATGTAGCAGATGGTTTATTTACCTATTTACTGTTATACACAATGTTGTATAGTACAATATATAGTACCGAGAATTAACTAAGAAAATTTTGCCAACCCGGTACACTTGTTATTACAAAAAAATATATTTGAAAATCTAAAATTCCTTTTACCTTTTTAGAGCATTTTCGAAAAAAATGCTCTATTGTCCCCAATTTGTCTGTCTGTCTGTCTGTCCGTCATCACCCTAGATCTCAACAACCATAAGTCCTAGACCCATGATGTATATATCATTTTGTAGGTCTTGGCCTGCCATGTGTGCAGCAAAAGTTCATTTCGCGATCTGACTTCTGAGGGCCGTAAAAGGGGGCTTATAAAGTACCTTTTTTACTATATAAGCTATATTAACAAAGGAGCGCCATATATCTCAGCAACCATAAGTCCTAGACCCATGATGTATATATCATTTTGTAGGTCTTGGCCTGCCATGTGTACATCAAAAGTTCATTTCGCGATAAGACCTCTGAGGGCCGGGCTTCAGGGCTCCGAAGGGGCTTATATATTATATATATAGCCCCATTCTACACCTTGTACGTTCAATAACCCATTCATTTGGTGCGAAATACTGCAGCACGTAGTTTCACCAAGATTTATTAAGAAACTCATCAAATGAAATAGTAAGTTTGTGTTCTGAGTTTAATTGAAAGTATCAGAGCTATGCAACAATTGACGGAGTTTTCGGACGATTAAATGACTACAATTTCGAATGTTTTCAATTATGAGTCCTATTTCAGTAACCACAAACCACTTGTAGTTAGATTTAAGAGACAATAATTTTTTTTCAAATATAAAGAAACGTCTTTATAATATTTTTTTTACAGATATATGCATTACACAATTGAATTTATAAACATTTCCAAAATTTACAAATATTTACTGAAAGCTAACAAACGTACTGATACATAACATGAAAATGCGCTAACACGTCCTGTGTCCAGAATGGAACAGGCTTAATTGCTTGTTTATACTTTACAGACCAATCGTTTTGAATAACAACAGAAAGCAATATTTTATTGATATAATGTGTGGTAAAGTATAATGTATAAAAGTACATAATATAAATAGATAGAATCGTTGTGTTGCTTCTATATTCCCTTCAATTAAAAAAAAATATTCCATTAATCCAGAGGCAGTCATGTATTAGACGCAGAAAATATGAGGTCTTTTAAATATATTTACATATATCAAAGCTTTAAACGTTATAGTCCTGTGAAGCCCCCCCCCCCCCCATAAATGGGTTAGTTTACATCACAGATCTATTTTGCATTGTCTACATTGTGAACGGCGCTACCCAGACTTCACCCTTATACGTAATAATAAAAAACATTTCTTTAAAATTGTGACGTAGTTTGATATGTTGGCGGTAAAGGGAGATAATTGTACATTAGATATATACTTTTAAATAGAAATATTAACCAACTAAACACCATAAATATTACATTATCTTGAGATATACATACAAAATTCGTTATATTGTACCTAATCTGCAAAATCACTTAAAAACAATATATTTTTCATTATATATCTCTTGAACACTTATTTTGTGATCTCTCCTTCCTGGTCTGAGAGACAAACCATGATCCACGGGGGATGGATCATAGGGGTTCTCTAGTCAGGAAAAAAACCCATTACTTGCGAGGGTGGTGGTACTGTGGTCAATGAGGACTATCCGAGACCGCAGTATTCACAGCTGGCGGAGGTGACGGATGTGGTCGGCACACAACACCCTTCCTCTCCGTCCCACTCAAGCACACCTGCGCAGCCTGCCATTTCGGGCCGAGGATACAGGCACACTACACCCTCCCCTCTGTCCGAGTGGCAGGAAAAACCCCGTTCCTTGCCATTCTGGCCGATCGGCAGTACACACACCCTGCTGGTCTGGCAAGTTTGGGCAAGGATTAAAACCCATCTTTCTGCCGTCCCTGCAGATGATAGCGGGTACACTCACCCCGCCGCTCTGTAGGCATGGCAGACGTGCATCAGCGCCGCCAACGGTGCTGGTGTGGTAGGCACACTACACCCTACCATGCTGGCAATGGCGGCGTTAAAAAAAATTAAAAAAAAAAATTAAATTAAAAAAAAAATATATATATATATATTTCATTCTGAGATTATATAATTAATTATAATGTATTATCCATTCATTTTAAGTGCGTAAAGAGAATACAAGTAGAGGGGGCGCATTGTTGTGCGCTGCTGCGCTCAGCTATAATCCGAGAGCCTCGGTTTTTATTTCTAGTTAGAACTTCGGGATATTCTCGGGTCTGGTGAAAGTTTCCTAACGTCTCCCATAGTGCTACCGTGGCCAGTGCTTACCGGATTTGTCGGAGCAGAAAGAAAGGGCACTATAGTATTAATAGCGATATATATTAAAGAAATGTTTGAATGAAGTATTACTGTACTCGTTCAGTACAGAACACATGTACAATATACAGTAAATGTTGCCGCCATCTTATGTGACAGACGCAGACAAAGCAGGAATTGATGTTTCGTGTTTTAGATACCATCATAATTTATTTCAAATAAGTATATATTTATGGAAGAAAAATTCAGTTCTCAATATTGTCTTATTTCTCTTGAGATGGTCTCAAATACAATACAACTAAAAGGACTGTTATAATATGTCTTTATAGAACATTAAGTAAACCACTAAGTATAGATATTCATGTATATATTTTCCCTGTCTAAAGGCAGCGGTCAGGTTCAGTTGTGGCAGTTTCTGCTGGAACTTCTTTCTGACAACACCAACGATAACTGCATCAAGTGGCTGGGCAATAAAGGAGAGTTTAGAATGATTGACCCAGAGGAAGTGGCAAGGAGATGGGGCAAACGGAAAAACAAGGTAATATGTAGACTATTGTTGACCATTTTACTGATCATGTGTAGTTGTTGACAAACAAGGTAATGTGTAGACTACTGGTTTTCATTTTACTTTTGAACAAAAAAGTTCTTTTGGTAATGACCTGATATATTCCTAAATTCTAAAAAACAAGTTAATTAATCTACAGAATTTCTGTTTAAGTTTTTCTAGAATTAGTTTCAACTCTCTCTGTATATTCATATAGGTCACTATTCATCTATAATGAACGTTTCAAAATAACGTCCTTTTATCACACAGGTTTCTTTTGTCAGTAAAGCTGTTACTAATGTTAGGAAAACAATGCGTCTAGCTGGACTCTAGAGCCCCACTAATACTATGTGGCCTCCGACAGGGACATTAATTTTACTAGCTATGTTGAAGGGAAATCTGAGCACTTAACATGGGTCCCTGGCTATCACGACTCTACAGTTATGTTACTGGAAAGGCCCCAGTTTTCCAAGATTATTATAGGCTCAATATATGCACTACGACATTAACAGTGATATAGCATAGGGCCCCCAAATGTGCACTTGCCTACGGCCCCCACATGATCCTTGCCTTGTGCCTTCAATTAGGGGCCTGGCTGTCTGATTGACAATATGTTGTGTACATAGTTTGACAATATGGTGTTTTCATAGTTTAACAATATGGTGTTTTCATAGTTTGACAATATGGTATGTATATAGTTTGACAATATGTTGTGTACATAGTTTGACAATATGTTGTGTGCATAGTTTGACACTATGGTGTGTACATAGTTTTACAATATGTTGTGTAAATAGTTATAATTGTACTCAGTTAAATCTCTTTTCTATATTTCAGCCCAGTATGAACTATGACAAAGTCAGCAGAGCAATGAGATACTACTATGACAAGATGATCCTATCCAAGGTACATGGCAAAAGATACACTTACAGATTTAACTTTCAAGTTATCATGAAAGCACAAAGACAATCATCCAGTTCTTTTGATCCATCTGAATGTCAGGAATTGATGCATATCTTTAAACATTTACCTTCATCCTCCTCGTTTAATTCCGACTTTTCTATAAATAGTTCACCTTTGTCAAGAGATGACATGAAGACAGATGTCTTAGATGTCAATACATCTTGCCTAAGTAAAACCATATCTACTGGCTCAACACTCAGTCATAGAAACCATAGTGCTACGAGCCAGAAATCTTTTGCAACTAGTTGCCCATCTATTCCACAATCAGCCCATGTAAATTGTGTAACTAATTCAACCAAAAATAATTCCCACAATTCACCTGTACCGTCCATATTGTCTCCACTAGACACAACCAACTTCGATGGTCATTTTTTAGCATCTCAGTTGAATATTTACGATTGTGATTCTCATTACATTATCCATGATACAGACAATGTATATTGTCAGCCAGAATCCCTAGCAAGTTCCACTCCAACATCAACAATAGACAGCACATTTTTTACTGCATCTTTAACAAATAAGAAACTAGCATCATTGACCTCTACAAATAATAGTGGGACTGATCAACCAGGCAGTCAGTGGGCTGTAGACAGTGGAGGTCATTGTGGGTCAAGTCGGGGTCCTAGCCCTTATCAGAGGAACAGATCAAATTCTGATTTTTATCATCGTAAATGTTGCGAGAGTATGTCCAAGAGATACAGTCTTCCATGCAACTTGCACGCCAACAGATCCATATCGGGCGATAATTCTTTTTCGGCAAATTCCGATATCATGCGTATGAGTAAAGTGAACTGTGAGGATCATGCACATCATCAGCAACAGATGGTCATCCCCCAACTATTATCTCAGTCAAGTAATGTTAAAAAACAATTTCAAACATACGATCATTTCATGTTATAGATGACGTCGTACAGTCACTTGAACATTTTGCTAACATTACTTTAAAATAATTAAATCTGACATTTCGCAAATGAAAATAAATTACATTGACAGCTTTATCGTGTGCAATACGATGCACCAATGACCTACTTAAAGGTAAACCAGAGATTATTCAGCTTCTGTTCACGGTGGTATTTACTAGTTTATGATTCTCTGTTCACGCTGGTATTTACTAGTTTATGATTCTCTGCTCAGTTTATGTTCACAAATGTATTTACTAGTTTATGATTCTCTTTTTCGATTTATCTTTCGGAGATATTTATAAATAAAAGAGATGTTGACTAAAAGATGTTATTTTTATTAAATACATAATTTTAAATGTTAAGTACATTTGACTATTAAATATTTGGTACTGAAGCAAACTTTTGTTTTCAGAAGTCCCGGTAAGAATAAAATATATATCTCTTGTACCACATAAACCACTAAAGGGGATGCTATTTTTGTGCGCTTCTTTCTTCCCTACCATAGCCGTTAGTGCAATGACCAGGGGGGCACTACATGAAACATAGCTAGTTGAATTAACACTTTGGTGTTCGAATCTGTAACCCACGGCACTTAGATCGGCTGCAGCATGAAGGTAGGGCATGCTACCGATGAGCCACCCATCCCCTCTTTCATTATTCGATTTATTAAATATTATTAATAATATTCAGAGGTTAAATTATCATTTTGTTTTTGTTTTTTGTGATATCTAAGAAAACCAAAAATTGAAAAATTAATGTAAGCAACTCATTCTGCTCTGTGATGAATGATATAAAGACTGTCTTAGATATAAAGACTGGTAGATATAAAGACTGTGGTAGATATAAAGACTGTGGTAGATATAAAGACTGGTAGATATAAAGACTGTGGAAGATATAAAGTCTGTGGTAGATATAAAGAATGTGGTAGATATACAGAATGGTAGATATTAAGACTGGTAGATATAAAGTCTGTGGTAGATATAAAGACTGTGGTAGATATACAGAATGGTAGATATTAAGACTGGTAGATATAAAGACTGTGGTAGATATAAAGTCTGTGGTAGATATAAAGACTGGTAGATATAAAGTCTGTGGTAGATATAAAGACTGTGGTAGATATACAGAATGGTAGATATTAAGACTGATTCAATGAATGTTGTATTGTCATTTTTTTACTATTTTTTTCTAAACAATCATTTTATTTCGCATTTCTTGTACCACATCTGTAAAGGTTGTGGCTACATTTATAAATGTGATACATTTACATAGTGAAGTGAACTTCACTTTTATTCAAATGCATAATAAAATATTCAATTTCGATTATAGGTATTTATAAATAGTGATTTTCAGTTATATTCATTTAGATCAATTGTTTAAATAATGCTATAAATATCACAAACAGTTTTGAAATTCTGTCAGCAGTATTTGTTGGCTATTTACGATATTTTTATCTGCATATGTAAATATAATATAAAAAAAATATTCCTTTAACGTTTATTTTCTTACAGCCTTTAAAAAAAATTGCTGTTTTTTTGTTGTTTTTTTTACATAATAACTTAGCGTACAAAAAATAACTGAATTAAACTGCAATTTCATGATGTCCCCTCTGTGAATTGTTAAATTTAATTTATTTTTTTTTTGCTTTGCTCTGAAATGGTAATACCTAAATAATATAACTAGCATTCCAGACTGTCATATTATGTTATACAGATACACATGGCATCACAGACTGGCATAATATGTTATACAGATACACATGACATCACAGACTGTCATTATATGCTATACAGATACACTTGGCATCACAGACTGTCATAATATGTTATACAGATACACATGGCATCAATGACTGTCATAATATGTTATACAGATACACATGGCATCACAGGCTGGCATAATATTTTATACAGATCACTTGGCATCCCAATAATTTTAGTGAAACGAATAATACATTCCGAAATGGTGAAATGTATAAACTTTGCATGTCATTTAGGATACAGATATACACAGCATCAAAGAATGCAATATAGATATAAGGAGCATACCAAAATGTTCAACGAAATAGAGATACCTAGCACAACAATATGATGCGTGATAAAATGAAACATTTCATGCAATGTGTTATGCAGGTATATCTAGCATCCCATCATGTCATAGATTTACCTAGCATTTCCTCAAATAATTGAAAATATATTGCATTTCATTATGTTACATAGTTATAACTTGCAACCCAATTTTATAACAGCTTATTATACAACTAGATATTAAGCCCGGCGTTGCCCGGAAAATCTAATTGTAATGTGAAACCCCTTTCTAATCAATTAAACTACTGAATTTTTTAAATACGGTTCATTAGGTGCTGATTTATGCCACCTTCCTAATGTGCAGAAATGACCTACATTTCGTACGTCAAAAATTACGTTCTACCCGTTTTACCAAACCAAACAACCACCCAAACCAACAAGCCAAATCAGTTAACCAATCAACCAAACAAACCAACCGAGTCAACCAACCAAACCAACCAAGCCAATCAGCCAAACAAGCTAACCAAACAAACCAACCGAACCAACCGATTAACCAAACAAACCAACCAACCAAACAAACCAAACCCAAACACCATTAGGTAAAGATATGGGTGCTAATGTATGTCACCCGTTACGTTTTACCATTAATTTTCTCAATGTTAAAATCAAACCGAAGCATTAAAAAAAAGCTTTTATAAAAATGAGCTGAAAAGTAAAACAAGCAATTAAGCCTGTTCCATTCTGTACACAGGACGTGTTAGCGCATTTTCGTATTATGTATCAGTACGTATGCTATCTTTCAGTAAATATTTGTAAATTTTGGAAATGTTTACAAATTCAATTGTGTAATGCATATATCTGAAAAAAGATATTAAAAAGACGTTTCTTTATAATTGAAAACAAAATTATTTTCTCTTAAATCTAACTACAAGTGGTTTGTGGTCACTGAAATAGGACTCATAATTGAAACATTCTAATTGTAGTCATTTAATCGTCCGAAAACTCCGTCAATTGTTGTTTAATAAATTGTTGTTGCCAATCTTGGTGAAAGTAGTTCAATGTTGAAGTTTGTTTCGAAGAAGTTTTCAATTTCTGCCCCGGGCTGTTTGAAATCTTGATTGAAGTCCCCACAAATGATGACGTTTGGTTGATTGAGTTGTGCTGCAAAAGTTGTCATTGAAGAAATCTTTTACAAACCGATTGTTTATTGCTGGGTTTTTGTACTGGCGCTAGGCGCTAGCATCAGGACGGTGCATCGAGACCAGTCACGTGACCTATATGTGACTGAAATATGACTCATAATTAAAACATTCTAAATTGTAGTCATTTAATCGTCCGAAAACTCCGTCAATTGTTGTTTTATATAACGTACGGGAAGTAAGTCATGTTGAATAACTGTTACAAAAATAAATAATGATTACGCCCCTTTGATTAGCTTTTATTATTTATATTTAAAATATAAGCAAAACGGTACATAAAAAACTCTTATATTTTGGCCCTGAGAGGTCAAATCGCAAAATGGACTTTTGATGTACAGTTGGCAGGCCAAGACCTACACAATGATATATACATCATGGGTCTAGGACTTATGGTTGCTTAGATATAGGGCGCTCCATTGTTAATATAGCTTATATAGTAAAAAACGGTACTTTATAAGCCCCCTTTTACGGCCCTCAGAAATCAGATCGCGAAATGAAAAAAAGTCATTTCTTGGCAGGCCAAGACCTACAAAATGATATATACATCATGGGTCTAGGACTTATGGTTGTTGAGATCTAGGGTGATGACGGACAGACGGACAGACAGACAGACAGACAAAACGGGGACAATAGAGCATTTTTTTTCGAAAATGCTCTAAAAATAATTGCTTTATTATGCCCTTTTACAGCACAAATGCAAGTTGGTGTGGCACGATACAGCACCTGCGCACAAGTTCAATTCGCTTTATTAGTAGGAAAATTGTACCATCGGGAAATGACATCCTTGAGGATTTTTATTTATATCGACGGCGTTCCCATTCTGCAAAAAAAAATGTACCCTCGAGAAATGACGTCATAGATTATTTATTGCGACGGCTATTCCACTCTGCACGCCGCCGCCGGACGGACGACAAGATAGCTACTTTATTAGTAGAAAGGGGAGTATTTTAAAAGAAAAATTAATGACATTTATTCTTTAATTTTTATCTGATTGATACATAAACTGTTCGATAAACCTTTAAAAAAACAGTTTTATACGAGTCAGTGAGAATGTACTAGACTTGATTTATATCTAAAATTATTCTAAATGGATATGCTTTCACTAGATTTATCCATATAATTTTGCACGAAAATTCTAAGATATTTTCTGTTTGCTTATGTTTTGTCTAGATATATTTAGTCTCTTTATTCTTTCACTAAAAAATATGTAGATAGACTTAATTTCAGCCTTTTAACCTGTTAAATATTTTATTTTTCAAATTTCAAAATTCCATTTTTAACTAGATGTTCATCGTTTAAGTTTCATTTTCAATAATACTATCAAATCCACTAATGAGTGATTCACAGATCAAGATGATAGTTTCAATATTATAAAACTAACAAATCCACTGATGAGCAGGGTTGTTAGTAGGGAGCGACCGACATGCCTTTTTACCGATAGTCCGATACCAATATTTTTCCCCAGCATTTTTGCCGATACAGATACCGATAACGATATTTTTTTAAATCAACAACAATGCCAAACACGTGTTATTCTCGTGCTACAGCTAATGACGTATGTCAACCCATGCTCACCCCTTCCCTGTCATATTTCGTAACACTTCGCCCACACGTAAGTCTTGCCCCCCCCCAACTTCCCATCCCAAAAAAAATACACACAGATGTTCACTAATTGTATCATTCAAGTTCATACATTAGAATTAAAAAATGCCAATCCTATTGTTTCAAGGTCATATCGCTGATGCAATTTTTTTGGACGTGACAATTTCTGAGTACGGTTTTTTTTTCCTTTTTTTTTAAATCTTGTCTGATCTGGTTATAGAATTGGGTTATTTACGGATTTTTTTTCTGCAACAGTATCGGCGATACTTTTTTAGTATTGGTTGCTGTATTGCCGATCCTTTTTGTATCAAGTGTATCGCCGATACATTTTAAACCAAAAATTTTCGATATTCGATACCGATACTTTTCTATTGCCACTATTTGCAGAAAAACAATAGCGATTTTAATACATTGTCGTCTACTTAAATTCAATCTCTACAAGTAGCCATCAACCCTACAAAAATTAACACCACCCTACACCCCACCAATACAACCACGGTCGGCGAGTTGAAGAAAACTGTAGTTTTAATCTTCTTTTGAAGTTTTTGCATTGCGCGCCGACGTCTATAAATGTTATTCTTATATTCTTCCATTCATTTACTTTTTTTCTGTTAACTTTTTGTTCAATGTTTTAATGAACAACAAAAAAGAAAACTTTATTTTTTTATCGATCTGTCAGTTATATATACACAGACACACAGACACACACACATATGTATATATATATATATATATATATATATATATAAGTATATACTGTAAGTGTTTATAGGTTATATAGCAATAAATTATATACCGTACTGTATGCTTGTGTGTATGTATGTTAGTTGAGTTTTAAATTCATTTGTGCTTATTTATATTTATAGCCTACAGTTGTTTTTATTTATTGATTCATTTTTTTTAGTATTAACTACATTTCATTAAAAATAATTAATTGAATGGTATTCAATTCTAAAACTATGTGTAATGAAAATTGAAAACCGTATAATAAAACAATATCATATAACACATATTATATTATTAAATAGTATTCTGAGTTCAGCAAACAATACAATTTTGGGTGGTTGAAAACAATTAATTGAATATAAATATATGAACATAAACTAATTAAAAAAAGAACCAAAAGTAAAATAAAATTGCATTTTTCTCAAGTTTTTAAAGAGCCACTGAAATTTTTTATTTCAAGATTATGGTATTTGATTAGGCCCCTTTTTGACATCGAAAGAGCCGCAACATCACAGCGGCTGTTCTAGTCTAAGCAATGATCATTTTGAAATGATGGTCTTCTTACGTGCTGCCAAATGGTGAAGTGATTAGCATTAAAATTGTGCTTTGACGTTGTATTTTTTTAATTTTTTTAAAAACCTGAGAAACTTGCACTCATTATATTTTAAATAAAAAAGTGCGATAAAAACATGTTGTTGTTCTCAAAAGTATCGTTATTGTATCGGTATCGATTTAGGCGATACACTTTTACTTAAGTATTTGTATTGGTATTGGCGATACTATTTTCATGAAGTATCGGTAACGGTATTGACGATACAATTTAAGAGTATCGTTAACAACCCTGCTAATGAGTGATTCAAAGATCAAGATGATTGTTTCACTATTATAAAACTAAAAAATCCTCTAATGAGTGATTCACGGATCAAGATGATAGCTTGTAACATTTTTATATTATTTTTATCCTGCAAGTAGGCTGGGAGAGGGGGGAGGTTGAGCCACATTCGGTTTATCAGTGGTATTGACTCATCACAAATTAAACTGCAAAGGACATGCTCTAATGACTCGGTCACTAGGCTAGTGTTAAGGACAGGGTGAAGTATGGCGCTAAACTAATTATTTTGGGCAACAATTGTATTTAATATCACAATATATGTGTGTGTGTGTGTGTATCCGAGTATGTAGTAACTAATTATAGATTTTTTAAATCTAATCAGACTTTGGGTATTGAGACATAAAGTTAATTGAATTTGTCAAGCAACAGCAAATTCTGGTTGCACTTAAAATAATAATTTCTTCTTGTTAACTCACATTACTTTTTATATCTAAAGGTAGCATCAGTCACTAGATATACTCTGTCTTCATTTTCTGTCACTAGTTATATCTATATGTAGACACATGCAAGCCATTCTCTCACATTTTTTCGCTTCATTTAAGTTTATGTTTTCAAAAATTAGTTAACTAACAAATCCACTAATGAATGATTCATGCAGAGTTGTTAGTATCGAAGTATCGGTATCGACCAATACAGTATAGGCGATACTTTTTTTAGTATTGGTTGCTGTATTGCCGATCCTTTTTGTATCGTGTATTGATTTGTGTATCGCCGATACATTTTAAACGAAAAAATTTCGATACTCGATACAAATACTTTTCTATCGGTATTTAAGAATGTATTGTAACAAACTCTAAAAAAAATTTACTTTGTATGTTAAAATATGAAAACTAATATTATAATTCATAAACACAATAGAACAACCCCACTATTTGTATGTTTATCAGTTTTAAAAAAAAAATCAAAATATCACAATTGTAATGTTCACACAATTCAGAATTTTTTTTACCGAAAAACAATATCGATTTGAATACCTTGTTTTAAAAGTAATCTACATACATTCAACCACTACCAGTAATCATAGCCATCAACCCTACCAATATTAACACCACCCCATCATACAACCACGGTCGGCGAGTTAAAGGAAAAAATAAATTTTAATTTTCTTTTAAAGTTTTGCTTTGCGCGCCGATATCTATAAATGTTATTCTTATATTCTTTCATTCATTTACTTTCTATCAACTATTTGTTCACTGTTTCAATGAATGACAGAAAAGAACATTTTTTTTGATCGATCTGTAAGTAATATAAAAACTAAAACAACTTGCACTCTTTATATTTTAAATACAAAATATTTTTTTTGTTCTCAAAAGTGTTGGTATTGTATTGGTATCGATTTTGGCAATACATTTTTACTTGAGTATTTGTATTGGTATTGGCGGTACTTTTTTCATGAAGTATTGGTTTTGGTATTGACAATACAATTTAACAACCCTGGATTCATGTATGATTCAACCCTGGATTCATTCATTCAAAACTGTAGATTTTTTTTTTTAAAAACATTTATCGAATCGAGATGCCGGCAAGAAGCCATTTTACATTATTCATTTCAACTTTCGATATAACGCAGACGCGAGACTGCTATTATTATGTACTAGTAGTTGCCCGTTGCATTCGCAACTAAAGGTTTTATCTCAATAAAATGTTTAATATGAGAATTAATAGGAACTATTAACACGGAATTCCAAGTGCATAACAAAAAACTTAGTAAATAGCCGGTTTGAGCAACATCTCTTAATGAACAACTAATTGCATCTAAAGCATGACTCGATGCCATCGTGCATTCATCCAGCAAAAACATTTCCGCTGCAAATGTACTGTGCGCAAATTTCGTCTTACTGTCTTCTTTAATAGGAACTATTAACACGGAATTCCAAGTGAATTATCTATTTATAGATAAATTGTACCATCTGGAAATCAATTTAAATACTGAATTTTTAAATACGATTGATTAGGTTAATTAGGTCTTATGTATGCCACCTTCCTAATGTGCAGAAATGACCTACATTTCATGCGTCACAAATTACGTTTACCCTTCAACGCTAACCAACCAAACAAACCAAAAAAAAAAAAGTTTTTTTTTTAATAAAAATGCACTGAAAATACAGTAAGGAATACAATCCTCCTATAATGAATACCGTCCTCATATAAGAAATACCGTCCTCCTGTAAGGAATGCAGTCCTCCTATAAGGAATACCGTCCTCCTGTAAGGAATGCAGTCCTCCTATAAGGAATACCGTCCTCCTGTAAGGAATACAGTCCTCCTATAAGGAATACCGTCCTCCTTTAAAGAATACAGTCCTCCTATAAGGAATACCGTCCTCCTGTAAGGAATGCAGTCCTCCTATAAGGAATACCGTCCTCCTGTAAGGAATACAGTCCTCCTATAAGAAATACAGTCCTCCCATAAGAAATACAGTCCGCCTATAAGAAATACAGTCATCCTGTAAGGAATACAGTTCTCCTATAAGGAATACAGTCCTCTCCTTTTTTAGCTTCTGCCCGCCCTCAAAATGTGTCCTCATTTTGTGGCATTCTTTTCTATATTTGAAGGATAATACAATTATGCCAATCGCCTTGTTTGACCGATAGCGTGTAATCTGTCACATTTTGTACGGCAAAGAAGACGACAGTAATCGATTGGAAAAATTTAGCTTGTATATTAACATTTTATATAATATTCAATGTATAACGTATTTATTTTTTTGTTATTAATCTTGTCAATTTTTTTGTATGATTCATGGTTCGAGATATTAGTTTGTAACATTTGTACATTATTTTTTTCTACATAAACAGTGATTGTGGTAGGGAAGCGGACTTGGAGTGAAGGGTGGAGGGGGGATTAGCCACAATCGGTTTTACAGTGCTACTGAGTCATCTCTACTGTAAGTGGACGCGCTCTAATGACTGCAGCCTAGACACCGCATTAGTCTGCTACTGCTACAAAGCGAAATAGGAGTGTCTTTTATCTATATATTGGTTGTTTTTTTATACCTCAAAATACTGAAATAATATCTTTTAAGAATATTTTCCCTTACTTGATAAAATAAGATACATGTCTACATTATTATTTAAAAAACAAAACAAATTAAATTGTTTTCTAAAATACAAATAACTCAGGTATGTGTGTTGCACGTTCCTAGAATGAAACTTTATTAAGTCATAAAATATAGATTAAATAAAATAGTTTGTGTACTATATTACTACACGTATATCTATCTATACATGAACGCATGTATGTATGACTGTGCAGCTGATATTCCGCCTGGTAGAGAAGAAATCAAACTTGGCATAACATTAGAATAAAGTGATTATTGAACGGTCTCTGAATGCTCTAAAGAAAACATCGAGCATGAAGAGTTTAATAAATTTAGATTTTTTGAAGGAAATATTAACTTTATCTGAGATTTTATTTTTGTTTTATTTTTTTGAACATAACATGAACAAAATGCTGAAAATTCACCATAATAAAAAAAAATCACAATATAATTCAATTTTACAGTTAAAATCAATTACTTAATATCATAATTATATCAAATAAAAGTGAAATTCAAAAAAAATATAATAAACTAACTATTAAAAATGATAAATTGGTTGTTTTTTTCACTTATATGATATACCCAATTTGTTTTAAATGTCATAAGCACGTGACAAAGTACTTGAAAAGAATATAGTTGTGTTTTTCTCGGCCCAATCACAGATGTGCTTTCTTTATAATATGTGGTGCTCATCTAGATAAATTTTTTTTTTTTTTTGGCTATCTATCTACTTCTCTAATAATATATTAGGTCCAGTGTATTGTATTTAAGTTAGATATGCACTTCTAAATTAAATAAGGAATACTTGAAGTTATCCCACCGTAAACTATTTTTATTGATAAATAGCTAGATAAACAATATTTGCCCACACGCTTTTATCATTATACTTTCTACATATATTTTATAATATATTTAATTATTATTGTGAACTTTAATAAAAGGTTGTTTTTTTTTTTTTAATTTTAATTTGATTTATATTTTTACAACATAATTTTACACATTCATAGAGGAGTTAGGATTATCACTGTTTTATTTCAATATTTATGTTTAATTTTTTAAGCAACTTCTAGTCCTCTACGTTTTTATTAATAAGATATACTACTTAAATGTAAAGAAAAACTCTTTGTAATACAAATTTGAGATGCAAAAAATAATGATGGATTTCGGTGCTAATAAGTTGTACTTGTTGGATGTAGAGATCTTTTAACCAATGTATTACAGTTTTTAGTAATGATTTACTATTGTACTATTGTACACTACTAAACCTTTGCATAGAATTATATTCCCTTAGGTTTGTTGTAGAAATACAAAAAAAAAAAACAAGTAAAGAAATATTTAAATGAAATTATTTCACATTTCGGCATTTGGGTTTCATGTTTGAAAACCGCAGGAACTATTCAAAACTGTAGATTATTTTTTTAAAAACATTTATCGAATCGAGACGCCGGCAAGAAGCCATTTTACATTATTCATTTCAACTTTCGATATAACGCAGACGCGAGACTGCTATTATTATGTACTAGTAGTTGCCCGTTGCATTCGCAACTAAAGGTTTTATCTCAATAAAATGTTTAATATGAGAATTAATAGGAACTATTAACACGGAATTCCAAGTGCATAACAAAAAACTTAGTAAATAGCCGGTTTGAGCAACATCTCTTAATGAACAACTAATTGCATCTAAAGCATGACTCGATGCCATCGTGCACTCATCCAGCAAAAACATTTCCGCTGCAAATGTACTGTGCGCAAATTTCGTCTTACTGTCTTCTTTAATAGGAACTATTAACACGGAATTCCAAGTGAATTATCTATTTATAGATAAATTGTACCATCTGGAAATCAATTTAAATACTGAATTTTTAAATACGATTGATTAGGTTAATTAGGTCTTATGTATGCCACCTTCCTAATGTGCTGAAATGACCTACATTTCATGCGTCACAACTTACGTTTTACCCTTTTTCAACGCTAACCAACCAAACAAGCCAAAAAAAAAAAAGTTTTTTTTTTATAAAAATGCACTGAAAATACAGTAAGGAATACAATCCTCCTATAATGAATACCGTCCTCATATAAGAAATACCGTCCTCCTGTAAGGAATACCGTCCTCCTGTAAAGAATACAGTCCTCCTATAAGGAATACCGCCCTCCTGTAAGGAATACAGTCCTCCTAAAAGGAATACCGTCCTCCTGTAAGGAATGCAGTCCTCCTATAAGGAATACCGTCCTCCTGTAAGGAATACAGTCCTCCTATAAGGAATACCGTCCTCATGTAAAGAATACAGTCCTCCTATAAGGAATACCGTCCTCCTGTAAGGAATGCAGTCCTCCTATAAGGAATACCGTCCTCCTGTAAGGAATACAGTCCTCCTATAAGAAATACAGTCCTCCCATAAGAAATACAGTCCGCCTATAAGAAATACAGTCATCCTGTAAGGAATACAGTTCTCCTATAAGGAATACAGTCCTCTCCTTTTTTAGCTTCTGCCCGCCCTCAAAATGTGTCCTCATTTTGTGGCATTCTTTTCTATATTTGAAGGATAATACAATTATGCCAATCGCCTTGTTTGACCGATAGCGTGTAATCTGTCACATTTTGTACGGCAAAGAAGACGACAGTAATCGATTGGAAAAATTTAGCTTGTATATTAACATTTTATATAATATTCAATGTATAACGTATTTATTTTTTTGTTATTAATCTTGTCAATTTTTTTGTATGATTCATGGTTCGAGATATTAGTTTGTAACATTTGTACATTATTTTTTTCTACATAAACAGTGATTGTGGTAGGGAAGCGGACTTGGAGTGAAGGGTGGAGGGGGGATTAGCCACAATCGGTTTTACAGTGCTACTGAGTCATCTCTACTGTAAGTGGACGCGCTCTAATGACTGCAGCCTAGACACCGCATTAGTCTGCCACTGCTACAAAGCGAAATAGGAGTGTCTTTTATCTATATATAGGTTGTTTTTTTATACCTCAAAATACTGAAATAATATCTTTTAAGAATATTTTCCCTTACTTGATAAAATAAGATACATGTCTACATTATTATTTAAAAAACAAAACAAATTAAATTGTTTTCTAAAATACAAATAACTCAGGTATGTGTGTTGCACGTTCCTAGAATGAAACTTTATTAAGTCATAAAATATAGATTAAATAAAATAGTTTGTGTACTATATTACTACACGTATATCTATCTATACATGAACGCATGTATGTATGACAGTGCAGCTGATATTCCGCCTGGTAGAGAAGAAATCAAACTTGGCATAATATTAGAATAAAGTGATTATTGAACGGTCTCTGAATGCTCTAAAGAAAACATCGAGCATGAAGAGTTTAATAAATTTAGATTTTTTGAAGGAAATATTAACTTTATCTGAGATTTTATTTTTGTTTTATTTTTTTGAACATAACAAGAACAAAATGCTGAAAATTCACCATAATAAAAAAAAAATCACAATATAATTCAATTTTACAGTTAAAATCAATTACTTAATATCATAATTATATCAAGTAAAAGTGAAATTCAAAAAAAATATAATAAACTAACTATTAAAAATGATAAATTGGTTGTTTTTTTCAATTATATGATATACCCAATTTGTTTTAAATGTCATAAGCACGTGACAAAGTACTTGAAAAGAATATAGTTGTGTTTTTCTCGGCCCAATCACAGATGTGCTTTCTTTATAATATGTGGTGCTCATCTAGATAAATTTTTTTTTTTTTTTTTGGCTATCTATCTACTTCTCTAATAATATATTAGGTCCAGTGTATTGTATTTAAGTTAGATATGCACTTCTAAATTAAATAAGGAATACTTGAAGTTATCCCACCGTAAGCTATTTTTATTGATAAATAGCTAAATAAACAATATTTGCCCACACGCTTTTATCATTATACTTTCTACATATATTTTATAATATATTTAATTATTATTGTGAACTTTAATAAAAGGTTGTTTTTTTTTTTTTAATTTTAATTTGATTTATATTTTTACAACATAATTTTACACATTCATAGAGGAGTTAGGATTATCACTGTTTTATTTCAATATTTATGTTTAATTTTTTAAGCAACTTCTAGTCCTCTACGTTTTTATTATTAAGATATACTACTTAAATGTAAAGAAAAACTCTTTGTAATACAAATTTGAGATGCAAAAAATAATGATGGATTTCGGTGCTAATAAGTTGTACTTGTTGGATGTAGAGATCTTTTAACCAATGTATTACAGTTTTTAGTAATGATTTACTATTGTACTATTGTACACTACTAAACCTTTGCATAGAATTATATTCCCTTAGGTTTGTTGTAGAAATACAAAAAAAAAAAAACAAGTAAAGAAATATTTAAATGAAATTATTTCACATTTCGGCATTTGGGTTTCATGTTTGAAAACCGCAGGAACTATTCAAAACTGTAGATTATTTTTTTAAAAACATTTATCGAATCGAGATGCCGGCAAGAAGCCATTTTACATTATTCATTTCAACTTTCGATATAACGTAGACGCGAGACTGCTATTATTATGTACTAGTAGTTGCCCGTTGCATTCGCAACTAAAGGTTTTATCTCAATAAAATGTTTAATATGAGAATTAATAGGAACTATTAACACGGAATTCCAAGTGCATAACAAAAAACTTAGTAAATAGCCGGTTTGAGCAACATCTCTTAATGAACAACTAATTGCATCTAAAGCATGACTCGATGCCATCGTGCACTCATCCAGCAAAAACATTTCCGCTGCAAATGTACTGTGCGCAAATTTCGTCTTACTGTCTTCTTTAATAGGAACTATTAACACGGAATTCCAAGTGAATTATCTATTTATAGATAAATTGTACCATCTGGAAATCAATTTAAATACTGAATTTTTAAATACGATTGATTAGGTTAATTAGGTCTTATGTATGCCACCTTCCTAATGTGCTGAAATGACCTACATTTCATGCGTCACAACTTACGTTTTACCCTTTTTCAACGCTAACCAACCAAACAAGCCAAAAAAAAAAAAGTTTTTTTTTTATAAAAATGCACTGAAAATACAGTAAGGAATACAATCCTCCTATAATGAATACCGTCCTCATATAAGAAATACCGTCCTCCTGTAAGGAATACCGTCCTCCTGTAAAGAATACAGTCCTCCTATAAGGAATACCGCCCTCCTGTAAGGAATACAGTCCTCCTAAAAGGAATACCGTCCTCCTGTAAGGAATGCAGTCCTCCTATAAGGAATACCGTCCTCCTGTAAGGAATACAGCCCTCCTATAATGAATACCGTCCTCATATAAGAAATACCGTCCTCCTATAAGGAATACAGTCCTCCTATAAGAAATACAGTCCTCCCATAAGAAATACAGTCCTCCTATAAGAAATACAGTCATCCTGTAAGGAATACTGTTCTCCTATAAGGAATACAGTCCTCTCCTTTTTTAGCTTCTGCCCGCCCTCAAAATGTGTCCTCATTTTGTGGCATTCTTTTCTATATTTGAAGGATAATACAATTATGCCAATCGCCTTGTTTGACCGATAGCGTGTAATCTGTCACATTTTGTACGGCAAAGAAGACGACAGTAATCGATTGGAAAAATTTAGCTTGTATATTAACATTTTATATAATATTCAATGTATAACGTATTTATTTTTTTGTTATTAATCTTGTCAATTTTTTTTTGCAAAGTATACATTGTTTAGGTAATAAATGAAAAGTATTCCCCCCTACAGATTTCGTCAATTCGTTCATTGCAAAAAAAAAGTAATGTTTGTATTCCCCTTTTTCTTTTAAAAAAAATGTTGTCGACTTACAGATACACATGGCATTACAGACTGTCATAATGTTATACAGATGCACATGGCATCACAGACTGTCATAATATGTTATACAGATACACATGGCATCACTGGGTTACAAATTGTTAAAAAATTTTTGTTCCTCTGATTTTTTTTTAAAGTTTCTAATAGATTTTTTAATGCTGATTTCAAATCTGTAATAAGTTTTTCTCTATCATCGAACATTCCCAAGATATCAAGAATCTCATGATTTAAGCTTTTATAATGGCAATATAGTTATATAGCTAGCTCTGACTACCAGTGTTGTTCAGTTAACTATAACTAAAACGATAACTAGAATGATTGACTTTAGTTAACTATAACTAAAACTAGCGAGAATTTTTTAACTATAACTAAATAATAACTAAAATGCTTGCCAAAAAAACTAAGAATAACTATAACTAAAAAGACTTTCATAACTAATCAGAACAAAGTTTTATAATTTTTGATACACGCCTCACGCATTTCATTATTATAATCTTACTATTAAATGTGGCCTAAAAAGGTGAATGTATTTATTCACGTTATTTCAGGGTACAAAAGTCGTGACGCATTTCCGGTAGCAACAAAACAAAGCGGCTCCACACACGACTACACGCTGAACGTTGAACATGGCATTTTCAATAAGTTCATTACTGGAATATTTTCAAAACGATTCTAAATCTATCTCCAGAGGCGAGAATCACTATGAATCTGGACATGTGACTAATTTTAAATGTGCCCATCGTTCCGCTACAGGAAAAGTAGCAGCTAGCATGAAAAAAAAAGGAATACAAAGTGACGGTAAGTTAGCGTTGCCAATTGCAATGGTCGTTTTCTATGGTTATTAAGTATTAAATGTGTGCTATTAAATTTTATTTTCGAATGTTAAGTTAATATTGACTAATTGATTGCAGACTATTACGATGTTAAACTGGAAATACTTTAATTATTAGATAATGGTATTTATTAATTTTAATAATTAAGCCAATCATTGGACTGGTCAATTTAAAAATGAACATAGAAACTATTAGATATAATTAAAGCAAGAAAATTATATTTGAAGAACTTTACATTGAGCATATGCATCCTATAGTATTCCTACAAAATTTAGTTCTTCTAGCTTGGATAGTTTTTAAGTTATAAGGTATAATATCTTAAATGTCGGCTTTGGCAATTTGTCATGACAGATAAAGAAAAAAATTTTCCATCAACATATACATATTTTCAAAATATTTTTTTTCAACCTTTAGGAGAAATTAAAATTGTATTAGTTGTTGTTTCTTTTTTTTTTCTTGCAGCAACCTAAAAGATAAATTATTTCAATTAAAACAAAAGCTTAATAATGTTGTCAAAATAAGTTACAATAAAAACAGCTTTTCTCATGGGTTGGAGAATTTTCGATTATTACTATTGTTTACATTGGACAATTGTAAAATGCCCTCTTTTTTGATAAAAACAACAATAATTTGATCGATAATATGTTAATATTACTTTTTAATTCTTGAGATGTTTCATAATAAAAACCACAGAACTTATTTAAAGCTGTACATTTTTTTAAAAAAGAAATATCCAATCAAGACCGGAAAGGAGTCATAATTAATATTTTAAACTGGAATACTGTTATAATCTTAATTCTTTACTTTCAATTTATTGCAAAGGTGAGACCACTTTTATTATATTAGATTTATGAATTTAAAAAAATTAATAAAAATATTTTTTTTCTCCCAGATTTATTTCACTGAAAATTTGGACATTGAATCCACCCAGTGTGAGTGTAAAGATGTTCACATGCTGCTGCACTGTATTTTTTTTGTAAAAACAATGTCAGCAAAACTGACATGGAGTGCAACTGGAAAAAGGCATGAATGACAGCAGGCTGTGGCATCCAGTCAACAGATGAATTGTTCCCCGGGGACAATTTCACAGCCCTGCAAGGCACTGTCACTGATGAAGACCGTTCGTGGCTGTTTAGTGAGCTACAAACACAAGCATCATTTACTGGCATGTGTTGGCTTATGAGTCCAGAGCCCAGCACATCCATGCCAGACCTACGTGTTATTGACAACCTAGTCAGCAGCTCTGGATTTAAGGATGCACTGGACAAAAGGCATTACTTTAAGCACCATTTTGCTTTATCCCCAGAGGCCATAAGCAAAATTGCTGACATCACAGCAGGTCAGCATACAAATGATTACTGGCATCTAGCCAGGAAGGGCAGGATAACAGCCAGCAAATTTGGGACAGTTTTAAGAAGTAAAACTAGGAATGCTGCCTTGGGTCACCGGCTGATTGCTAGTGCCAATATTAGTAATGTTAAGAATTGCCTGGGGAGTATCCCATGAACAGGATGCAGTGGATGGCTTCAAGTTATCAACTTCTTTTGAAGTCAAGAAAACTGGACTTTGGTTAGATAGTCATGGCTGTCTTGGTGCTTCCTCAGATGGCCTCATCAACGATGATGCCATTCTTGAGGTAAAATGTCCTTATTCATATAGGGATAAAACAATTATGGAATCCTCTGTATGTCCTAAATTTTTTTTGTACAAGGATGACAGATACTGCCTAAAGAAAAACCATAACTACTGGAATCAAATTCAGGGGCAGCTACATCTGACCGGAAGGAACATTTGTTTGTTTGTTGTGTGGGCACTTAGAGAATTTCTTGTGATGGAGGTCTTAAAAGATGACAGTTTGGCATCTAATCTAAAAATTATCAAGGAATTTTATTTCTCAACAGTTTTGCCATTGTTGTCTTGAACTTTACATTTATGATAGTATTTTAATTTACATTTAAATAAAAGAATTGAAAGCATGAAAAATGACTATTTGTTTTTATTAGTACATTTTTTTCCCCAATAGTAACTTAAAATATGCAACAATTCTATAATGGACATACATTTAAATAAATAAAAGGTTAGCAAGCATTTGAAAAAAAAACAACAAAAAAGCATTTCTAAAATAAATATTTTAACACACTAATTATCTGAGATTGTTTCTGAATTATTTTTTAATAGGGGAGACTGCAAGTTCACCAAACATGCTACCAACTGAAACAGCCTTGCTTCTCAATTTAGAAAGAATAAATGAAAGAATTTTAAAATCTTTTAATCTCTGGTTGGCTCATTCGACATGAAGCTATTTCTTTTGTCAGTTTAGCTTCTGCGGCTGTAAATTTAGGATTATTTAAAAAAGGTGGGATATTTACTGTCACACCAGATGGCAGAAGGTCATGAATTAAAAAGCCTTTGTCTGCCAAAATTAAGTCGCCCGGTGAAAGCAATGATATTATGCCACAGTTTTGAAAAATGGCCTTGTCAGAGACAGACCCAGGATATATTTTCGAAACAAAATTTATTACCCCATTTGGGGTTACCCCAACAATAGCTTTAAAGCTATTGATAGCCCTGTAAGATGAATAAGTGGCCTTCTGTTTGTCCATGGCTTTAGGAATTGCTATCTCAATCAGTACAATCAATAATCATTTTACAATTGGGAAAATGTACAAAAGATGGGGGGGCTACTAAACGGTTCTTGTATTTAGATGGGCAATATTTTTTTAACAATTCTTCAAATAGTAAAATGTGTAACAGACTTACAAAAGTCATTACAATATTAGAAATAGTTGTACTGCTACAACCAAACAACTGCGCAATGTGCAAATAAGGGTAATTTTGTCTCACTTTCGTCAAAGTGATAAATAGTTCATCCTGGAGAGAAATATTTGAAGCTTCAACACTCCATCCATTGCGGTAGACTATTCTTGTGTTAAATCTATTAACATAGTTAAACAGTACATTAAATACCCTTTTGGTTGGCAAACCAGTTTCCATCCGGAGAACAGAGTCACTTAACCTATCGACAGAATATCGTGTAGTGTAATAATTTAACTCCTTTTGCAAAGTGACTGTCTTAGCATTTAAACAATCAACGTTGTGTGTTAACAGAATAATATCTGTCCAAGTAAGAATAGATTGTTCATTTGAGTCTATCACATTATCCACATTGGTTGCTGAACCAATAATATGCTCATATTCAGGTAAGGCTGTCCTTTTTGAGCGCTTGCATCTGGGTGTCTCTGGCTCGAACAATTTATCTTTATTTCTATTGTAAATTTCGGGTCCATTTTCCCTTTTGCCATCCCTAAAATGACAAGAGCAAATCCTGGAGTGCTTCAGAGGTTTAAAAAAAAAGTATACAGTGCAGTATACCACAGTACATCAAATTTTCTTGAATGATACAACCAATGCACGATTAAGGCCTAGGCACTACAAACAAAAATTAAATAGGCCTACAAAAGTGAAAAATATTTTTTTTAATTTACAATTATATAATATTAGATTAGTTATAATTAATTAATTTAACTCATAGGGCCTACTAAATACTAAATCGGGCCGATTAGAAAAATGATTATGAAATTGCATGAAAAATAGACCAAACCTTAATATTTCTACTTATGTTATCATACGGATTTTAATCCAAATGGAATAAAACTACTTTAAAAAATCTTTTATCAATTTTAACAAGTCTATTTTCTTATTGTAATTTTTTCAAATCTAAATACATTTCAGTCTTAAAAATGAAAGGAGGGCGATTTGTCAAATTTCGTTTAAAAACTGCCAGAAATTAATAAAGAAAACATATTTTTACAAACCTGATTAAGGCGATCCTGAAATTTTATGGCTTGTGGTACATTCAAAGTTGAGTAATTCCCGAAAATTTCAGGCCACTTTGTCAAAAACTTTCCGAGATATGATTTTTTTAAAGTTTTAAGGGTAGTTGCGAGTTCGCGTTACATTAACATTTTCGCGATATTTGAACGTGAATATTTCAAAATCTAAAAGAGGTATCAGGCTGAAATTTTCAGTATTTACTCATTGTTTTATCCTGTTTTAACGCTACATCTTCCCATGTTTCCTTGTTTCCAAACTCAGGTCCCTCACATGTATGAATGTCAGCGTCAGGTACATCTTCTTCCCTTAACATAAAAAAAAAAAAATTGAACCAGTCTCTCCGCGGTCTGAACTAATTCAATTGGTCCATTATAGTATAACTTTAACATGTTTATATGAAATACTTTTAACCTATTTCTAATATTAATTTCATAATCCACGTCTGTCACCTTTCTAGTAACCTTAAATGGTCCCTGCCATTTAATAAATAATCTATTGGTCTTGTCAGGTAATAAAACAAATACATCATCGCATTGCCTAATATGTCTGAGTTTCTTGTCTCTATTAACCCTCAATAATGTACTTTTATTTTTAGTCAAAACATTTGATTTAGCCACATCACAAGCCTTTATCAGTCTCTGTCTTGTATCAATCACTAGTACATAGTCAGTTCTTACGTCAGGTGATAAATCTTTCTTTATCATCAAGTCCTTAAGTAAGGACAGTGGACCCCTTGGATTCGAACCGTACACCATTTCAAAAGGTGAAAATCCTGTTGTTTTCTGTGGAATTTTCCTATATGCAAACAACACACATGGTAACTTGAGGTCCCAGTCTCCTGGAGTGTCATCAGACACTTTACTGATAATTTTTTTATACTGCCGACAAGTCGCTCCCAAATTTCATTACTTTGGGGATGGTATGGTGATGTAAATATTTGTTTGATCCCCAATACAGAGGTAAAATGGTTGGTTTACTCAGATACAAACTGAGTACCTCTGTCAGATAAGATAACATTTGGGAAGCCTGTTCTACAAAAAAATAGTCATTAGTGCCTGTGCTATGTCCTTAGCCCTTATGAATTAACCTAGGTTATTTTTTTGGTTTCGGACATTTTTCATGATTGTATTTTAAACTGCAATACAGTTGTATTGATTCTTTACTTTCGATTTAACGCTGAACCCAAATCACTTATATATATATTAAACTAGCTGTACCCTGCAAAAACTTTGCATAGAGTTAAAATTAACATAGCCTACCGATCAAGCCGAATTTCACTCATATGATGGAACCTCTGGCTAATCTAACTAAAAAGGAATAACCAAACAAAATCATCTGGTCTGATAAATGCCAACGGGCGCTAGAGATCATTAAAACCGCCTTCGCTCAGAGGCCCATATTAAAGTTACCTGACATAAGTAAACAATTCCGAAAAGCTGGGGAATAATAAAGTAGCCAGATGGTCACTTCTGCTGCAGTGTTTTTAATTTTATTGTCCAAGCTATACCTGGCATTTGAAATGAGCATAATTTCTCAACAAACCTATGTCCTGGCAGTAAGAAATCTTGTGTACCCCGTAATGTGTATGTTACATGTATTATATGTTTATATGATGACATGTTTGCATGTATATGTTTATATGACGACATAATGATATTTAATAATAATTGTTGATTATGATGAAAAAAAATGAACTAAACAAAAGTCACAGGAAAAAACAAGCAATTAAGCCTGTTCCATTCTGGACACAGGACGTGTTAGCGCATTTTCATGTTATGTATCAGTACGTTTGTTAGCTTTCAGTAAATATTTTTAAATTTTGGAAATGTTTATAAATTCAATTGTGTAATGCATATATCTGTAAAAAAATATTATAAAGACGTTTCTTTATATTTGAAAAAAAATTATTTTCTCTTAAATCTAACTACAAGTGGTTTGTGGTTACTGAAATAGGACTCATAATTGAAAACATTCGAAATTGTAGTCATTTAATCGTCCGAAAACTCCGTCAATTGTTGCATAGCTCTGATACTTTCAATTAAACTCAGAACACAAGCTTACTATTTCATTTGATGAGTTTCTTAATAAATCTTGGTGAAACTACGTGCTGCAGTATTTCGCACCAAATGAATGGGTTATTGAACGTACAAGGTGTATATATAATATATAAGCCCCTTAGGAGCCCTGAAGCCCGGCCCTCAGAGGTCCTATCGCGAAATGAACTTTTGATGTACACATGGCAGGCCAAGACCTACAAAATGATATATACATCATGGGCCTAGGACTTATGGTTGCTGAGATATAGGGCGCTCCATTATTAATATAGCTTTTATAGTAAAAAACGGTACTTTATAAGGCCCCTTTTACGGCCCTGAGAGGTCAGATCGCGAAATGGAAAAAGTCATTTCTTGGCAGGCCAAGACCTACAAAATGATATATACATCATGGGTCTAGGACTTATGGTTGTTGAGATCTAGGGTGATGTCAGACAGACAGACAGACAAAACGGGGACAATGGAGCATTTTTTTTTCGAAAATTATCTAAAAATTAAATTGAATGGAATAATAAGTGACATTAAAAAAATTAATTAATTAACAAGTCACATAGAAAAAAAAATCTCTATACTTATAAGACGCATTTGTTGTCTGTCTGTCTGTCTGTTCCCTTATAACTCAAGATCCAGAAAACCAAATAACGTGAAATTTGTCACACATACACATAATTACATGGGGAAGGTTATAGGACATGTTTCGTTTCATCTCGATGGGTAGTTTAATTGTAATTAATTATTTTTATTTTAGTATGCTACTATATTATAGTAATCTCGACGGCGTCATAAATAAAATTCCTCTGTGACGTCATTTCCCGGAAACTCCAATTGTAAACATGGTGAAATCAATAGTCATATCTATTTACCTATCGTTTTATGTATTCAGAAGATTAAAATTAAAGGTGCACTTTAATAAACCGAAATACGTTAATTAAAATGTTTCTGTGCCATTATTAACATTATTAATACAATCTCAATGGGTAGTTTAATTGTAATTAATATTTTTAGTATTTTACTATTCAATGCACAGGGAATTCCCTGTATTCGCGCACCAAGTGAATGTGTAATTGAACGGACGGAGAAGAAAGGGTTAGGGACGGAAAAAAAAATATTATTGTTGTTTTTTTTTCATGCTGCAAGTACCCGGCTTTGGCCGGGTTTAAAATAAGATTTTCTGTTTATTTAAGAAGCGTAATTTGACGTTTAATTGTACAGAAAGAGGGAGGGGGAGAGAGATTAAAAGAGAGGGGGGCAGGGAGGGAGAGGGAATGAGGGGGAAGGGAGGGGGAGAGAAGGGAGGGAGGTAGAGAGGGAAAGGGAGAGAGAGGGAGGGGGAAAGGGAGGGAAGGAAAGAGAAAGGAAGGGGGGGAGTAGGGAGGGAGATAGAGGGGAGGGAGGGAGAGAGATTAAGAAAGAGGGAGGGAGAGAGAGAGAAAGAGAGAGGGGGAAGGGGGGGGGGAGGGAGAGGAAATGAGGGGGAAGGGAGGGAGAGAGAGGAAATGAGGGAGGGGGAGGGAGAGAGAGGAAGAGAGGGAGACGGGAGAGGGAGGAAGAGAAAGGAGGGAGGGAGAGAGGGTAGGGAGGGAGAGAAATTGAAGGGAAGGAGAGAGGAAGAGAGAGGATGGAAGAAATGGGAGGGAGTGAGAGATAAAGAGATGGGGCAGGGAGGGAGAGAGGGGGAGGAGGAATGGAGGAAGGTGGAGAGAGGGGGGACGGGGGTGAGAGAAGGAGGGAGGGAGATAGGGAGAGAGAGGGAGATGGGAGAGTTTGGGAGGGAAGTAGAGGGAGGGAGGGAGGGAAAGAGAAAGGGAGAGAGGGGGTAGGAAGGGAGAGAGAGGGGAGGGAGAGAGAGAGAGGAAGGGAGAGAGGGGGGTAGGGAGAAAACAAGAGGTAAACAAAAAACTTATTTTAAACCCGGGCAAAGCCGGGTACTTGCCACTAGTACATATAATAAAATTATAGATATCAGTGACGAAAAGAGAAAAAAAAAATGATGAGAAGTTTTAATTTAATTAAATATGTTTATACATACTAGTAAACAAAGGCCCGGTACCCGGACAGGCGAGTAGGCACTCAGTTGGATAGGCTAGGAGTTTTACCAACCTACCCAGAATAAATTATTTACAATGGTTTTAGTGCAGAATCTGAAACATATATATATGAAGATTAACTGGTATGAATGACACCCAATGACAATCATGGGAATTTTTTCTACAGCATTGCAAAAATTGCCCGTTTTACACGTAACTTTCCACTATTCACGTTTCTGTAAGTGTCAATAACCTTGGTAAATCTGAAGTAATCCACATCAAACTGTCAGCAAACGTGCTTCAGGTTATGTTAAATAAGTATTTAAAATAAAAGGCCAAATAAAGTGTAACTAATATGACCTGCTTCCAGTGGCGCAACCAGGGGGGCGCAGGGGGGGGGGCTCGAGGCGCCCCCCTACCAAATCATCAATACATAATTTAAGTTATAAAGTTACAAATAAGACTGACAAACTGTCTTTTTTTCAATATGTGGCCCCCACCCCAGCATTTTTTGCTGATTGCGCCACTGCCAGCTTCCATTCGTAGACCTACGTTTTAACCGTATTGTCGAAGCATTAGCTTCATAAATTTAATACATAAAATTGTATGTTTGTTGAAATATATGAAAACTACTTCATAAAACAAACCATAAATAAATAAATAATACAACACTCTGAACTGATGTGAGTAGTATGGCTTTCAGACTCCGGGTGGGGCGGGCATCAATCCGCCGGTTAAACTGGCAGTTGCTTTCAGCCCGTGCCATAATCTCAGTGTTCACATGTTGGTGTACACCTCTTCCTTAAATGCTCAAGGTATTAAGAATTCCAAGCATTCATCATCAATTTTTTTTTCTTCTTTTAGCATGCCATTATTATGTAACTCTTCATCGTCAATCATTCCCTCAACATTGACCAGCTCCTTGGCATTCAAACATGGCTCTCCATTACAATTTTTGCAGGCTGTTATGCAGGACAAACCAAACTCAAAGCAGCGACACAAACGTGTCCCACACTGTTTCCTGGATCCGGAAGTACATTTGCAACAAACCACCTTCAGAACATCTGGTGGAGCCACATCTAAGTCAGTGGCAATAGGGATGTACTTTTCCTCATGAAGCTTCCATCCCCATTCTGAGGGATTCAGTATTGCTTAACAACATCAAGATATGTTCCACCTTCCAGCCACTGAACAACACGGAGTAAGTAACCGCCGTCTACAACATGAATCGAACTGCTTGGTTTCAATTAAGGTTCTACACCCTTGCAGATTTCTTTACCGAGCTGTGATCTTTCAACTTTCCGCATGTAGTTATCTTTGAACAGAGAAGTAGGAAGTGTTGACAGCTCATAGCTGAAATATTTCTCCATATCAGGTGATCTTTGCAATATGACCAGAAGCCTATTAAATAGAACTGTGGGATCAACACCTGTCAAAGCTTTCTTGGAAGTTGATGAAGCAGCATTGTTTACATGTGCTAATGTTCTTATTTGAGACTTTCTTTTAAGGACAACACCCTTGAAGTTCTTGCCGCTCATATTCTGAACAATATCAGCGCCAACTTCTTCAGCATTGTCGCAGTTTATATAATCAGATTCAGATGCTGCAATACCTGATGTTATGCTGTGGAGTCTTGTATCAGAAGTATCAAATGGATTGTGTCTTCAAGAATTCGAGAACTTTTGTGAGATCGTAATTATCTCTATTGATCCTGGACTGTCCCTCTTCCGGATGCTGAACTGCATCATGGCAGTAGTCAATATCAGCAAACTGCGCTAAAGATGTCCTTACAGCTGCAGTCCTATGAATTGTGGAAGTCCATGTGGTGCGTACACTCTCAGTCACTCCTCTTCCATGAGTTATTCCTCCCTTACCTTTAATGGCCGCATCATTGCCTGCTCTAAGGTAAGGTCAACTGACAGTCCGGCCCACTGTTTACAACTACGCCGTCCAACATGTGATTCTGACATGAGCTGCTTGTGTAGATCTGGATGTGAGTTAGGTAAGTCCATCATCATCTCCAGGTAGAGACGAGCACACTTGGCATAATTGTTGTGAACAGATGCTGCGAAGAGATTCACCATTCTCCTGATAATGACAAGATGTAGCTGATAGTTGCCCATTAGTTCTGCCCGCAGCAGAAGCTTTAGTGTGGCAATGTAATACATGTACAGAAGCCAAAGGTTTTTACTATTTAATCTATATTAATAAGTATGTCATTTTCAGGGCCCAACCTACACCTTATACATAGTGATACGAGATAAAGGGCCCTAGTGGCCCAAAGAGTAGCTATCCCCCTAACATAAATTTGGTTTAAATAATTTTGGTTATGCCTTTTAAGTGCTGGGCTTTAGTGTTTTTGAAGGTACCGTCTTATCTTTCAGTATTTTTTAATAATCTTGTAGTTGGCAGCTGTCTTTTTTTGTAAACAATTCAGGTCATCTCTTAACATGGCTGACAGTATTTTATATAGAATATAGAGGACCTTTTTTACAAATTTATCTAATGCATTTAAACACAATTTAGGTATTCAAAACACGGGTGTCATTAATCCTCGTTATGTTAACTAACTAGTTATTACCAAATAATTTCACAAAACGCTTGTAAGACATTAATTCTAGGTACGTAATATAATTTTTATTCAACTCCTGGCCTAGGAGTTGAAAATGGTGATACATATTTGAGCGCGTTAACAATCAGTCTATATACTCGCAGTGGCCCCAAGGACATGAAGAGATTATTGTAGCCAAAATACATTTGAGAATAGGGACACCTAATAATACATCAAATAATGTTCATATGTTAAATAGTTCCTCCCAAAGAAAATAATCCTCACTATGGATAAACATAAACAACTCTTAAAATCATAATTTCTTCATAATATTTTAATGGACTCCTTTCCAAACAGTTATTCATTTAATGTTTTATGATGTTCAACATGGCGTATTTAAAAAAAAAAGAGAGACGTGAGTGAATGCTTGTGTTAAGCGAAACGCTACATGTTTAGCAGGTGGTTTATTTACTGCTATACAGAATGTAGCATAGTACAATTAAATAAGAAAAAATTGCCAACCCGGCAGTGCAGAACCTAGGGATTTACGGGCCCGGTGGGCTTGGCCTCTTTGGGGGCTGTCTCTGCATTTTGACATGAGATAATTTTTTTGTCGCTTCTCAAGCTTGTTCCCTAGAAGAAAGAATCGTTGTGTAGCTTTTAGCTGACCTTCAAATAAAAACATAGTATTCCATCAATGCAGTTCAGGCCGCAGACGCAGAAAATATCAGGCCTCTAAAAAACAGGAAATATCAAAGCTTTAAACATTATATTTCTGTGAAGCCAGTGCCGAACCTAGGGATTTGGGGTTTGTCCTGTTCGGGGGCCCCTGCATGTTGACATGAGATAATGTACGTAATATTTAATGTCAAAAAAGATTTTCTGGGGCCCCCGTTAAGCTGCGACAATACTTAAATCGCATTCCCAAGAGAATAATCCTCATTATGGGCTCAGAAGCTTAACAAAAAGTACCCCTGACTATTAAACGTTGAACCTAACATCCAACTATAGCCTACATAATTTGCGCACACAAAACCTTATCATTGATGAATCTTAATTTCTTCATAATTTTTTTATGGTCTCCTTTCCAAATAATACTTCATGTTATGTTTTATGATGTTCAACATGACGTATTTAAAAAAAGAGAGACGTGAGTGAGTGCCTGTAATTTAAGCAAAACGCTAAATGTTTAGCAGGTGGTTTACTTACTGCTATACACATTGTAGTATAGCACAACATATCGTACTGAGAATATACTAAGATAATATTGCCAACCCGGCAGTGTCGAACCTATGGATTATTGGGCCCTGTGAAGCCAATGCCGAACCAAGGGATTTTATGCACCTTCGGGAGCCACTACATTTTGACATGAGATATTGTACTTAATATTTTTTTTTTAAATATTTTGGGGGCCCTCCTCAAACTGGGCCCCCTCCAACTGGGCCCCCTCCATACACCCTCTGTGTGAAGTTCCCATCATAAATGGGTTAGTTTGCATTGTAAACATTGTGTACGGCACTACTCAAACTCAACCCTTATTCAATTCATTCATGTGACGTAATAGTCAAAAAATGAAAAAAAGAATGTGACGTATTTTAGGTTAGTAATAAAGGGAAATAGTTGTACATTAGAAATAGACATATTTTAGAAATAAAAACAATTTAAACAATATAAATATTACATTATATTGAAGTATCCATAATTTTGGTTTAAAATTTAGATTGTGGAAAATAACACAGAATATTAATTGAACGATTTCTGTAAATATTTCTTTTATGTTCGCTTCTCATTTAATAACAAATTGAACACCATAGGTATATTACGATATTGAGAGATATACATAGGCTTATGCAAATTTAGTTCGTCTAGGGAGTGTGTACACCACCGAAATATTTTGACATGATTTAGTGTTACCTGTCCTATGATCGCTTAATTGCCCTTTGGTAATAATTAAGGCGGTCGAAAACGGTTTACATTGTGATTGCCATTTGGCTTTCACAATCTTACCCGCCGTTTGTTAGTGTAGGGCGCTTGGTCACCCCGGCTGGTTCAATGTCATGACTGGTAGCCAAGTAGGAGACATCTTACTCGGCCGGCCAGTTGGAATCCGTATCATGCATGTTAAGAAAACAGTAAATGGTTCTGCCATCTTTGAATTGTTTATGCCGCCATCTTGGATGACAGAAAGAATCTCGATGACAGACGGAAGTGCGATGACAGACACCCGAACACATGATGTATTTTTTGTATTATAGATATGATTGATGATATTTATTATATTGTTTGCATGTATTGATTTGTAACTCCATGCAGTATTGATTTGATTAATCATTGTATATTTCTTTTTGTTGTTGTGATGATTTGGATATGTTCTATGATTGAAATTTGTTTCATGTGGCTTCCTTTTGTTGGTAATGGTATTGGGTTTTGCATGATTTTATCATGCTTAGGTAGAGGGGAGGAATGTGGAGAAATAGTATAGCCTAAGCTTGATGACGCGATTCGGTAGGCTCCGACCACCGCAGTAGCTATGGCGTCATTCCGCCATCTTGAGCTGTAAATATTGAGAGCTTTAGTGTATACGTCATTTGGTACAAATGACGTATATTAAACCGACAGTTGGGAGCACATGCTTTGTTTTATAGTCCGTCTAGCTTTGGGCATCGAGATAGATGGATGCATGTTTACATTTTGCTATTGTACTCCTCCTGAATTTACCTTTATGTCAGTTTATGTTCAAGAATTAAATGATTGTTTGATGTTACTTCACTGGAGTTAACTTCGTGATTTGTGTTGTCTGAATTATTACACTTTCTACAAGTATTATCATTATAAGGACCCGTAACAATATTGATTATTTTCATTCTTGATTATAATAATAGTTCAGACATATGATTATATACTCATACTTCACATATGCATTAGATGTGTGATATAATATGTGTTATGGGATATGATATGTGTGTGTGTCATATATAGGCAAATATATTATTTAAAAAACAACAATAATAATTTGTCATTATGTCGGAGAATGTTAACTTTCAACGCCGATGTCGGAGGATGTTAACTTACGACACCGGCGCTCAAACAAGAAACTTCGATGCCCCCCCCCCCCACTCCCCCAGACGAACATAAAGAAACTTTGAAAACGGATATAATCAACTAGAAAATCTAACTAGTCATTTTATTATTCAATACTTTATAATATGAGCTTATGATTTTATTTTTAGACCAAGAAGTGTATTCTTGTGTGCGTAAATACTGTTAATTTTTTCACTTCCTGGTCATTTACAGGTAAATTTCTTCCTATCTTCATTTTAATTGTATTTACTGTGTAATCACACGGTAGAGATTATATTACATAAAGTGTTAGTTTAACAGTAAAGAATGGTATTAAGATATAACTATTAGTTAAACCTAGAATCATTTGATGTTTGTCAACAACGAACTTTAGAAAAAATCGGGGGATCTCACTGTGGCCATAGTAAAACATGTGGCCATTGTTTCAATATATGTTTAGGCTACTTGTGTACAGTAAATATGATTACATGAGTCTCTCTCTGTAATCTGACATTCTTTATTGTCATTAAAACAGTTCCAGAAGATAGTACATTATAAACAATGTTTCGTAACAATTTTTAACTCGCGGCACACTTGAACTATTACGAAAATTAAGCAGGGAAAAATGTGTTAATGACTACAAAAACATGCATTTAGATGAGAATGTGTATGTTATTTTTTATAACTAAGTGTGATTTTTTAATGAGTCTAGCAAACGTATTTTCAGCTCATTATTTAAAACAGCCAATTGAAACTGTGTATCGATAACTTCTAAATTATAGCTGATTATCAAAAACTTCTAAATTTTAGTTGATTATGAAAAACTTCTAAATTACACTGGGCAACAAAAAAAATTATTTTTTTTAAATCGTCCTGTTTTTTTCAGTTGAATTAGACTAATTTTGATGCTCTGAGTCCGAATATGACCTTGGTTTTGCTCAATCAGGTCAGGATTTTTTGCTACAGAAATTTAAAAAAAATCGATATTTTGTAAAAAAAACAACACATTTTTGCGGATCATCAGCTGATAAACCCCTGACGATTTTTTCCGTTTAACTCAAGAAATAAAAGTCAACGTATTCAAATTCATTCAGTTTTTATTTATCCACCAAATTTGATAAGCATAATTATCAGAATATTAGTATAACAATGAGCGTTAAGTGAAACAAAAGGCAAAAATCGGCGTTTCTTTAATTCCCGTGTGTGAGCAGCTGTTGGGTTGTCTCTCTTCAGCGACCAACAGTAGCCCACCAGCATGAATGCGTCCCACCACCCCTGGTACTTTTCCACCATTTGACGGATGTCCTGATGGAACCTTTCTCCCTGCTCATCGCTCATCGCCCCAAGGTTTTCAGGAAACTTCTCCATGTGAGAGAACAGGAAGTGCATCTTTATACTCATCAAACACCCGAGTTTTTGGAAGTCCTCTATCATGCTGCTGATGAGTCTGGCGTGGTTTGCTGCCTTCGTGTTCCCCACGAAGTTGTTCACCACCTGCACAAAAGATTTCAAGGCGGCGCGCTCAAACGTGTTCATTGAGTTTTGGAACTCTGTGTCCTTTATGAGCTTCCGTATCTGTGGGCCGTAGAAAATGCCGGCCTTCAGCTTCTCAATGGTCAGTTGAGAAAATGCTCGGCACATGTAGTTGAAGCACCTCCCATCCTTGTCTAGTGCGCGCGTAAACTTTTTCATTAACCCAAGCTTCATGTGTAGCGGTGGGATCAATATCTTCTCCCGGTTAACAAGAGGTTCGTTTATTATGTTTCTCGTCCCAGTTACTAACTGCTCTCGCGCCGGTCACTCTTTCTTTACATAGTGATGGGCTCTGTCTCGACTGTCCGACATTCATAGAAAGCATGGGTACTTCGTGAACCCGGACTGCTGACCAAGTAGAAAGTTCACCATCTTCAAGTCGACGCAGATGATCCATTGGTGCTGCTCATATAGGATTTTGTCGAGCACATACTTCACTGCTTCATATTTCTCTTCAAGAGTTGTGGAGTGCGCAAGAGGGATTGAGGCGAACTGGCTCCCGTTGTGGAGAAGTACACACTTCAAAGAGCGCTTGCAGCTGTCAATGAAGAGTCGCCAATCTCTCGGATCGTATTGAGGACCGCCGAGTTTATCAAGAAGACCGGCGACATCTCGGCAGTACACAAGGTCTTCCTCCTGGCAGAAGTAGCCCATGTAGTCCTCATGCCTTCTACGGAAGAAAGTGATACGCACGTCCTTGCCAAGTAGATTTTTAGAGCATTTTCGAAAAAAAATGCTCTATTGTCCCCGTTTTGTCTGTCTGTCTGTCCGTCATCACCCTAGATCTCAACAACCATAAGTCCTAGACCCATGATGTATATATCATTTTGTAGGTCTTGGCCTGCCATGTTTACATCAAAAGTTCATTTCGCGATCTGACCTCTGAGGGCCGGGCTTCAGGGCTCCGAAGGGGCTCATATATTATATATATAGCCCCATTCTACACCTTGTACGTTCAATAACCCATTCATTTGGTGCGAAATACTGCAGCACGTAGTTTCACCAAGATTTATTAAGAAACTCATCAAATGAAATAGTAAGCTTGTGTTCTGAGTTTAATTGAAAGTATCAGAGCTATGCAACAATTGACGGAGTTTTCGGACGATTAAATGACTACAATTTCGAATGTTTTCAATTATGAGTCCTATTTCAGTAACCACAAACCACTTGTAGTTAGATTTAAGAGAAAATAATTTTTTTTCAAATATAAAGAAACGTCTTTATAAATATTTTTTTACAGATATATGCATTACACAATTGAATTTATAAACATTTCCAAAATTTACAAATATTTACTGAAAGCTAACAAACGTACTAATACATAACATGAAAATGCGCTAACACGTCCTGTGTCCAGAATGGAACAGGCTTAATTGCTTATTCTCTTTGAGTCTGGAGGCCAACAGCTCGGAGGAATTTTCGACAAGCTGAGATCCCGAACCAGATCATTAAGCTCACATTGTGAGAACGGCTGCGGTCCGTCTTGTGATTCATACTCCTCTTCTGTATCTCCTCCCTCGTCTAAAGTGGAGGCCTCATCGTCGCTGTCAGGAAGATCTCTGAACGCTGGTACAGGAATTTCTTCGCAGTGAGCAGCTGGACGACGGGCAGATGGGAGGTCGGGGTACTGGAGGCTGTGCCCAATCAAGTGCTGATGCATTAAATATTCAAGTGAAAATCCAGATTGATGATTTATAAATAAAATATAATTATCTCTGTTTTTATAATTGTGATTATTTTGCTGCTAATTTTTATGCAGCTAATTTAGAGAAATGATTGAACTCAAAACCCCTGAAATTTGAATACGTATAGCTCGTCAGGTAGGTCTATGGCTGTATCTCAAGAAGTTGACCTGACCGAGCAAAATCAATGTGATATTCGGACTCAAAATACCAATATTAGTCTAAATCAGTTGAAAAACACCTGACGATTTTTTTGGCTGTTGCACAGTGTTATAGCTGATTATTAGTTATTTATTTGTAACAGTAGATAATATTTTTTTTAAAATCTACTCTTCTATATATTTTCATTTACCTCTGAGTTCCTTGTATTTCATAGTGATACAATTTTTTTTTATTTCGAATGTCATTTCCCTGCAAGTTTCAGTCATTATAATATGTATGTCTTTTTTACTTTCTACCCTTGATAACCGGAATATTTTATGCCATTTAAAACATTTACATGCGTAGTGAAAGCACCCGGTATTATTGTCACGGGTTGTGACTAATTTGTCGAAACCATTCCCTTTATTCCAACCCTTGACTTAATTGTATTAATGGAATTAATACGTATATTATAGTGGTATACGTTCCAGTTCTCCCATCCACCACCCTTTTTACCCCAACCCCGTAATTGCGTCATATCGAAGGTGGCCAGCGAAACTGAGATGAAAAACCTCCGTCGGCGAACAGTGCAACGGTTGGCAACGGTTGGCAGAAATACGTTACATTCCACTTGGGATTCTCTCTGACCTCTGACCACTCGGCCCCTGTTCAAATGCCGACAAAGGATAGATGACCAGTTACTTTTGTCGTTGTCGGTATGACGTACCCACCCCATCTAGGCTCCACCCCCTTTGATTGACAGGGAAAGGAGCGTAGATACTTGATTGGCTAAGGGTCACGTGTGAAAAGTGATTGAGTGACAAAAGATAGTCTTAAAGACATTCGACTGAGTGATCTCGGAGGAGAGAGTCGATTTGTGTGTCTCAAGAGAGTGAGAAATAGAGAGAGAGAAAACGCCCTACACTTCGAACATTTATATTGGATTATTATTTTCTTTGCTGCATTTTTGGATTATCTTTGCTTATGATTTTAAAGACCACCAGATCTCTGTTATGGACTGGGGTCTCTGTAAATAAATATATGATTGTTGTCACACGAGGCTTGTTGAATTGATCATCATCACTTGTTTTACGTTTAATTGATGGTGAGACTGTGTGTGGCAGAAACACAAATAGAAATACGGGTCATCACTGAGTCAGCCCTCATACTTCTAGATACAAGCCAAAGGATACCCTCTAAGGGGTCCTCGACAATTATGTTATTATTTTTTTAAAGCCAAGTTGCCCATACTGAGGGTTAAAGACAATTCCAATAGCACCGAATGCATCTGTGACGTTGTGGCAGTAGCATTGACGTCTATACTGTTGATAAAATTAGCAAATTTCTAGATGTGAGGGACTCACACCACTGCTTAAGTCTAGATGTGAGGGACTCACACCACTGCTTCAGTCTAGATTGAGGGGTTCACACCACTGCTTCAGTCTAGATGTGAGGGGCTCACACCACTGCTTCAGTCTGGATGTGAGGGGCTCACACCACAGCTTCAGTCTAGATGTGAGGGACTCACACCACTGCTTCAGTCTAGATTGAGGGGCTCACACCACTGCTTCAGTCTAGATGTGAGGGACTCACACCACTGCTTCAGTCTAGATTGAAGGACTCACACCACTGCTTCAGTCTAGATTGAGGGATTCACACCACTGCTTCAGTCTACATTGAGGGGTTCACACCACTGCTTTAGTCTAGATGTGAGAGGCTCACACCACTGCTTCAGTCTGGATGTGAGGGGCTCACACCACTGTTTCAGTCTAGATGTGAGGGGCTCACACCACTGCTTCTGTCTACATTGAGGGATTCACACCACTGCTTCAGTCAAGATGTGAGGGGCTCACACCACTGCTTCAGTCTGGATGTGAGGGGCTCACACCACTGCTTCAGTCTGGATGTGAGGGACTCACACCACTGCTTCAGTCTAGATGTGAGGGACTCACACCACTGCTTCAGTCTAGATGTGAGGGACTCACACCACTGCTTCAGTCTAGATTGAGGGGCTCACACCACTGCTTCAGTCTACATTGAGGGGTTCACACCACTGCTTCAGTCTAGATGTGAGGGGCTCACACCACTGCTTCAGTCTGGATGTGAGGGGCTCACACCACTGCTTCAGTCTGGATGTGAGGGACTCACACCACTGCTTCAGTCTAGATGTGAGGGACTCACACCAATGCTTCAGTCTAGATTGAGCGGCTCACACCACTGCATCAGTCTACATTGAGGGGTTCACACCACTACTTCAGTTTAGATGTGAGGGGCTCACACCACTGCTTCAGTCTGGATGTGAGGGGCTCACACCACTGCTTCAGTCTGGATGTGAGGGACTCACACCACTGCTTCAGTCTAGATGTGAGGGACTCACACCACTGCTTCAGTCTAGATTGAGGGAATCACATCACTACTTCAGTCTAGATGTGAGGGGCTCACACCACTGCTTCAATCTAGATTGAGGGAATCACACAACTGCTTTAGTCTGGATGTGATGGGTTCACACCACTGCTTCAGTCTAGGTGTGAGAGACTCACACCACTGCTTCAGTCTAGATTGAGGGACTCATACCACTGCTTCAGTCTGGATGTGATGCGTTCACACCACTGCTTCAGTCTAGGTGTGAGGGACTCACACCACTGCTTCAGTCTGGATGTGATGGGTTCACCCTACTGCTTCAGTCTAGATGTGAGGGCCTCACACCACTGCTTTAGTCTAGATGTGACGGACTCACACCACTGCTTCAGTCTAGATTGAGGGACTCACACCACTGCTTCAGTCTAGATGTGAGGGACTCACACCACTGCTTCAGTCTAGATTGAGGGACTCACACCACTGCTTCAGTCTGGATGTGATGGGTTCACACCACTGCTTCAGTCTAGGTGTGAGGGACTCACACCACTGCTTCAGTCTAGATGTGATGGACACACCACTGCTTCAGTCTAGATGTGATGGGCTCACACCACTGCTTTAGTCTAGATGTGAGGGACTCACACCACTGCTTCAGTCTAGATTTAGGGACTCACACCACTGCTTCAGTCTAGATGTGAGGGCCTCACACCACTGCTTCAGTCTAGATGTGAGGGACTCACACCACTGCTTCAGTCTAGATTGAGGGACTCACACCACTGCTTCAGTCTAGATGTGAGGGACTCACACCACTGCTTCAGTCTAGATGTGAGGGACTCACACCAATGCTTCAGTCTAGAGTGAGGGACTCACACCACTGCTTCAGTCTGGATGTAATGGGTTCACACCACTGCTTCAGTCTAGGTGTGAGGGACTCACACCACTGCTTCAGTCTAGATGTGATGGACACACCACTGCTTCAGCTTAGATGTGATGGGCTCACACCACTGCTTCAGCCTAGATGTGATGGGCTCACACCACTGCTACAATCTAGATGTGATGGGCTCACACCACTGCTTCAGTCTAGATGTGAGGGACTCACACCACTGCTTCAGTCTAGATTGAGGGGCTCACACCACTGCTTCAGTCTACTTTGAGGGGTTCACACCACTGCTTCAGTCTAGATGTGAGGGGCTCACACCACTGCTTCAGTCTGAATGTGAGGGGCTCACACCACTGCTTCAGTCTGGATGTGAGAGACTCACACCACTGCTTCAGTCTAGATTGAGGAACTCACACCACTGCTTCAGTCTAGATTGAGGGACTCACACCACTGCTTCAGTCTGGATGCGATGGGTTCACACCACTGCTTCAGTCTAGGTGTGAGGGACTCACACCACTGCTTCAGTCTAGATTTAGGGACTCACACCACTGCTTCAGTCTAGATTGAGGGGCTCACACCACTGCTTCAGTCTAGATTGAGTAACTCACACTACTGCTCCAGTCTAGATTGAGGGACTCACACCACTGCTTCAGTCTAGATGTGAGGGACTCACACCACTGCTACAGTCTAGATTGAGGGACTCACACCACTGCTTCAGTCTAGGTGTGAGGGACTCACACCACTGCTTCAGTCTAGATGTGAGGGCCTCACACCACTGCTTCAGTCTAGATTGAGGGACTCACACCACTGCTTCAGTCTGGATGTAATGGGTTCACACCACTGCTTCAGTCTAGGTGTGAGGGACTCACACCACTGCTTCAGTCTAGATGTGATGGACACCCCACTGCTTCAGTCTAGTTGTAATGGGCTCACACCACTGCTTCAGCCTAGATGTGATGGGCTCACACCACTGCTTCAGTCTAGATGTGAGGGACTCACACCACTGCTTCAGTCTAGATGTGAGGGGCTCACACCACTGCTTCAGTCTGGATGTAATGGGTTCACACCACTGCTTCAGTCTAGGTGTGAGGGACTCTTACCACTGCTTCAGTCTAGATGTGATGGACACACCACTGCTTCAGCTTAGATGTGATGGGCTCACACCACTGCTTCAGCCTAGTTGTGATGGGCTCACACCACTGCTTCAGTCTAGATGTGATGGGCTCACACCACTGCTTCAGTCCAGATGTGAGGGCCTCACACCACTGCTTCAGTCTAGATGTGAGGGACTCACACCACTGCTTCAGTCTAGATTGAGGGACTCACACCACTGCTTCAGTCTAGATGTGAGGGGTTCACACCACTGCTTCAGTCTAGGTGTGAGGGACTCTTACCACTGCTTCAGTCTAGATGTGATGGACACACCACTGCTTCAGCTTAGATGTGATGGGCTCACACCACTGCTTCAGCCTAGATGTGATGGGCTCACACCACTGCTTCAGTCTAGATGTGATGGGCTCACACCACTGCTTCAGTCCAGATGTGAGGGCCTCACACCACTGCTTCAGTCTAGATGTGAGGGACTCACACCACTGCTTCAGTCTAGATTGAGGGACTCACACCACTGCTTCAGTCTAGATGTGAGGGGCTCACACCACTGCTTCAGTCTAGATTGAGGGACTCACACCAATGCTTCAGTCTAGAGTGAGGGACTCACACCACTGCTTCAGTCTGGATGCGATGGGTTCACACCACTGCTTCAGTCTAGGTGTGAGGGACTCACACCACTGCTTCAGTCTAGATGTGATGGACACACCACTGCTTCAGCTTAGATGTGATGGGCTCACACCACTGCTTCAGCCTAGATGTGATGGGCTCACACCACTGCTACAATCTAGATGTGATGGGCTCACACCACTGCTTCAGTCTAGATGTTAGGGACTCACACCACTGCTTCAGTCTAGATTTAGGGGCTCACACCACTGCTTCAGTCTACTTTGAGGGGTTCACACCACTGCTTCAGTCTAGATGTGAGGGGCTCACACCACTGCTTCAGTCTGAATGTGAGGGGCTCACACCACTGCTTCAGTCTGGATGTGAGGGACTCACACCACTGCTTCAGTCTAGATTGAGGAACTCACACCACTGCTTCAGTCTAGATTGAGGGACTCACACCACTGCTTCAGTCTGGATGCGATGGGTTCACACCACTGCTTCAGTCTAGGTGTGAGGGACTCACACCACTGCTTCAGTCTAGATTTAAAGACTCACACCACTGCTTCAGTCTAGATTGAGGGGCTCTTACCACTGCTTCAGTCTAGATTGAGTAACTCACACTACTGCTCCAGTCTAGATTGAGGGACTCACACCACTGCTTCAGTCTAGATGTGAGGGACTCACACCACTGCTACAGTCTAGATTGAGGGACTCACACCACTGCTTCAGTCTAGGTGTGAGGGACTCACACCACTGCTTCAGTCTAGATGTGAGGGCCTCACACCACTGCTTCAGTCTAGATTGAGGGACTCACACCACTGCTTCAGTCTGGATGTAATGGGTTCACACCACTGCTTCAGTCTAGGTGTGAGGGACTCACACCACTGCTTCAGTCTAGATGTGATGGACACCCCACTGCTTCAGTCTAGTTGTGATGGGCTCACACCACTGCTTCAGCCTAGATGTGATGGGCTCACACCACTGCTTCAGTCTAGATGTGAGGGACTCACACCACTGCTTCAGTCTAGATGTGAGGGGCTCACACCACTGCTTCAGTCTGGATGTAATGGGTTCACACCACTGCTTCAGTCTAGGTGTGAGGGACTCTTACCACTGCTTCAGTCTAGATGTGATGGACACACCACTGCTTCAGCTTAGATGTGATGGGCTCACACCACTGCTTCAGCCTAGATGTGATGGGCTCACACCACTGCTTTAGTCTAGATGTGATGGGCTCACACCACTGCTTCAGTCCAGATGTGAGGGCCTCACACCACTGCTTCAGTCTAGATGTGAGGGACTCACACCACTGCTTCAGTCTAGATTGAGGGACTCACACCACTGCTTCAGTCTAGATGTGAGGGGCTCACACCACTGCTTCAGTCTAGATTGAAGGACTCATACCACTGCTTCAGTCTAGTTTGAGGGGCTCACACCACTGCTTCAGTCTTCATTGAGGGGTTCACACCACTGCTTCAGTCTAGATGTGAGGGGCTCACACCACTGCTTCAGTCTGGATGTGAGGGGCTCACACCACTGTTTCAGTCTGCATGTGAGGGACTCACACCACTGCTTCTGTCTAGATGTGAGGGACTCACACCACTGCTTCAGTCTAGATTGAGGGACTCACACCACCGCTTCAGTCTGCATGTGAGGGACTCACACCACTTCTTCTGTCTAGATGTGAGGGACTCACACCACTGCTTCAGTCTAGATTTAGGGACTCACACCACTGCTTCAGTCTAGATTGAGTGGCTCACACCACTGCTTCAGTCTAGATTGAGGGACTCACACCACTGCTTCAGTCTAGATTGAGGGACTCACACCACTGCTTCAGTCTGGATGTGATGGGTTCACACCACTGCTTCAGTCTAGATGTGAGGGACTCACACCACTGCTTCAGTCTAGATGTGAGGGACTCACACCAATGCTTCAGTCTAGAGTGAGGGACTCACACCACTGCTTCAGTCTGGATGTAATGGGTTCACACCACTGCTTCAGTCTAGGTGTGAGGGACTCACACCACTGCTTCAGTCTAGATGTGATGGACACACCACTGCTTCAGCTTAGATGTGATGGGCTCACACCACTGCTTCAGCCTAGATGTGATGGGCTCACACCACTGCTACAATCTAGATGTGATGGGCTCACACCACTGCTTCAGTCTAGATGTGAGGGACTCACACCACTGCTTCAGTCTAGATTTAGGGGCTCACACCACTGCTTCAGTCTACTTTGAGGGGTTCACACCACTGCTTCAGTCTAGATGTGAGGGGCTCACACCACTGCTTCAGTCTGAATGTGAGGGGCTCACACCACTGCTTCAGTCTGGATGTGAGAGACTCACACCACTGCTTCAGTCTAGATTGAGGAACTCACACCACTGCTTCAGTCTAGATTGAGGGACTCACACCACTGCTTCAGTCTGGATGCGATGGGTTCACACCACTGCTTCAGTCTAGGTGTGAGGGACTCACACCACTGCTTCAGTCTAGATTTAGGGACTCACACCACTGCTTCAGTCTAGATTGAGGGGCTCTTACCACTGCTTCAGTCTAGATTGAGTAACTCACACTACTGCTCCAGTCTAGATTGAGGGACTCACACCACTGCTTCAGTCTAGATGTGAGGGACTCACACCACTGCTACAGTCTAGATTGAGGGACTCACACCACTGCTTCAGTCTAGGTGTGAGGGACTCACACCACTGCTTCAGTCTAGATGTGAGGGCCTCACACCACTGCTTCAGTCTAGATTGAGGGACTCACACCACTGCTTCAGTCTGGATGTAATGGGTTCACACCACTGCTTCAGTCTAGGTGTGAGGGACTCACACCACTGCTTCAGTCTAGATGTGATGGACACCCCACTGCTTCAGTCTAGTTGTGATGGGCTCACACCACTGCTTCAGCCTAGATGTGATGGGCTCACACCACTGCTTCAGTCTAGATGTGAGGGACTCACACCACTGCTTCAGTCTAGATGTGAGGGGCTCACACCACTGCTTCAGTCTGGATGTAATGGGTTCACACCACTGCTTCAGTCTAGATGTGAGGGACTCTTACCACTGCTTCAGTCTAGATGTGATGGACACACCACTGCTTCAGCTTAGATGTGATGGGCTCACACCACTGCTTCAGCCTAGATGTGATGGGCTCACACCACTGCTTCAGTCTAGATGTGAGGGGCTCACACCACTGCTTCAGTCCAGATGTGAGGGCCTCACACCACTGCTTCAGTCTAGATGTGAGGGACTCACACCACTGCTTCAGTCTAGATTGAGGGACTCACACCACTGCTTCAGTCTAGATGTGAGGGGCTCACACCACTGCTTCAGTCTAGATTGAGGGACTCATACCACTGCTTCAGTATAGATTGAGGGGCTCACACCACTGCTTCAGTCTTCATTGAGGGGTTCACACCACTGCTTCAGTCTAGATGTGAGGGGCTCACACCACTGCTTCAGTCTGGATGTGAGGGGCTCACACCACTGTTTCAGTCTGCATGTGAGGGACTCACACCACTGCTTCTGTCTAGATGTGAGGGACTCACACCACTGCTTCAGTCTAGATTGAGGGACTCACACCACCGCTTCAGTCTGCATGTGAGGGACTCACACCACTGCTTCTGTCTAGATGTGAGGGACTCACACCACTGCTTCAGTCTAGATTGAGGGACTCACACCACCGCTTCAGTCTAGATGTGAGGGCCTCACACCAATGCTTCAGTCTAGATGTGAGGGACTCACACCACTGCTTCAGTCTAGATTGAGGGGCTCACACCACTGCTTCAGTCTACATTAAAGGGTTCACACCACTGCTTCAGTCTAGATGTGAGGGGCTCACACCACTGCTTCAGTCTGGATGTGAGGGACTAACACCACTGCTTCAGTCTAGATGAGCGGGACTCACACCACTGCTTCAGTCTAGATTGAGGGACTCACACCACTGCTTCAGTTTAGATGTGAGGGGCTCACACCACTGCTTCAGTCTTGATGTGAGGGGCTCACACCACTGTTTCAATCTAGATTGAGGGACTCACACAACTGCTTCAGTCTGGATGTGATGGGTTCACACCACTGCTTCAGTCTAGGTGTGAGGGACTCACACACTGCTTCAGTCTGGATGTGAGGGGCTCACACCACTGCTTCAGTCTGGATGTGAGGGACTCACACCACTGCTTCAGTCTAGATGTGAGGGACTCACACCACTGCTTCAGTCTAGATGTGAGGGACTCACACCACTGCTTCAGTCTAGATTGAGGGGCTCACACCACTGCTTCAGTCTACTTTGAGGGGTTCACACCACTGCTTCAGTCTAGATGTGAGGGGCTCACACCACTGCTTCAGTCTGGATGTAATGGGTTCACACCACTGCTTCAGTCTAGGTGTGAGGGACTCTTACCACTGCTTCAGTCTAGATGTGATGGACACACCACTGCTTCAGCTTAGATGTGATGGGCTCACACCACTGCTTCAGCCTAGATGTGATGGGCTCACACCACTGCTTCAGTCTAGATGTGATGGGCTCACACCACTGCTTCAGTCCAGATGTGAGGGCCTCACACCACTGCTTCAGTCTAGATGTGAGGGACTCACACCACTGCTTCAGTCTAGATTGAGGGACTCACACCACTGCTTCAGTCTAGATGTGAGGGACTCACACCACTGCTTCAGTCTAGATGTGAGGGACTCACACCACTGCTTCAGTCTAGATTGAGGGACTCACACCACTGCTTCAGTCTTGATTGAGGGGTTCACACCACTGCTTCAGTCTAGATTGAGGGACTCACACCACTGCTTCAGTCTGGATGTGATGGGTTCACACCACTGCTTCAGTCTAGATGTGAGGGACTCACACCACTGCTTCAGTCTAGATGTGAGGGACTCACACCAATGCTTCAGTCTAGAGTGAGGGACTCACACCACTGCTTCAGTCTGGATGTAATGGGTTCACACCACTGCTTCAGTCTAGGTGTGAGGGACTCACACCACTGCTTCAGTCTAGATGTGATGGATCACACCACTGCTTCAGCTTAGATGTGATGGGCTCACACCACTGCTTCAGTCTAGATGTGATGGGCTCACACCACTGCTTCAGTCTAGATGTGATGGGCTCACACCACTGCTTCAGTCTAGATGTGAGGGACTCACACCACTGCTTCAGTCTAGATTTAGGGGCTCACACCACTGCTTCAGTCTACTTTGAGGGGTTCACACCACTGCTTCAGTCTAGATGTGAGGGGCTCACACCACTGCTTCAGTCTGAATGTGAGGGGCTCACACCACTGCTTCAGTCTAGATGTGAGAGACTCACACCACTGCTTCAGTCTAGATTGAGGAACTCACACCACTGCTTCAGTCTAGATTGAGGGACTCACACCACTGCTTCAGTCTGGATGTGATGGGTTCACACCACTGCTTCAGTCTAGGTGTGTGCTTCAGTCTAGATTTAGGGACTCACACCACTGAGTCTAGACTGAGGGGTTTGCTCACTGAGTAGTGGTGTGAGTCCGGGGCACAGTGTGAGTTACTAATCTACTGCTTCAGTCTAGATTTCCCTTCACACGGACTGAAGCAGTGGTGTGAACCCATCGCATCCAGACTGAAGCACTCAGTGGTGTGACCGACAGTGGTGTGAGTCTCTCACACCACTGCTTCAGTCTGGATGATCACACCACTGCTTCAGGCTTCAGTCTAGATTGAGGGACTCTCTGCTTCACTCAGGGTGTGAGGGACTGCTTCAGTCTAGATTGAGTAACTCACACTACTGCTCCAGTTTAGATTGAGGGACTCACACCACTGCTTCAGTCTAGATGTGAGGGACTCACACCACTGCTTCAGTCTAGATTGAGGGACTCACACCACTGCTTCAGTCTAGGTGTGAGGGACTCACACCACTGCTTCAGTCTAGATGTGAGGGCCTCACACCACTGCTTCAGTCTAGATTGAGGGACTCACACCACTGCTTCAGTCTGGATGTAATGGGTTCACACCACTGCTTCAGTCTAGGTGTGAGGGACTCACACCACTGCTTCAGTCTAGATGTGATGGACACCCCACTGCTTCAGTCTAGTTGTGATGGGCTCACACCACTGCTTCAGTCTAGATGTGATGGGCTCACACCACTGCTTCAGTCTAGATGTGAGGGACTCACACCACTGCTTCAGTCTAGATGTGAGGGGCTCACACCACTGCTTCAGTCTGGATGTGATGGGTTCACACCACTGCTTCAGTCTAGGTGTGAGGGACTCTTACCACTGCTTCAGTCTAGATGTGATGGACACACCACTGCTTCAGCTTAGATGTGATGGGCTCACACCACTGCTTCAGCCTAGATGTGATGGGCTCACACCACTGCTTCAGTCTAGATGTGATGGGCTCACACCACTGCTTCAGTCCAGATGTGAGGGCCTCACACCACTGCTTCAGTCTAGATGTGAGGGACTCACACCACTGCTTCAGTCTAGATTGAGGGACTCACACCACTGCTTCAGTCTAGATGTGAGGGGCTCACACCACTGCTTCAGTCTAGATTGAGGGACTCATACCACTGCTTCAGTCTTCATTGAGGGGTTCACACCACTGCTTCAGTCTAGATGTGAGGGGCTCACACCACTGCTTCAGTCTGGATGTGAGGGGCTCACACCACTGCTTCAGTCTGGATGTGAGGGACTCACACCACTGCTTCAGTCTAGATGTGAGGGACTCACACCACTGCTTCAGTCTAGATTGAGGGTCTCACACCACTGCTTCAGTCTGGATGTGAGGGACTCACATCACTGCTTCAGTCTAGATGTGAGGGACTCACACCACTGCTTCAGTCTAGATTGAGGGACTCACACCACTGCTTCAGTCTAGATGTGAGGGACTCACACCACTGCTTCAGTCTAGATGTGAGGGACTCACACCACTGCTTCAGTCTAGATTGAGGGACTCACACCACTGCTTCAGTCTAGATGTGAGGGACTCACACCACTGCTTCAGTCTAGATGTGAGGGACTCACACCACTGCTTCAGTCTAGATGTGAGGGACTCACACCACTGCTTCAGTCTAGATGTGAGGGACTCACACCACTGCTTCAGTCTAGATGTGAGGGGCTCACACCACTGCTTCAGTCTAGATGTGAGGGGCTCACACCACTGCTTCAATCTAGATTGAGGGACTCACACAACTGCTTCAGTCTGGATGTGATGGGTTCACACCACTGCTTCAGTCTAGGTGTGAGTGACTCACATCACTGCTTCAGTCTAGATGTGAGGGACTCACACCACTGCTTCAGTCTGGATGTGAGGGACTCACACCACTGCTTCAGTCTAGATGTGAGGGACTCACACCACTGCTTCAGTCTAGATGTGAGGGACTCACACCACTGCTTCAGTCTAGATGTGAGGGACTCACACCACTGCTTCAGTCTAGATTGAGGGGCTCACACCACTGCTTCAGTCTACTTTGAGGGGTTCACACCACTGCTTCAGTCTAGATGTGAGGGCTCACACCACTGCTTCAGTCTGAATGTGAGGGGGCTCACACCACTGCTTCAGTCTGGATGTGAGGGACTCACACCACTGCTTCAGTCTAGATTGAGGGACTCACACCACTGCTTCAGTCTAGATTGAGGGACTCACACCACTGCTTCAGTCTGGATGTGATGGGTTCACACCACTGCTTCAGTCTAGATGTGAGGGACTCACACCACTGCTTCAGTCTAGATTTAGGGACTCACACCACTGCTTCAGTCTAGATTGAGGGGCTCACACCACTGCTTCAGTCTAGATTGAGGGACTCACACTACTGCTCCAGTCTAGATTGAGGGACTCACACCACTGCTTCAGTCTAGATGTGAGGGACTCACACCACTGCTTCAGTCTAGATTGAGGGACTCACACCACTGCTTCAGTCTAGATGTGAGGGACTCACACCACTGCTTCAGTCTAGATGTGAGGGACTCACACCACTGCTTCAGTCTAGATTGAGGGACTCACACCACTGCTTCAGTCTGGATGTAATGGGTTCACACCACTGCTTCAGTCTAGGTGTGAGGGACTCACACCACTGCTTTAGTTTAGATGTGATGGATACCCCACTGCTTCAGTCTAGTTGTGATGGGCTCACACCACTGCTTCAGCCTAGATGTGATGGGCTCACACCACTGCTTCAGTCTAGATGTGAGGGCCTCACACCACTGCTTGAGTCTAGATGTGAGGGACTCACACCACTGCTTCAGTCTAGATTGAGGGACTCACACCACTGCTTCAGTCTAGATGTGAGGGGCTCACACCACTGCTTCAGTCTAGATTGAGGGACTCACACCACTGCTTCAGTCTACATTGAGGGGTTCACACCACCGCTTCAGACTAGATGTGAGGGGCTCACACCACTGCTTCAGTCTGGATGTGAGGGGCTCACACCACTGCTTCAGTCTAGATGTGATGGACACACCACTGCTTCAGTCTAGATGTGATGGGCTCACACCACTGCTTCCAGTCTAGATTGAGGGCTCACACCACTGCTTCAGTCTAGATTGAGGGACCACACTACTGCTCCAGTCTATATTGAGGGACTCACACCACAGCTTCAGTCTAGATTGAGGTACTCACACCACTGCTTCAGTCTACATTGAGGGGTTCACACCACTGCTTCAGTCTAGATGTGAGGGGCTCACACCACTGCTTCAGTCTGGATGTGAGGGGCTCACACCACTGCTTCAGTCTGGATGTGAGGGAATCACACCACTGCTTCAGTCTAGATGTGAGGGACTCACACCACTGCTTCAGTCTAGATTGAGGGACTCACACCACTGCTTCAGTCTAGATGTGAGGGACTCACACCACTGCTTCAATCTAGATTGAGTGTCTCACACCACTGCTTCAGTCTGGATGTGATGGGTTTACACTACTGCTTCAGTCTAGATGTGAGTGCCTTACACCAATGCTTTAGTCTAGATGTGAGGGACTCACACCACTGCTTCAGTCTAAATTGAGGGGTTCACACGACTGCTTCAGTCTAGATGTGAGGGCTCACACCACTGCTTCAGTCTAGATGTGAGGGGCTCAGACCACTGCTTCAGTCTAGATTGAGGGGCTCACACCACTGCTTCAGTCTACATTGAGGGGTTCACACCACCGCTTCAGACTAGATGTGAGGGGCTCACACCACTGCTTCAGTCTGGATGTGAGGGGCTCACACCACTGCTTCAGTCTAGATGTGATGGACACACCACTGCTTCAGTCTAGATGTGATGGGCTCACACCACTGCTTCAGTCTAGATTGAGGGGCTCACACCACTGCTTCAGTCTAGATTGAGGGACTCACACTACTGCTCCAGTCTATATTGAGGGACTCACACCACAGCTTCAGTCTAGATTGAGGTACTCACACCACTGCTTCAGTCTACATTGAGGGGTTCACACCACTGCTTCAGTCTAGATGTGAGGGGCTCACACCACTGCTTCAGTCTGGATGTGAGGGGCTCACACCACTGCTTCAGTCTGGATGTGAGGGACTCACACCACTGCTTCAGTCTAGATGTGAGGGACTCACACCACTGCTTCAGTCTAGATTGAGGGACTCACACCACTGCTTCAGTCTAGATGTGAGGGACTCACACCACTGCTTCAGTCTAGATGTGAGGGACTCACACCACTGCTTCAGTCTGGATGTGATGGGTTCACACTACTGCTTCAGTCTAGATGTGAGTGCCTCACACCACTGCTTTAGTCTAGATGTGAGGGACTCACACCACTGCTTCAGTCTAGATTGAGGGGTTCACACGACTGCTTCAGTCTAGATGTGAGGGGCTCACACCACTGCTTCAGTCTGGATGTGAGGGGCTCACACCACTGCTTCAGTCTGGATGTGAGAGACTCACACCACTGCTTCAGTCTAGATTGAGGGACTCACACTACTGCTCCAGTCTAGATTGAGGGACTCACACCACTGCTTCAGTCTAGATGTGAGGGACTCACACCACTGCTTCAGTCTAGATTGAGGGACTCACACCACTGCTTCAGTCTAGATGTGAGGGACTCACACCACTGCTTCAGTCTAGATGTGAGGGCCTCACACCACTGCTTCAGTCTAGATGTGAGGGGCTCACACCACTGCTTCAGTCTGGATGTGAGGGGCTCACACCACTGCTTCAGTCTAGATGTGAGGGACTCACACCACTGCTTCAGTCTAGATGTGAGGGACTCACACCACTGCTTCAGTCTAGATGTGAGGGACTCACACCACTGCTTCAGTCTAGATTTGAGGGACTCACACCACTGCTTCAGTCTAGATGTGAGGGACTCACACCACTGCTTCAGTCTAGATTGAGGGACTCACACCACTGCTTCAGTCTAGATGTGAGGGACTCACACCACTGCTTCAGTCTGGATGTGATGGGTTCACACCACTGCTTCAGTCTAGATGTGAGGGACTCACACCACTGCTTCAGTCTAGATGTGAGGGACTCACACGACTGCTTCAGTCTAGATTGAGGGACTCACACCACTGCTTCAGTCTAGATGTGAGGGACTCACACCACTGCTTCAGTCTGGATGTGATGGGCTCACACCACTGCTTCAGTCTAGGTGTGAGGCACTCACACCACTGCTTCAGTCTAGATGTGATGGACACACCACTGCTTCAGTCTAGATGTGAGGGGCTCACACCACTGCTTCAGTCTAGATGTGATGGGCTCACACCACTGCTTCAGTCTAGATGTGAGGGGCTCACACCACTGCTTCAGTCTAGATGTGAGGGACTCACACCACTGCTTCAGTCTAGATGTGAGGGACTCACACCACTGCTTCAGTCTAGATGTGAGGGGCTCACACCACTGCTTCAGTCTAGATGTGAGGGACTCACACCACTGCTTCAGTCTAGATGTGAGGGGCTCACACCACTGCTTCAGTCTAGATGTGAGGGGCTCACACCACTGCTTCAGTCTAGATGTGAGGGACTCACACCACTGCTTCAGTCTGGATGTGAGGGGCTCACACCACTGCTTCAGTCTGGATGTGAGGGACTCACACCACTGCTTCAGTCTAGATGTGAGGGACTCACACCACTGCTTCAGTCTAGATGTGAGGGGTTCACACCACTGCTTCAGTCTAGATGTGAGGGACTCACACCACTGCTTCAGTCTAGATGTGATGGGTTCACACCACTGCTTCAGTCTAGATGTGAGGGACTCACACCACTGCTTCAGTCTAGATGTGAGGGACTCACACCACTGCTTCAGTCTAGATGTGAGGGACTCACACCACTGCTTCAGTCTAGATGTGAGGGACTCACACCACTGCTTCAGTCTAGATGTGAGGGGCTCACACCACTGCTTCAGTCTAGATGTGAGGGGCTCACACCACTGCTTCAGTCTGGATGTGAGGGGCTCACACCACTGCTTCAGTCTAGATGTGAGGGACTCACACCACTGCTTCAGTCTAGATGTGAGGGACTCACACCACTGCTTCAGTCTAGATGTGATGGGCTCACACCACTGCTTCAGTCTAGATGTGAGGGACTCACACCACTGCTTCAGTCTGGATGTGATGGGTTCACACTACTGCTTCAGTCTAGATGTGAGTGCCTCACACCACTGCTTTAGTCTAGATGTGAGGGACTCACACCACTGCTTCAGTCTAGATTGAGGGGTTCACACGACTGCTTCAGTCTAGATGTGAGGGGCTCACACCACTGCTTCAGTCTGGATGTGAGGGGCTCACACCACTGCTTCAGTCTGGATGTGAGGGACTCACACCACTGCTTCAGTCTAGATTGAGGGACTCACACCACTGCTTCAGTCTAGATTGAGGGACTCACACCACTGCTTCAGTCTAGATGTGAGGGACTCACACCACTGCTTCAGTCTAGATGTGAGGGACTCACACCACTGCTTCAGTCTAGATGTGAGGGACTCACACCACTGCTTCAGTCTAGATGTGAGGGACTCACACCACTGCTTCAGTCTAGATGTGAGGGGCTCACACCACTGCTTCAGTCTAGATGTGAGGGGCTCACACCACTGCTTCAGTCTAGATTGAGGGTCTCACACCACTGCTTCAGTCTAGGTGTGAGGGACTCACACCACTGCTTCAGTCTAGATGTGAGGGACTCACACCACTGCTTCAGTCTAGATGTGAGGGACTCACACCACTGCTTCAGTCTAGATGTGAGGGACTCACACCACTGCTTCAGTCTAGATGTGAGGGACTCACACCACTGCTTCAGTCTGGATGTGATGGGTTCACACCACTGCTTCAGTCTAGGTGTGAGGGACTCACACCACTGCTTCAGTCTGGATGTGATGGGTTCACACTACTGCTTCAGTCTAGATGTGAGGGCCTCACACCACTGCTTCAGTCTAGATGTGAGGGCCTCACACCACTGCTTCAGTCTAGATTGAGGGACTCACACCACTGCTTCAGTCTGGATGTGAGGGGCTCACACCACTGCTTCAGTCTAGATGTGAGGGGCTCACACCACTGCTTCAGTCTAGATGTGAGGGACTCACACCACTGCTTCAGTCTAGATGTGAGGGCCTCACACCACTGCTTCAGTCTAGATGCGAGGGACTCACACCACTGCTTCAGTCTAGATGTGAGGGACTCACACCACTGCTTTAGTCTAGAATGAGGGACTCACACCTCTGCTTCAGTCTAGATTGAGGGACTCACACCACTGCTTCAGTCTAGATGTGATGGGTTCACACCACTGCTTCAGTCTAGATGTGAGGGACTCACACCACTGCTTCAGTCTAGATGTGAGGGCCTTACACCACTGCTTCAGTCTAGATGTGAGGGACTCACACCACTGCTTCAGTCTGATGTGATGGGTTCACACCACTGCTTCAGTCTAGATGTGAGGGACTCACACCACTGCTTCAGTCTAGATTGAGGGACTCACACCACTGCTTCAGTCTAGATTTGATGGGTTCACACCACTGCTTCAGTCTAGGTGTGAGGGACTCACACCACTGCTTCAGTCTAGATGTGATGGGCTCACACCACTGCTTCAGTCTAGATGTGAGGGACTCACACCACTGCTTCAGTCTAGATGTGAGGGCCTCACACCACTGCTTCAGTCTAGATGTGAGGGACTCACACCACTGCTTCAGTCTGGATGTGATGGGTTCACACCACTGCTTCAGTCTAGATGTGAGGGACTCACACCACTGCTTCAGTCTAGATGTGAGGGACTCACACCACTGCTTCAGTCTAGATGTGAGGGACTCACACCACTGCTTCAGTCTGGATGTGATGGGTTCACACCACTGCTTCAGTCAAGATGTGAGGGACTCACACCACTGCTTCAGTCTGGATGTGAGGGACTCACACCACTGCTTCAGTCTGGATGTGATGGGTTCACACCACTGCTTCAGTCTGGATGTGATGGGTTCACACTACTGCTTCAGTCTAGATGTGAGGGCCTCACACCACTGCTTCAGTCTAGATGTGAGGGACTCACACCACTGCTTCAGTCTAGATTGAGGGACTCACACCACTGCTTCAGTCTAGATGTGAGGGGCTCACACCACTGCTTCAGTCTAGATGTGAGGGACTCACACCACTGCTTCAGTCTAGATGTGAGGGACTCACACCACTGCTTCAGTCTAGATGTGAGGGACTCACACCACTGCTTCAGTCTAGATTGAGGGACTCACACTACTGCTTCAGTCTAGATTGAGGGACTCACACCACTGCTTCAGTCTAGATGTGAGGGACTCACACCACTGCTTCAGTCTAGATGTGAGGGACTCACACCACTGCTTCAGTCTAGATTGAGGGACTCACACCACTGCTTCAGTCTAGATGTGAGGGACTCACACCACTGCTTCAGTCTAGATGTGAGGGACTCACACCACTGCTTCAGTCTAGATGTGAGGGACTCACACCACTGCTTCAGTCTGGATGTGATGGGTTCACACCACTGCTTCAGTCTAGGTGTGAGGGACTCACACCACTGCTTCAGTCTGGATGTGATGGGTTCACACTACTGCTTCAGTCTAGATGTGAGGGCCTCACACCACTGCTTTAGTCTAGATGCGAGGGACTCACACCACTTCTTCAGTCTAGATTGAGGGGCTCACACCACTGCTTCAGTCTAGATGTGAGGGGCTCACACCACTGCTTCAGTCTGGATGTGAGGGACTCACACAAATGCTTCAGTCTAGAATGAGGGACTCATACCTCTGCTTCAGTCTAGATTGAGGGACTCACACCACTGCTTCAGTCTAGATGTGATGGGTTCACACCACTGCTTCAGTCTAGATGTGTGGGACTCACACCACTGCTTCAGTCTAGATGTGAGGGCCTTACACCACTGCTTCAGTCTAGATTGAGGGACTTACACCACTGCTTCAGTCTGGATGTAATGGGTTTACACCACTGCTTCAGTCTAGATGTGAAGGACTCACACCACTGCTTCAGTCTAGATTTAAAGGCTCACACCACTGCTTCAATCTAGATTGAGGGTCTCACACAACTGCTTCAGGCTGGATGTGATGGGTTCACACCACTGCTTCAGTCTAGGTGTGAGTGACTCACATCACTGCTTCAGTCTAGATGTGAGGGGCTCACACCACTGCTTCAGTCTGGATGTGAGGGGCTCACACCACTGCTTCAGTCTGGATGTGAGGGACTCACACCACTGCTTCAGTCTAGATGTGAGGGACTCACACCACTGCTTCAGTCTAGATGTGAGGGACTCACACCACTGCTTCAGTCTAGATTGAGGGACTCACACCACTGCTTCAGTCTAGATGTGAGGGACTCACACAACTGCTTCAGTCTAGATGTGATGGACACACCACTGCTTCAGTCTAGATGTGATGGGCTCACACCACTGCTTCAGTCTAGATGTGAGGGGCTCACACCACTGCTTCAGTCTAGATGTGAGGGGCTCACACCACTGCTTCAGTCTAGATTGAGGGTCTCACACCACTGCTTCAGTCTGGATGTGATGGGTTCACACCACTGCTTCAGTCTAGATGTGAGGGGCTCACACCACTGCTTCAGTCTAGATGTGAGGGGCTCACACCACTGCTTCAGTCTAGATGTGAGGGACTCACACCACTGCTTCAGTCTGGATGTGATGGGTTCACACCACTGCTTCAGTCTAGATGTGAGGGACTCACACCACTGCTTCAGTCTAGATGTGAGGGCCTCACACCACTGCTTCAGTCTAGATTGAGGGACTCACACCACTGCTTCAGTCTGGATGTAATGGGCTCACACCACTGCTTCAGTCTAGATGTGAGGGACTCACACCACTGCTTCAGTCTAGATTTAGGGACTTACACCACTGCTTCAGTCTAGATTGAGGGGCTCACACCACTGCTTCAGTCTAGATTGAGGGACTCAAACTTCTGCTCCAGTCTAGATGTGAGGGACTCACACCACTGCTTCAGTCTAGATGTGAGGGCCTTACACCACTGCTTCAGTCTAGATTGAGGGACTCACACCACTGCTTCAGTCTGGATGTGATGGGTTCACACCACTGCTTCAGTCTAGATGTGAGGGACTCACACCACTGCTTCAGTCTAGGTTTGAGGGACTCACACCACTGCTTCAATCTAGATTGAGGGTCTCACACAACTGCTTCAGTCTGGATGTGATGGGTTCACACAACTGCTTCAGTCTAGGTGTGAGTGACTCACACCACTGCTTCAGTCTAGGTGTGAGGGACTCACACCACTGCTTCAGTCTGGATGTGATGGGTTCACACCACTGCTTCAGTCTGGATGTGATGGGTTCACACTACTGCTTCAGTCTAGATGTGAGGGCCTCACACCACTGCTTAAGTCTAGATGCGAGGGACTCACACCACTTCTTCAGTCTAGATTGAGGGGCTCACACCACTGCTTCAGTCTAGATGTGAGGGGCTCACACCACTGCTTCAGTCTGGATGTGAGGGGCTCACACCACTGCTTCAGTCTGGATGTGAGAGACTCACACCACTGCTTCAGTCTAGATGTGAGGGACTCACACCACTGCTTCAGTCTAGATTGAGGGACTCACACCACTGCTTCAGTCTAGATGTGAGGGGCTCACACGACTGCTTCAGTCTAGATTGAGGGACTCACACCAGTGCTTCAGTCTAGATGTGAGGGACTCACACCACTGCTTCAGTCTAGATTGAGGGACTCACACCACTGCTTCAGTCTGGATGTGATGGGTTCACACCACTGCTTCAGTCTAGGTGTGAGGGACTCACACCACTGCTTCAGTCTAGATGTGATGGGCTCACACCACTGCTTCAGTCTAGATGTGAGGGGCTCACACCACTGCTTCAATCTAGATTGAGGGTCTCACACCACTGCTTCAGTCTGGATGTGATGGGTTTACACCACTGCTTCAGTCTAGGTGTGAGGGACTCACATCACTGCTTCAGTCTAGATTGAGGGTCCCACACTACTGCTTCAGTCTAGATGTGAGGGCCTCACACCACTGCTTCAGTCTAGATGTGAGGGACTCACACCACTGCTTCAGTCTAGATGTGAGGGACTCACACCACTGCTTCAGTCTAGATTGAGGGACTCACACCACTGCTTCAGTCTAGATGTGAGGGACTCACACCACTGCTTCAGTCTAGATGTGAGGGACTCACACCACTGCTTCAGTCTAGATTGAGGGACTCACACCACTGCTTCAGTCTAGATTGAGGGACTCACACTACTGCTTCAGTCTGGATGTGATGGGTTCACACCACTGCTTCAGTCTAGATGTGAGGGACTCACACCACTGCTTCAGTCTAGATTGAGGGACTCAAACTTCTGCTCCAGTCTAGATTGAGGGACTCACACCACTGCTTCAGTCGAGATTTAGGGACTTACACCACTGCTTCAGTCTAGATTGAGGGGCTCACACCACTGCTTCAGTCTAGATTGAGGGACTCAAACTTCTGCTCAGTCTAGATTGAGGGACTCACACCACTGCTTCAGTCTAGATTGAGGGACTCACACCACTGCTTCAGTCTAGATGTGAGGGACTCACACCACTGCTTTAGTCTAGAATGAGGGACTCACACCTCTGCTTCAGTCTAGATTGAGGGACTCACACCACTGCTTCAGTCTGGATGTGAGGGACTCACATCACTGCTTCAGTCTAGATGTGAGGGACTCACACCACTGCTTCAGTCTGGATGTGATGGGTTCACACCACTGCTTCAGTCTAGGTGTGAGGGACTCACACCACTGCTTCAGTCTGGATGTGATGGGTTCACACTACTGCTTCAGTCTAGATGTGAGGGCCTCACACCACTGCTTTAGTCTAGATGCGAGGGACTCACACCACTTCTTCAGTCTAGATTGAGGGGCTCACACCACTGCTTCAGTCTAGATGTGAGGGGCTCACACCACTGCTTCAGTCTGGATGTGAGGGACTCACACAAATGCTTCAGTCTAGAATGAGGGACTCATACCTCTGCTTCAGTCTAGATTGAGGGACTCACACCACTGCTTCAGTCTAGATGTGATGGGTTCACACCACTGCTTCAGTCTAGATGTGTGGGACTCACACCACTGCTTCAGTCTAGATGTGAGGGCCTTACACCACTGCTTCAGTCTAGATTGAGGGACTTACACCACTGCTTCAGTCTAGATGTGAGGGACTCACACCACTGCTTCAGTCTAGATGTGAGGGACTCACACCACTGCTTCAGTCTAGATTTAGGGGCTCACACCACTGCTTCAATCTAGATTGAGGGTCTCACACAACTGCTTCAGTCTGGATGTGATGGGTTTACACCACTGCTTCAGTCTAGATTGAGGGACTCACACCACTGCTTCAGTCTAGATGTGAGGGGCTCACACCACTGCTTCAGTCTAGATGTGAGGGACTCACACTACTGCTTCAGTCTGGATGTGATGGGTTCACACCACTGCTTCAGTCTAGATGTGAGGGACTCACACCACTGCTTCAGTCTAGATGTGAGGGCCTCACACCACTGCTTCAGTCTAGATTGAGGGACTCACACCACTGCTTCAGTCTGGATGTAATGGGCTCACACCACTGCTTCAGTCTAGATGTGAGGGACTCACACCACTGCTTCAGTCTAGATTTAGGGACTTACACCACTGCTTCAGTCTAGATTGAGGGACTCACACCACTGCTTCAGTCTAGATTGAGGGACTCAAACCACTGCTTCAGTCTAGATTGAGGGACTCACACCACTGCTTCAGTCTAGATGTGAGGGACTCACACCACTGCTTCAGTCTAGATTGAGGGACTCACACCACTGCTTCAGTCTGGATGTGATGGGTTCACACCACTGCTTCAGTCTAGATGTGAGGGGCTCACACCACTGCTTCAGTCTAGATGTGAGGGGCTCACACCACTGCTTCAATCTAGATTGAGGGTCTCACACAACTGCTTCAGTCTGGATGTGATGGGTTCACACCACTGCTTCAGTCTAGGTGTGAGGGACTCACATCACTGCTTCAGTCTAGATGTGAGGGACTCACACCACTGCTTCAGTCTGGATGTGATGGGTTCACACCACTGCTTCAGTCTGGATGTGATGGGTTCACACTACTGCTTCAGTCTAGATGTGAGGGCCTCACACCACTGCTTAAGTCTAGATGCGAGGGACTCACACCACTTCTTCAGTCTAGATTGAGGGGCTCACACCACTGCTTCAGTCTAGATGTGAGGGGCTCACACCACTGCTTCAGTCTGGATGTGAGGGGCTCACACCACTGCTTCAGTCTGGATGTGAGAGACTCACACCACTGCTTCAGTCTAGATGTGAGGGACTCACACCACTGCTTCAGTCTAGATGTGAGGGACTCACACCACTGCTTCAGTCTAGATGTGAGGGGCTCACACCACTGCTTCAGTCTAGATGTGAGGGACTCACACCACTGCTTCAGTCTAGATGTGAGGGACTCACACCACTGCTTCAGTCTAGATTGAGGGACTCACACCACTGCTTCAGTCTGGATGTGATGGGTTCACACCACTGCTTCAGTCTAGGTGTGAGGGACTCACACCACTGCTTCAGTCTAGATGTGATGGACACACCACTGCTTCAGTCTAGATGTGAGGGGCTCACACCACTGCTTCAATCTAGATTGAGGGTCTCACACAACTGCTTCAGTCTGGATGTGATGGGTTTACACCACTGCTTCAGTCTAGGTGTGAGGGACTCACATCACTGCTTCAGTCTAGATTGAGGGTCCCACACCACTGCTTCAGTCTGGATGTGAGGGGCTCACACCACTGCTTCAGTCTGGATGTGAGGGGCTCACACCACTGCTTCAGTCTGGATGTGAGAGACTCACACCACTGCTTCAGTCTAGATTGAGGGACTCACACTACTGCTCCAGTCTAGATTGAGGGACTCACACCACTGCTTCAGTCTAGATGTGAGGGACTCACACCACTGCTTCAGTCTAGATTGAGGGACTCACACCACTGCTTCAGTCTAGATTGAGGGACTCACACTACTGCTTCAGTCTGGATGTGATGGGTTCACACCACTGCTTCAGTCTAGATGTGAGGGACTCACACCACTGCTTCAGTCTAGATGTGAGGGCCTCACACCACTGCTTCAGTCTAGATGTGAGGGACTCACACCACTGCTTCAGTCTAGATTTAGGGACTTACACCACTGCTTCAGTCTAGATTGAGGGGCTCACACCACTGCTTCAGTCTAGATTGAGGGACTCAAACTTCTGCTCCAGTCTAGATTGAGGGACTCACACCACTGCTTCAGTCTAGATTGAGGGACTCACACCACTGCTTCAGTCTAGATGTGAGGGACTCACACCACTGCTTTAGTCTAGAATGAGGGACTCACACCTCTGCTTCAGTCTAGATTGAGGGACTCACACCACTGCTTCAGTCTGGATGTGAGGGACTCACATCACTGCTTCAGTCTAGATGTGAGGGACTCACACCACTGCTTCAGTCTGGATGTGATGGGTTCACACCACTGCTTCAGTCTAGGTGTGAGGGACTCACACCACTGCTTCAGTCTGGATGTGATGGGTTCACACTACTGCTTCAGTCTAGATGTGAGGGCCTCACACCACTGCTTTAGTCTAGATGCGAGGGACTCACACCACTTCTTCAGTCTAGATTGAGGGGCTCACACCACTGCTTCAGTCTAGATGTGAGGGGCTCACACCACTGCTTCAGTCTGGATGTGAGGGACTCACACAAATGCTTCAGTCTAGAATGAGGGACTCATACCTCTGCTTCAGTCTAGATTGAGGGACTCACACCACTGCTTCAGTCTAGATGTGATGGGTTCACACCACTGCTTCAGTCTAGATGTGTGGGACTCACACCACTGCTTCAGTCTAGATGTGAGGGCCTTACACCACTGCTTCAGTCTAGATTGAGGGACTTACACCACTGCTTCAGTCTGGATGTAATGGGTTTACACCACTGCTTCAGTCTAGATGTGAGGGACTCACACCACTGCTTCAGTCTAGATTTAGGGGCTCACACCACTGCTTCAATCTAGATTGAGGGTCTCACACAACTGCTTCAGTCTGGATGTGATGGGTTCACACCACTGCTTCAGTCTAGGTGTGAGTGACTCACATCACTGCTTCAGTCTAGATGTGAGGGACTCACACCACTGCTTCAGTCTGGATGTGATGGGTTCACACCACTGCTTCAGTCTGGATGTGATGGGTTCACACTACTGCTTCAGTCTAGATGTGAGGGCCTCACACCACTGCTTAAGTCTAGATGCGAGGGACTCACACCACTTCTTCAGTCTAGATTGAGGGGCTCACACCACTGCTTCAGTCTAGATGTGAGGGGCTCACACCACTGCTTCAGTCTGGATGTGAGGGGCTCACACCACTGCTTCAGTCTGGATGTGAGAGACTCACACCACTGCTTCAGTCTAGATGTGAGGGACTCACACCACTGCTTCAGTCTAGATTGAGGGACTCACACCACTGCTTCAGTCTAGATGTGAGGGACTCACACCACTGCTTCAGTCTAGATGTGAGGGACTCACACCACTGCTTCAGTCTAGATGTGAGGGGCTCACACGACTGCTCCAGTCTAGATGTGAGGGACTCACACCACTGCTTCAGTCTAGATTGAGGGACTCACACCACTGCTTCAGTCTAGATGTGATGGACACACCACTGCTTCAGTCTAGATGTGATGGGCTCACACCACTGCTTCAGTCTAGATGTGATGGGCTCACACCACTGCTTCAGTCTAGATGTGAGGGGCTCACACCACTGCTTCAATCTAGATTGAGGGTCTCACACCACTGCTTCAGTCTGGATGTGATGGGTTTACACCACTGCTTCAGTCTAGGTGTGAGGGACTCACATCACTGCTTCAGTCTAGATTGAGGGTCCCACACCACTGCTTCAGTCTGGATGTGATGGGTTCACACAACTGCTTCAGTCTAGGTGTGAGGGACTCACACCACTGCTTCAGTCTGGATGTGATGGGTTCACACTACTGCTTCAGTCTAGATGTGAGTGCCTCACACCACTGCTTTAGTCTAGATGTGAGGGACTCACACCACTGCTTCAGTCTAGATTGAGGGGCTCACACCACTGCTTCAGTCTAGATGTGAGGGGCTCACACCACTGCTTTAGTCTGGATGTGAGGGACTCACACAAATGCTTCAGTCTAGAATGAGGGACTCATACCTCTGCTTCAGTCTAGATTGAGGGACTCACACCACTGCTTCACTCTAGATGTGATGGGTTCACACCACTGCTTCAGTCTAGATGTGTGGGACTCACACCACTGCTTCAGTCTAGATGTGAGGGCGTTACACCACTGCTTCAGTCTAGATTGAGGGACTTACACCACTGCTTCAGTCTGGATGTAATGGGTTTACACCACTGATTCAGTCTAGATGTGAGGGACTCACACCACTGCTTCAGTCTAGATTTAGGGGCTCACACCACTGCTTCAATCTAGATTGAGGGTCTCACACAACTGCTTCAGTCTGGATGTGATGGGTTCACACCACTGCTTCAGTCTAGATGTGAGGGACTCACATCACTGCTTCAGTCTAGATGTGAGGGGCTCACACCACTGCTTCAGTCTGGATGTGAGGGACTCACATCACTGCTTCAGTCTAGATGTGAGGGACTCACACCACTGCTTCAGTCTGGATGTGATGGGTTCACACCACTGCTTCAGTCTAGGTGTGAGGGACTCACACCACTGCTTCAGTCTGGATGTGATGGGTTCACACTACTGCTTCAGTCTAGATGTGAGGGCCTTACACCACTGCTTTAGTCTAGATGCGAGGGACTCACACCACTGCTTCAGTCTAGATTGAGGGGCTCACACCACTGCTTCAGTCTAGATGTGAGGGGCTCACACCACTGCTTCAGTCTGGATGTGAGGGACTCACACAAATGCTTCAGTCTAGAATGAGGGACTCATACCTCTGCTTCAGTCTAGATTGAGGGACTCACACAACTGCTTCAGTCTAGATGTGATGGGTTCACACCACTGCTTCAGTCTAGATGTGTGGGACTCACACCACTGCTTCAGTCTAGATGTGACGGCCTTACACCACTGCTTCAGTCTAGATTGAGGGACTTACACCACTGCTTCAGTCTGGATGTAATGGGTTTACACCACTGCTTCAGTCTAGATGTGAGGGACTCACACCACTGCTTCAGTCTAGATTTAGGGGCTCACACCACTGCTTCAATCTAGATTGAGGGTCTCACACAACTGCTTCAGTCTGGATGTGATGGGTTCACACCACTGCTTCAGTCTAGGTGTGAGGGACTCACATCACTGCTTCAGTCTAGATGTGAGGGACTCACACCACTGCTTCAGTCTGGATGTGATGGGTTCACACTACTGCTTCAATCTGGATGTGATTGGTTCACACTACTGCTTCAGTCTAGATGCGAGGGACTCACACCACTTCTTCAGTCTAGATTGAGGGGCTCACACCACTGCTTCAGTCTAGATGTGAGGGGCTCACACCACTGCTTCAGTCTGGGTGTGAGGGGCTCACACCACTGCTTCAGTCTGGATGTGAGAGACACACCACTGCTTCAGTCTAGATGTGAGGGACTCACACCACTGCTTCAGTCTAGATTGAGGGACTCACACCACTGCTTCAGTCTAGATTGAGGGACTCACACCACTGCTTCAGTCTAGATTGAGGGACTCACACCACTGCTTCAGTCTAGATGTGAGGGGCTCACACGACTGCTTCAGTCTAGATGTGAGGGACTCACACCACTGCTTCAGTCTAGATTGAGGGACTCACACCACTGCTTCAGTCTAGATGTGATGGACACACCACTGCTTCAGTCTAGATGTGATGGGCTCACACCACTGCTTCAGTCTAGATGTGATGGGCTCACACCACTGCTTCAGTCTAGATGTGAGGGGCTCACACCACTGCTTCAATCTAGATTGAGGGTCTCACACAACTGCTTCAGTCTGGATGTGATGGGTTTACACCACTGCTTCAGTCTAGATTGAGGGACTCACATCACTGCTTCAGTCTGGATGTGATGGGTTCACACAACTGCTTCAGTCTAGGTGTGATGGGTTCACACAACTGCTTCAGTCTATGTGTGAGGGACTCACACCACTGCTTAAGTCTGGATGTGATGGGTTCACACTACTGCTTCAGTCTAGATGTGAGGGCCTCACACCACTGCTTTAGTCTAGATGTGAGGGACTCACACCACTGCTTCAGTCTAGATTGAGGGGTTCACACCACTGCTTCAGTCTAGATGTGAGGGGCTCACACCACTGCTTCAGTCTGGATGTGAGGGACTCACACCACTGCTTCAGTCTAGATGTGAGGGACTCATACCTCTGCTTCAGTCTAGATTGAGGGACTCACACCACTGCTTCAGTCTAGATGTGATGGGTTCACACCACTGCTTCAGTCTAGATGTGTGGGACTCACACCACTGCTTCAGTCTAGATGTGAGGGCGTTACACCACTGCTTCAGTCTAGATTGAGGGACTTACACCACTGCTTCAGTCTGGATGTAATGGGTTTACACCACTGCTTCAGTCTAGATGTGAGGGACTCACACCACTGCTTCAGTCTAGATTTAGGGGCTCACACCACTGCTTCAGTCTAGATGTGAGGGTCTCACACAACTGCTTCAGTCTGGATGTGATGGGTTCACACCACTGCTTCAGTCTAGATGTGAGGGACTCACATCACTGCTTCAGTCTAGATGTGAGGGGCTCACACCACTGCTTCAGTCTGGATGTGAGGGGCTCACACCACTGCTTCAGTCTGGATGTGAGGGACTCACACCACTGCTTCAGTCTAGATTGAGGGACTCACACCACTGCTTCAGTCTAGATGTGAGGGGCTCACACCACTGCTTCAGTCTAGATTGAGGGACTCACACCACTGCTTCAGTCTAGATGTGAGGGACTCACACCACTGCTTCAGTCTAGATTGAGGGACTCACACCACTGCTTCAGTCTGGATGTGATGGGTTCACACCACTGCTTCAGTCTAGGTGTGAGGGACTCACACCACTGCTTCAGTCTAGATGTGATGGACACACCACTGCTTCAGTCTAGATGTGATGGGCTCACACCACTGCTTCAGTCTAGATGTGAGGGGCTCACACCACTGCTTCAATCTAGATTGAGGGTCTCACACAACTGCTTCAGTCTGGATGTGATGGGTTTACACCACTGCTTCAGTCTAGGTGTGAGGGACTCACATCACTGCTTCAGTCTAGATTGAGGGTCCCACACCACTGCTTCAGTCTGGATGTGATGGGTTCACACTACTGCTTCAGTCTAGATGTGAGTGCCTCACACCACTGCTTTAGTCTAGATGTGAGGGACTCACACCACTGCTTTAATCTAGATTGAGGGTCTCACACAACTGCTTCAGTCTGGATGTGATGGGTTTACACCACTGCTTCAGTCTAGGTGTGAGGGACTCACATCACTGCTTCAGTCTAGATTGAGGGTCCCACACCACTGCTTCAGTCTGGATGTGATGGGTTCACACAACTGCTTCAGTCTAGGTGTGAGGGACTCACACCACTGCTTCAGTCTGGATGTGATGGGTTCACACTACTGCTTCAGTCTAGATGTGAGTGCCTCACACCACTGCATTAGTCTAGATGTGAGGGACTCACACCACTGCTTCAGTCTAGATGTGATGGGTTCACACCACTGCTTCAGTCTAGATGTGTGGGACTCACACCACTGCTTCAGTCTAGATGTGAGGGCGTTACACCTCTGCTTCAGTCTAGATTGAGGGACTTACACCACTGCTTCAGTCTGGATGTAATGGGTTTACACCACTGCTTCAGTCTAGATGTGAGGGGCTCACACCACTGCTTCAGTCTGGATGTGAGGGGCTTACACCACTGCTTCAGTCTGGATGTGAGGGGCTCACACCACTGCTTCAGTCTGGATGTGAGAGACTCACACCACTGCTTCAGTCTAGATTGAGGGACTCACACTACTGCTCCAGTCTAGATTGAGGGACTCACACCACTGCTTCAGTCTAGATGTGAGGGACTCACACCACTGCTTCAGTCTAGATTGAGGGACTCACACCACTGCTTCAGTCTAGATGCGAGGGACTCACACCACTTCTTCAGTCTAGATTGAGGGGCTCACACCACTGCTTCAGTCTAGATGTGAGGGGCTCACACCACTGCTTCAGTCTGGATGTGAGGGGCTCACACCACTGCTTCAGTCTGGATGTGAGAGACTCACACCACTGCTTCAGTCTGGATGTGAGAGACTCACACCACTGCTTTAGTCTAGATGTGAGGGACTCACACCACTGCTTCAGTCTAGATTGAGGGACTCACACCAGTGCTTCAGTCTAGATGTGAGGGACTCACACCACTGCTTCAGTCTAGATTGAGGGACTCACACCACTGCTTCAGTCTGGATGTGATGTGTTCACACCACTGCTTCAGTCTAGGTGTGAGGGACACACCACTGCTTCAGTCTAGATGTGAGGGGCTCACACCACTGCTTCAATCTAGATTGAGGGTCTCACACAACTGCTTCAGTCTGGATGTGATGGGTTTACACCACTGCTTCAGTCTAGGTGTGAGGGACTCACATCACTGCTTCAGTCTAGATGTGAGGGACTCACACAATTGCTTTAGTCTAGATTGAGGGCCTCACACCACTGCTTCAGTCTGGATGTAATGGACTCACACCACTGCTTCAGTCTAGATGTGAGGGACTCACACCACTGCTTCAGTCTGGATGTGATGGGTTCACACCACTGCTTCAGTCTGGATTTGATGGGTTCACACCACTGCTTCAGTCTAGGTGTGAGGGACTCACACCACTGCTTCAGTCTAGGTGTGAGTGACTCACATCACTGCTTCAGTCTAGATGTGAGGGACTCACACCACTGCTTCAGTCTGGATGTGATGGGTTCACACCACTGCTTCAGTCTGGATGTGATGGGTTCACACCACTGCTTCAGTCTGGATGTGATGGGTTCACACTACTGCTTCAGTCTAGATGTGAGGGCCTCACACCACTGCTTAAGTCTAGATTGAGGGACTCACACCACTTCTTCAGTCTAGATTGAGGGGCTCACACCACTGCTTCAGTCTGGATGTGAGGGGCTCACACCACTGCTTCAGTCTGGATGTGAGAGACTCACACCACTGCTTCAGTCTAGATGTGAGGGACTCACACCACTGCTTCAGTCTAGATTGAGGGACTCAAACCACTGCTTCAGTCTAGATTGAGGGACTCACACCACTGCTTCAGTCTAGATGTGAGGGGCTCACACGACTGCTTCAGTCTAGATGTGAGGGACTCACACCACTGCTTCAGTCTAGATTGAGGGACTCACACCACTGCTTCAGTCTGGATGTGATGGGTTCACACCACTGCTTCAGTCTATGTGTGAGGGACTCACACCACTGCTTCAGTCTAGATGTGATGGACACACCACTGCTTCAGTCTAGATGTGATGGGCTCACACCACTGCTTCAGTCTAGATGTGATGGGCTCACACCACTGCTTCAGTCTAGATTTGAGGGGCTCACACCACTGCTTCAATCTAGATTGAGGGTCTCACACAACTGCTTCAGTCTGGATGTGATGGGTTTACACCACTGCTTCAGTCTAGATTGAGGGACTCACATCACTGCTTCAGTCTGGATGTGATGGGTTCACACAACTGCTTCAGTCTAGGTGTGATGGGTTCACACAACTGCTTCAGTCTAGGTGTGAGGGACTCACACCACTGCTTCAGTCTGGATGTGATGGGTTCACACTACTGCTTCAGTCTAGATGTGAGTGCCTCACACCACTGCTTTAGTCTAGATGTGAGGGACTCACACCACTGCTTCAGTCTAGATTGAGGGGTTCACACGACTGCTTCAGTCTAGATGTGAGGGGCTCACACCACTGCTTCAGTCTGGATGTGAGGGGCTCACACCACTGCTTCAGTCTGGATGTGAGAGACTCACACCACTGCTTCAGTCTAGATTGAGGGACTCACACTACTGCTCCAGTCTAGATTGAGGGACTCACACCACTGCTTCAGTCTAGATTGAGGGACTCACACCACTGCTTCAGTCTAGATTAAGGGACTCACACTACTGCTTCAGTCTGGATGTGATGGGTTCACACCACTGCTTCAGTCTAGATGTGAGGGACTCACACCACTGCTTCAGTCTAGATGTGAGGGCCTCACACCACTGCTTCAGTCTAGATTGAGGGACTCACACCACTGCTTCAGTCTGGATGTAATGGGCTCACACCACTGCTTCAGTCTAGATGTGAGGGACTCACACCACTGCTTCAGTCTAGATTGAGGGACTCACACCACTGCTTCAGTCTAGATTGAGGGACTCACACCATTGCTTCAGTCTAGATGTGAGGGGCTCACACCACTGCTTCAGTCTGGATGTGATGGGTTCACACCACTGCTTCAGTCTAGGTGTGAGGGACTCACACCACTGCTTCAGTCTAGATTGAGGGACTCACACCACTGCTTCAGTCTAGATTGAGGGACTCACACCACTGCTTCAGTCTAGATGTGAGGGACTCACACCACTGCTTCAGTCTAGATTGAGGGACTCACACCACTGCTTCAGTCTAGATTGAGGGACTCACACTACTGCTTCAGTCTAGATGTGAGGGACTCACACCACTGCTTCAGTCTAGATGTGAGGGACTCACACCACTGCTTTAGTCTAGATTGAGGGCCTCACACCACTGCTTCAGTCTGGATGTAATGGACTCACACCACTGCTTCAGTCTAGATGTGAGGGACTCACACCACTGCTTCAGTCTGGATGTGATGGGTTCACACCACTGCTTCAGTCTGGATGTGTTGGGTTCACACCACTGCTTCAGTCTAGGTGTGAGGGACTCACACCACTGCTTCAGTCTAGGTGTGAGTGACTCACATCACTGCTTCAGTCTAGATGTGAGGGACTCACACCACTGCTTCAGTCTGGATGTGATGGGTTCACACCACTGCTTCAGTCTGGATGTGATGGGTTCACACCACTGCTTCAGTCTGGATGTGATGGGTTCACACTACTGCTTCAGTCTAGATGTGAGGGCCTCACACCACTGCTTAAGTCTAGATTGAGGGACTCACACCACTTCTTCAGTCTAGATTGAGGGGCTCACACAACTGCTTCAGTCTGGATGTGATGGGTTTACACCACTGCTTCAGTCTAGATTGAGGGACTCACATCACTGCTTCAGTCTGGATGTGATGGGTTCACACAACTGCTTCAGTCTAGGTGTGATGGGTTCACACAACTGCTTCAGTCTATGTGTGAGGGACTCACACCACTGCTTAAGTCTGGATGTGATGGGTTCACACTACTGCTTCAGTCTAGATGTGAGGGCCTCACACCACTGCTTTAGTCTAGATGCGAGGGACTCACACCACTTCTTCAGTCTAGATTGAGGGGCTCACACCACTGCTTCAGTCTAGATGTGAGGGGCTCACACCACTGCTTTAGTCTGGATGTGAGGGACTCACACAAATGCTTCAGTCTAGAATGAGGGACTCATACCTCTGCTTCAGTCTAGATTGAGGGACTCACACCACTGCTTCACTCTAGATGTGATGGGTTCACACCACTGCTTCAGTCTAGATGTGTGGGACTCACACCACTGCTTCAGTCTAGATGTGAGGGCGTTACACCACTGCTTCAGTCTAGATTGAGGGACTTACACCACTGCTTCAGTCTGGATGTAATGGGTTTACACCACTGATTCAGTCTAGATGTGAGGGACTCACACCACTGCTTCAGTCTAGATTTAGGGGCTCACACCACTGCTTCAATCTAGATTGAGGGTCTCACACAACTGCTTCAGTCTGGATGTGATGGGTTCACACCACTGCTTCAGTCTAGATGTGAGGGACTCACATCACTGCTTCAGTCTAGATGTGAGGGGCTCACACCACTGCTTCAGTCTGGATGTGAGGGACTCACATCACTGCTTCAGTCTAGATGTGAGGGACTCACACCACTGCTTCAGTCTGGATGTGATGGGTTCACACCACTGCTTCAGTCTAGGTGTGAGGGACTCACACCACTGCTTCAGTCTGGATGTGATGGGTTCACACTACTGCTTCAGTCTAGATGTGAGGGCCTCACACCACTGCTTTAGTCTAGATGCGAGGGACTCACACCACTTCTTCAGTCTAGATTGAGGGGCTCACACCACTGCTTCAGTCTAGATGTGAGGGGCTCACACCACTGCTTCAGTCTGGATGTGAGGGACTCACACCACTGCTTCAGTCTAGATGTGAGGGACTCACACCACTGCTTCAGTCTAGATGTGAGGGACTCACACCACTGCTTCAGTCTAGATGTGATGGGTTCACACCACTGCTTCAGTCTAGATGTGAGGGACTCACACCACTGCTTCAGTCTAGATGTGAGGGCCTTACACCACTGCTTCAGTCTAGATTGAGGGACTTACACCACTGCTTCAGTCTGGATGTGAGGGACTCACACCACTGCTTCAGTCTAGATGTGAGGGACTCACACCACTGCTTCAGTCTAGATTTAGGGGCTCACACCACTGCTTCAATCTAGATTGAGGGTCTCACACAACTGCTTCAGTCTGGATGTGATGGGTTCACACCACTGCTTCAGTCTAGGTGTGAGTGACTCACACCACTGCTTCAGTCTAGGTGTGAGGGACTCACACCACTGCTTCAGTCTGGATGTGATGGGTTCACACCACTGCTTCAGTCTGGATGTGATGGGTTCACACTACTGCTTCAGTTTAGATGTGAGGGCCTCACACCACTGCTTAAGTCTAGATGCGAGGGACTCACACCACTTCTTCAGTCTAGATTAAGGGGCTCACACCACTGCTTCAGTCTAGATGTGAGGGGCTCACACCACTGCTTCAGTCTGGATGTGAGGGGCTCACACCACTGCTTCAGTCTAGATGTGAGGGACTCACACCACTGCTTCAGTCTAGATGTGAGGGACTCACACCACTGCTTCAGTCTAGATTGAGGGACTCACACCACTGCTTCAGTCTAGATGTGAGGGACTCACACCACTGCTTCAGTCTAGATGTGAGGGACTCACACCACTGCTTCAGTCAAGATTGAGGGACTCACACCACTGCTTCAGTCTAGGTGTGAGGGACTCACACCACTGCTTCAGTCTAGATGTGATGGACACACCACTGCTTCAGTCTAGATGTGATGGGCTCACACCACTGCTTCAGTCTAGATGTGAGGGGCTCACACCACTGCTTCAGTCTAGATGTGAGGGGCTCACACCACTGCTTCAATCTAGATTGAGGGTCTCACACCACTGCTTCAGTCTAGGTGTGAGGGACTCACATCACTGCTTCAGTCTAGATTGAGGGACTCACATCACTGCTTCAGTCTAGATTGAGGGTCCCACACAACTGCTTCAGTCTAGGTGTGAGGGACTCACACCACTGCTTCAGTCTGGATGTGATGGGTTCACACTACTGCTTCAGTCTAGATGTGAGGGCCTCACACCACTGCTTTAGTCTAGATGCGAGGGACTCACACCACTTCTTCAGTCTAGATTGAGGGGCTCACACCACTGCTTCAGTCTAGATGTGAGGGGCTCACACCACTGCTTCAGTCTGGATGTGAGGGACTCACACCACTGCTTCAGTCTAGATGTGAGGGACTCACACCACTGCTTCAGTCTAGATTGAGGGACTCACACCACTGCTTCAGTCTAGATGTGAGGGACTCACACCACTGCTTCAGTCTAGATGTGAGGGAC